>CM029797.1:3422283-3623389 GCA_017562165.1 Ectropis grisescens | reverse complement strand
ACATATTAAAAAAAAATATAGGTATTCTATCAAAATGTCAATTGTATCAATCCGTCAATATTAATTAAATATTATAATAACAATTAATTATAACAATCAGGTTTAATTAAATTACAATGTAATATAAATTAATGATAATAATTTAGTATTTAAAATCTATTACAATCATTAGTCGATTACACAGTTAGTTTAGTTTAAGCCTATTATAGTATATCCGAGTTTTTAACTGACGACCTGATAACCTTCGAGGATGATAACTTGGTAATTGACTGTGAAACATAACACTTCGCTCCAAAACGATAAATAATTAAATTGCAATACCCGATTGGGTATACTGTGTTGCGACTTAATTTTGTACTAAATTCTATCTGCATACCTAATTCATTTTATCTGTAACATAATGAAGCAATAAACGATTGAGTATTGAAAAATAAGTCTTCTAAGTATGGCCATCTAGCGGTGATGGCAATGAATAGATGTGAAAATGTGTAATGGTAACACGAGTTCGCCCGAATATTTTTCTTTCATTTACGAACGTGACGTTTGAGCTCAATTCATAGCCCACGAAAAAGCTGTGTATGGTGCGACATAAGAAGTATTTCACTTCAAAAACCATCAAAGTGGGTGTTTGCCAACGCCACTTCGACAGTTTGTTGAGTTTCGGTACTAGGTTGCAGAAAGTGGAACTAAATTTAAATGAACAGGCTTGACTACTTAATGAAATGTCAACGATTCGAGTTATTTGTCAAGGTGTTTGATCAAATGGCTGAAAAACGTTCAGGCCGCTAGTTAACGGCGCTGTTTAATAAACATGCCAGGCTGTTAAGAATGGCTCTTATGCCCGAGCTACACGAGGCTAGTTTTTCAAGCTAGGGTAGCAAGCTGGTGTTAGTAAGCTAGCAAACTAGTAGCGGTGGGCGATTATGAATGATCGGCATAATCGACTTATTTTGCATTACTAATCTTGATAATCGATTATGGAATTAGTAACTAATTTGTTTTCATAATCGAACGATGTTACTAATTAGTAATTACTAATCTTGTTTTATGAAGTGGACGACAGTTGTTCCGTGACTTTTAGTAGATTACTAGATTAGTAGTATAGACATTGGTTTAGTTTTAGTTTGTTTTGTTTTTATTACGGGTTTACGGTGGTGTGACGTACGTGTATGTGACGCTTTTAACTTTTATAGTGGATTTAATTAACGGTAATTTAAATACTGATTTTTGATAGATTTTTTTAGACTTTCAAGTTTTAGGCAACTCTTTGCTCGCTCTCCCGCTTTCATAGCGTATTCAAATAACCTTAAAATAAAGAAATGTTAATTAATTTCATTTGTGTAGTATGAATTAATTTACAATTTTGTGGTTTGTTTATTCTATCACAGATATTCGGGGGATATGCCTTAATTGCGAATTTAGTTCGAAACCTAGTGTCTCCGGTCTTCTCCCACCTAAATAATTACTACATAAACAAAAGTAATAATTACGACACACGACCGCATATTTTACCACGCACACTAAGAATTACGATTGCGCTCTTTATGACAACATACATAAAATGGGCGGGATATTTCCATATAAACAATACCTCATGTCTATGTAGAAGGAGTCACTCAACAAGTAACAATATTGAATATTCGTAGTGTTATATATTGTTTTACAAAAAAGTTAGATAGGTACGAGATACGACATTATACAAGACGTGCTTGCACACGAGCGGCGTGGCGTGGCGAGCGACACCCGTGCGAGCGAGAGACCGCATCGTGTTGTCCCCTCCTCGCCCCACGCGGCTGTGCTTGTGCTAGGACTTCTAGCTTTGTGTAGACAACGCTACGGAACGCTGGTTATGTCTACACGAAGTTAGAGATACTAACTTACTAGAGTCTGGCTAACGAAAGTTGATACTGACAAAGCGCGGCAAATTTAAAATATATCAGCATGGCATCCCTAAACTGAAAATCTCGCCAAAAATAAACACGAGCCAACCACTACGAAACATCAAAAATACGCCATTTTGTTGCGTCAGAGATAGGGATACCATACACTGATTCTCATTCTACCAAATGTTTCTGATAATCGGCGAAAATTAATTTCTTAAAAATGAAATTGCACAAGCTTTTCCCTATTAAATAGCGTAATTAATGAATCTATTAACTAGGCCAACTTAAGGCTTAGTGTTGCTCTTGAAATGATCGTCAACACGTACATACGTCGTACTTATTTTTGATGAATACAATTTTGGAACACGTACGAATTTTTAAACTTATTTCAAATAATGTTTAAATTAGTCTGTTTTAAAAATGTCTTTTTGGAATCAAGTGTCCTTAAGTACTTTCTGTTTAAAATATCCCAGATCGTAGGGTAAATACCCGATGGTAGGAACACTTAAGTGTTGTCATGCAAAAAGTTTGCAAAAAAATCCAGTATCTACTTTCGTTGGCCAGACTCTAGCACTAGCTTGCTATCCTATCTTGAAAAACTAGCCTCGTGTAGTTCGGGCAATAAAACTAATTGGTTGTAATAGTGAACACAGACAGCGACAGCGGTGAGTTGAATTGAGACCTGGGTATCAAAAGTAGGCTGCGCAAAGCACCCTGTATAGTCGAAACAGTGTCATATGATAGCATCCTGGCCCAGTATGGAGGGCACAGCTGTTTTCGCTCAATGTGTCATCAGCACCGATGCTGTCGCCGATGTGTTTCGTGTTGTGAAGTGTATAACGAAGTTCCTTACGGCAGAAGGAGACAAGGATTTTGCTATTCGACTGAACTGAAAAAAATGTGAAACTAAAGCCATAATAAGAAAATTTAATAACGAAAGTGACGCGAAATAATTCCACAATGTTGCCTTTTTTCTATTGGAATGCTCGAAAAAGCGACATCGTTTCATGGTTGATGTTCCAAAGACACGAACGAAGAGATTTGACTCTACTTTTGTGATAAGAACGTCTAGGCTGTGGAATACGTTGCCTGAGACGGTTTTCGCCGATAGTTACAATCTTTGTGTCTTCAAATCGAGAGTGAATCGGTTTCTTCTAGGTAAACACGCTCCCTTATAGACCGCATCATCGTTTAACATCAGGCGAGATGGCGGTCAAGTGTAAACCTATAAAAGTTAAAAAAAAAATCTGATGATTGTACCATAAATAAAAAAGTTGAGCAATATTTTTTTTTGTAAATTGTGTTGCTTCCGACTATCCGAATACTTCTATATTCTCCGAAAGAGCTTCGTCTGGTGTCACCACATTTTTTTTTCGACGCTTAACATCAGGCGAGGTCAGCGCAGTGCTATGTAGGTAGTGATTTGGACTGTTCATGTTCCAATAGCTGCCTGCCACTGCTGTTATAGATGTAATAAATTTGCACATAATTATAAATACGTGCCCTAGATTTCTATTTTATTATTATAGGTATATGAATTGTACATGTAGCGGTAGGACTCTTGGCACAGTCCGCCTGGGGAACTACCACATCTTTGCCAGTTATTCTACCGCCAAGCAGTAATGTGCTTCGGTTACGGTAAGGGCAATGTTTCTGGGAAATTACAGAGCTTAGAGATAAAACATCTTAGATCTCCGTGTGAAGAGCGCAGTGCAGTGCTAGGTAATGATTTTGACTCTTCATGTTCCAATAGCTGCGTGTCACTGTGCTGTTATGGTAGGCAACATGCCTGCCATCAGGCACATGTCATGCTCGTCTTGTCACTTTTTTTTAAATAGTGTGTCGGTGAGGCTAAATAATCGTAATATTTTACGTTACCAAACTATTGAAAAGATGGTAGATGTCTCGAATTATCTCGTACTTAAAACAATCAACTCTGACTTTTCAATAATTTGAAATACCTTACAACCTGTTTAGAATAGCAATGGCGGGTGAACCCGCAAAACACAGCGAGCACTAGCTAGTCGGTAGCTAGTGAACTGTGGCAGTGTATCGAACCGACTCATGTGATCAGTGAATGTGATTATCGAAAAAATGTCGAATACAAAGAAGAAACAGAATTCGCTACTATGCTGGTAAGAGAACTGAAGTCCTATAATATATACGGGAAAGTAACTGTTTGTATGTCACGCTTTCGCGTCTAAACTATGTATAATAGTTTCAATTATATTTGGTACAAAGAAAGTCAATAACGTGACTTAGACTACTTTGTAATGCGAAAAAAGGAGTATACAAGAACAAAATTAAAAATGTTGGTTAACCCCCGACTACCTCAGATTTGTCATCTGTACAACATTCTACTAGTCAAGCCCTTTCATTTGATACTCATATTAAGGGAGCTGTGAAAAAAGACATGTATTTCGCTATTTTGTGGTAGCGGCCATCTTGAATCGATATTAACCAAACATAGCTAAAAAACATCCGCACGGATATTAACCTTCAAGTAAAAAAAACGCACACGCAAAAACGCAATACGGTGGCACAGACAGACACACAGTCAACCAGACATCGACGTCAAACTTATAACACACCTTTTTTTGGTCGGGGGTTAAAAATGTTGAAAAAGGAAATTGATATGCATTGATATTGAATTGAAGAGCTGCCACAATTTGGCTAGATATTCGAGGCAAGCAGAGAAATAAGTCACATAGCTCTCCTTTTATACCCCAATAACGTCTAGTTTAACGTTTAAAAACTAGAAAAAATAATAAGCCAGATGATTTCGTCGGGGCGTTAATATACGCCAGGCGCGTGCAAATATATTTTCCAATATATTTGCTCCATCTGCTTGCCTCAAATACCTAGCCAAAATTGGGTGCCAGCTCTCGGTATATCAAGTAGATGTCCGCTCCGGCTTCGCCCGTGGTATATATATAGCAGTCATCGGGATCCCTTACATATACAACGGTGAAAGTATGACTGAAATCAGTTCAGTCATTCCTGAGAATATCGCTTTCAAACAAAAAACCTCTTCAGCTACCTGCTACGCCACCTTTCGGAAATTGGTCGTACCGTCTCAGATTTAGAAACAAATTTGATTAGCAAAGGTTTAAATTCAAGAGGTATGTATTTAATCTGTGATATTCAATGACGCAATCTTAGACACATGCTGTCATGTCAAAGCACGAAACGTACGAAATCTCTCAAAAAGGAATATTTTTTCCCGATTTTGTTACATTCTTGATTTATGCTCCGCTTCTATTAATAGTAGCGTTATGTTCTATAGCCTTCCTCGATAAATGGACTATCTAATAGAAAATTATCTTTCAATTCGGACCAGTACTTCCCGAGATCCTAGCGTTCAAACAAACAAACAAACTCTTCAGCTTTATAATATTAGTATATTTACGTATTTGGCCTCTCGGGTCATAGACGGATTTGTTTCACTACTTTTGATCTAGAATTTTGAACTATAAATAATGTGTCTGAATTCTAGTTCATTCCATATGTTATACGAGTACAATAGTGTAAACTAACATTGTTTTGAGATTGTTCAGATATTTTTGTACTCGTTTTTTAGATATATTTCTGTGTACGTTCAAAATGTGGGTCTTTAGGTCGGCCTAAAAGTATTTCTATTTTATAAGAAGTTCATTGCTTCTCCTTCATTCGCATAGATTCGAAGCTGTTGGGTACGAATCTTGGAAATATCTACCATGTCCGATGCTATAAAAAATGACTAAATAAATAATAAATAAATATTGGTGGACAATTCACACACAACACTATCTGACCCCAAACTAAGCAAAGCTTGTGTGATGGCAGCCAGATAGCTGATATAATACTTATATAGTTTTAAATACATACTTATTATACATAGAAACACCCAGACACAGTGCAAACATTTGAATTCATCACACAAATATTTGCACTGGGTGGGAATCGAACCCACGACCCTCGGCTTCGCAGGCAGAGCTACTACCAATTAAGCCACTAGGGCAGTCAAAACTCATAGATACTGCCGATAGAAGTGAAAACTTATAACTCAGAACTTGATAGCACACTTTGGAAACTACGCGGGTGAAACCGGAGGGTGATGCTACTCTGGAATAAATCTTCAAAGCGTTGTCGTTTCAATAGATCTTCTAAGCATGGCCATCTAGACTAGACGGCCATGGTTAGATGTGTGTAAATGTGTAACAATTTCATACTATTGGCCATGGTCCCGAGTTCACCCGATGATGATTCTTTCATTCCCGAACGTGATGGTTGAGTTCAATTTATACTCCACGAAAAATCTGTATGTGATGCGTCTAAAGAAGATTACAATTCAAAAATTGGAACCAACGTTGAGATCACAAAAAAGTGCAATTATAGCGGATGCCGATAGAAGTTAAAACTTTTAGCTTAAAATTTTGATATTAAACAGCATTTATGTAGCACAATAACTGTATAGCCAATGCTAATTGCTATTACGTATGTTGGTGACGCGATTACAAGATTCCACACCCATATGCAAAGCGTCTAACTCGCACACAAAGAGTTTACATATACTACGTATAGAGTTGGCCCAACGCTTTACACCGAAAGCACGGGTAGCATCTTTCTTGCCTTGTCGCTCTTGTGAGTGTCATACTTTTGTCGCGGCTCATCATTCTGTTGCCATAGAAAGTACGCACGTCATCTGCTTACGATTGACACAAAGGAACCGTGCGGAAAATCTAACTCTATACGTAGTAGATGTAAACTCTTTGGCTGGTTTTTTTTAGAACTATGTTTTTTTCTTACTAATTTATTATTTTTTGTTCCAGTTCGGGTCTTATGTCATCGTCCATCGAAGAGGTAAGTGTTTAACTTATGACATTTATATTTTTAGGTCAGGCCAAATAACTCCCGAGGCATAAATATGATTGTGGTTGTATGTACTGTCCATCTGTTTTTTTATCTATGACAAGGTTTAGTAGTGGTAGGACTCTTGGCAGAGTTCGCCTGAGGTATTCGCACACCTTTACCAGTTATTCTAGCGCCAAGCAGTAACGTGCAAACATTACTGTTTTCCGGTTTGAAGGGCAATAGTTTCAGAGGAATAGTTTCGATTCCAACCCAGTGAAAAATTGATTGTTGTGTGATGAATTCAAATATTTGTATTGTCTGGGTATTTCTATGTATTTATAATAAGTATTTACAGCTATATATGTAAGTACTGTATCAGTTATCTGGCCGCCATATTAGGTACAAGTTTTGCTTAGTTTGTTTAGTAGATGTTTTTTTTTACCGCTCCACAGTCTCCGGTGTCCGTGACCTTTGTCATTACAATCACATTTTTTTTTACATATTTCTTGGATTAGGAGAAGAAGGGGTCAGATGGTGTTGAGTGTGAATTGTGAATTAAACAAAAATTGGATATACAATCTTTGCTGAGCTTTAAAGTTTTAAAAGTACCTATGTAAAAAATGCTGAAAGCGTTTACCATTAAACCCTCAATCCAGCTTGTCAAGATAAATCGTCCCACAAGATTCCTACGAAAATATCATCATAAGAGTTACTGTTACGACTATGAGAGTTAATGAAGGATTAAAATAGATTCTATAATCCTGTTTGGGAAACGTTGGTCTACGCTGCAATCCTTTTTGAAATATTATTAACAAAACATTGTGTTGATTTGGTATTTAAACGAGTTTTTTATAGTGTAGAGCTGTCTTTTGCCTGCTTGTAGGCGGGAAGTTGGCCGGTCATGAAGTAGTATACTTACCCGGGTTCGAATCCTGACGGCTCCTTTTTTTAACCCCCGACAAAAAAAAGGGGTGTTATAAGTTTGACGTCGATGTCTGTCTGTCTGTCGGTCTGTCTGTCTGTCTGTCTGTCTGTCGGTCTGTCTGTCTGTCTGTCTGTCTGTCTGTCTGTGTGTGTGTCTGTCTGTGGCACCGTAGAGCTCAAACGGATGGGCCGATTTCGATGCGGTTTTTTTTATTTGAAAGTTAATATCCGTGCGGGTGTTCTTAGCTATGTTTGGTTAATATCGATTCAAAATGGCCGCCTCCACAAAATGGCGGACAAAATATTTCTTCACAACCTACCTCAATATGGGTATCAAATGAAAGGGCTTGACTAGCAGAGTACTAAACGCTATAACAAATTTCAAATTCAAGATGGCCGCCACCACAAAATGGCGAATTATATAATATTTTTCACTACTACCTCAATATGGGTATCAAATGAAAGGGCTTGATTAGTAGAATACTTTGCACTCTGACAAATTTGAAATCCAAGATGGCCGCTACCACAAAATGGCGAATTACATTTCCTTTTTCACAATTCCCTTAATATGGGTATCAAATGAAAGGGCTTGACTAGTAGAATGTTGTACAGATAACAAATCTAAGGTAGTCGGGGGTTAATCAAAATTTTTAATTTTGTTCTTGTATTTCATGTTCCTTTTTTTTTGAGTAAATCTATTACTGGTAGCCTTTTATCTGTAGGCCTACCTAAGTATACTCAGTGTTGGAACCGAACAAAGTTCGGTGCTTTACCTAAAATAAATAAAATCTTTATTCATCAAATAAAATAATTTTGTAGTGTAACATTATGTTATAGGTACTACCAGCTTCATAGCTGATAAGCTCCCCAGGGTATTAGCGTAAGAGCCCGCTCAGATATAGAATAAGAATATTACATTTTCAACAACGTATAGCTATGATCAAAAGAAAACCTTCCTTTGGCTTGCCATCTTTAAAATCACTGGCTCCTTTTATATCCATCCACAACGGCTATGACACCTCAGACAAGAAATATCACTTGACTTTTCTGTGGTGGTGATTCACAATTACCTAAACGGAAAACGTAAACACATCGATAACTTGACCTACGATTGCGTTGAATCGCTGCAAGGCTTAGGGTCAAGATATGCTGGTCAACACACAATTTAAGATTGTTATTAACTGCATATTTTTTTCTTTTTTTAAATAAAGAGTGACGGGACGAGCAGGACATGTGCCTGATGGTAAGCAACATGCCTGCCACATAACAGCACAGCGACACGCAGCTATTGGAACATGAAGAGTCCAAATCATTACCTAGCACTGCACTGCGCTCGTCATCCAGAGATCTAATTATATCTCTAAGCCCTGTAATTTCTCTGTAAACATTGCCCTAAGCATTAGGCACTGGTTACCATCTAGTACCAAAGTCTCGTCTCGGAAATCTATGATATAAAAAAAATATTATGGAGCTGGAAGATGGCTTTTAACTTTTTAATCCCTTTTTGCACTATCAATTTATAAAAGCTTGTTTTTTATATTATAAAACTTGTATTTTTTTTATCATAGTGAATACAGTCTCAATGAATGACATCGTTCATTCATCTGTCTCTTGTGTCGTGAAGTTCTCCCAAAATTATAAGTTCCGTCAAAAATAATACTTTGAAATACATACCATCTTCGATTTAAGTCCCGTTTTCATTGCCTGTAACAGACGAATGTATGAATGTTAGAATGTACTCACTGAACTGACTTATGTACTTACTGAATCTAAATCAGGTAGATTTGGCTGGAATTTAAAAAAATTGGTTGCCTGTAAAGTCGGTATACGGGCGAAAGTTTTACGTGACAACGACTTTGAGTGGTAAAATAACTTTACGGAAGGGACGCGTGTCATAGTGCAAAGTATTCTACTAGTCAAGCCCTTCCATTTGATACCCATATTGTGGTAGTAGTGAAAAAAATATATAATTCGCCATTTTGTGGTGGCGGCCATCTTGGGTTTGAAATTTGTTATTATGTATTGTATTTTACTGGTCATGCCCTTTCATTTGATACCCATATTGAGGTAGGTTGTTAAGAAATATTTTGTCTGCCATTTTGTGGCGGCGGCCATCTTGAATCGATATTAACCAAACATAGCTAAGAACATCCGCACGGATATCAACCTTCGAATAAAAAAAACCGCATTGAAATCGGCCCATCCGTTTGAGCTCTACGATGCCACAGACAGACACACACACAGACAGACAGACAGACATCGACGTCAAACTTATAACACCCCTTTTTTGGTCGGGGGTTAAAAAGAAATATACCTAACTTAATAATATTTAACAGCTTAAGAAACTAAAAAAGACGCTTCCAATCCGCCATCTTGGATATCCGCCATGTTGGATTAAGTCACGTGACTATAGTTTTCGTATTCCTGACAGCAAACCCTTTCATTTGATAGCCATATCATAGGGGTGGATTTCAAACAGCCAGTCCGCCATATTAGATTTGTAATGACGTTTCTTAGCTATTCATGTATTGTCATCAGAACTCAGAGCGTGTGAAAAATTTCATCCTAATCAAAGACCGGGAAGTGGGTCAAATTAAGATTCCAAGATTTTCTTACAAATATACTCGTACCTACTCGTAGTTTGTTACAAGTGAAGCTAATAAAAGCGTGTTAGAAATCGTTCCTGATGTTTGCTCTCCCAGTTTTCAGCAGTGTAATATTACGGCTAGTAAAACTGGGACTTAAAATATTTCAAAGAATCTTGAGACAAATGATGATTTCCCTTGCACCGGCGAGCAGGATGTTCCATATTAGCGCATCCTTTGGAATAAATGCTCCTCCGAGCTATTTCCACTTTTAGCCTGTTTCGGTTCGACCGAGGAAGGAATATTTCACGTAGATAACTTCCTTCTGCTGCGATCAGCGATGATATTCCGAAAGCTGGTAACAAAATTTGGATTTCGGGAACAAGTTTACGGCTTGCCTCAAACACCTACCTAAAATTTGGTAGTATGTAGATCTCGGAATATAACTATTCTAACGAGAAGAATCCAAATTACAAAGACTGGCCTTTAAGTCTACCTGCGAAGCCACGGGTCGTGGGTTCGATTCCCATCCAGGGCAAATATTTGTGTGATGAAAACAAGTATTTGTTCTGTATCTGGGTGTTTCTATATATAATAAATATGTATTAAAAACTATATAAGTAATATATCAGCTATCGGGCTTCCATAGTACAAGCTTTGGTAACGTTGGGATCAGATGGTGTTGTGTGTGAAGTGTTCACCAATTTTATTTACGGTTTTGCACTGCAGCTCTGCACTCGTCGCCAACAGATAGGACTCTAGTGGTAGGACTCTTGGCAGAGTCCGCCTGGGGAAGTACCACACCTTTGCCAGTTATTCTACCGCCAAGCAGTAATGTGCAAACATTACTGTGTTCCGGTTTGAAGGGCAATGTTTCCAGAGAAATTACAGGGCTTAGAGATATAAGATCTTAGATCTCTGGGTGACGAGCGCAGTGCAGTGCTAGGTAATGATTTGGACTCTTCATGTTCCAATAGCTGCGTGTCACTGTGCTGTTATGTGTCAGGCATGTTGCTTACCATCAGGCACATGTTCTGATCGTCTCGTCACTCTTTATTAAAAAAAAATATAAGATTGATCTCCTTGTCCTGTAATTTCACTGGGAACATTGCCCTTTAAATTAGAACATCGTTACACGGCAGTACTGGCGGTAAAATATCAAATCAATTTATTCAGCTTGTGGTCCTGGGTAACAAGGGTGGTACATCTATACAAATAAAAAAAAATCGAGTGTCTGAATGTATCAAAGAACACCTTACTGAGTTGAAATGAAAAGTGCCTATTTCTAAAACACTATTTATATTTTTTTTGTTTGTCTGTCTGTTTCGGCTCATCTCCGCAACGGGTGGACCGATTTTGACGGGACTTTTTACTACCAGATTATCTTCTAAGGCTACACAACATAGGCTACTCTTACTTGCAGTACATAATTAGGGTTCCGTGAAAAAAAACCCATAAAACGACCGAGAACACAGCTAGTAAAGTATATAACAGGTCTCCAGGTCCCGCTTCTAGCATGCAAGCAGGTACACATTAATTGTAACGAAACTAGATGTACAAACAATAGGTAAAAATAACTAGCGAAGATGTGGTACTACCCCAGGTGTACTCTGCAAGGAGTCCTACTACTATTTTACATAAATACACGGGTAACTCACGTATAATGTAGTCAGTCCAGTCCGACTCAAGTTTCGATCGCGTCCGGCGATCTTTTTCAAGGAGAGTGCGCGCGCGGGTTCGCAGCTCGTTTAGCACTTGAGTCGGACTGGACTGACTACATTATACGTGAGTTACCCGTGTATTTATGTAAAATGTGTAATAACCACGTTAGTTTTCATACTAAAAAGTCCTACTACTACATATTGATTAAAGTAAGCTGTAGAGTCGATAGTATGCTAATAAAGGTGGGGCAGTGAGTGCGGTTCTAATCTTATCATATCATCAGCTATCTAAATTGCGAACTCGTGCCTGTATCGGCTTGTCTGACATGTTTGGGGCGAGACTGAATAATTAAAATTCTGTTTACCTTGTACATATGTACACTACTATGTTTTTTCTGTAAATATAATTTAAAATTGTTGTCAAAATAGCAATTAGTCAGCTAAAATACGGTTTATTCCGAACCTGACCCGAAAACCTGACCCGCTACCGGGTCAGGTTAGGAACAGAAAAAATATTAATTTTCATTCCCAACCTAACCCTCTTCCTAACCTGACCCGAAATGAAGTTCCGAACCTGACCCGACTACTAAAAAAAAGTCCTAACTCCAGGAACTATAGGACTAATAACGTACTAGGTAGGGTTTTAGGTTCGAGGTTAACTTAGGAACATTATTTTCGGCTCAGGTATAGAAGAGGGTTACGTTCGTAATGAAAAAAATGAATCACTTTTGCTGTTTGTTCGGAATAAACCACATCATGGTTTTCGGGTCAGGTTAGGAAGAGGGTTAGGTTGGGAATGAAAATTAATATTTTTTTGCTGTTCCTAACCTAACCCGGTAACGGGTTAGGTTTTCGGGTTAGGTTCGGAATAAACCTAAAATACATCTTTTGCCAGACAATCCCTAAATAATAAGTCAGGGGACATCAAGAAAGTGTCGTATTTTGATATTCTTCAATACCTAAATCCAATAAAATAATTATCTAAAAATGATGGTGTGTAAATGATTACTGTAATGTCATTATTAAACTGAAAATTCTATACTCCCGTGTACAAGTCGAAGTTGCAAGTTTCTACTCTATCGAACTAAAAACGAATTATTAAAATTGGTGCATCCAGAAAATTAAGAGGTAAAACAGGAAAAATACAGCCAGAATAAGAACTTCCTCGTTTTTGAAGCCGATTAAAAATATCCTGCTATTACAATAATAATTAATTAATGTTTACTTACCATCCTGTTTACAAAACGTACTATTTTTTCACACATGTTTTTTTTAAATTATAAACAATAATAAAACTACACATCTTCCGTACAAAATACACACGAAAATATTTATACTAAAAAAAACTAAATCATTCTACAGCAAATAACGTGTTGGTAATTTCAAATAACTCGGTATAATTATTTTGAAAGAAAAACCGAAGCTAATAAATCAAACGCTTAAAAACGAATATCGTGCCAAAATACGTTCTCTTACACGTCTGTGCAGTTTCAAGAGATGCTACTACATCATTAGAGTAATTGGAGAGATTTAGATTTTAAATTGGTGTACATAATATTATGTATAAACGATATATCACTACGTAGTATAAAACAAAGTCACTTCACGCGTCTCTCCATCCCTATATATGCTTAGATCTTTAAAACCACCAAACAGATTTTGATGCGGGTTTTTAATAGATAGAGTAATTGAAGAGGATAGTTCGCATGTATTCCATAGCACAGAAACAAGGATAATTTTAAAGTTTTCTAATGTAAACACATTTTTTGCGCTTACACTGCAAACGCTGGTTGAACCCTATGAGCTTGATCAAAAAATGTACTGCAATGTTGTACCCCTTTCAAAAGGCCTACAAAGAAGTCTGTAATACTCGAAGTGTATATTCTCATAGGAGTAACCCACAATAGCCATTTTTATTAGTACTTACATATAGTATCAGCATTGCACCCGTGCGAAGCCGCTAGTATATAATATGACTAACGTCCCGTTCCGGCTTCGCTCGCATATTGACATATAAAGACCATTAATCGAAATAAAAACTATCCTATCTTTCAAGTTGGATCAAACTGCACACGGTGTTCAAATTTGATTAAAATCGGTTAAGTAGTTTAGGAGTCCATCGCGGACAATCAACGTGACGCGTAATTTATGAATATTAAGATAAAAATATGAGATACAAACACAACTTGGAGTCATTAATTTTGTTTCTGCGCTCGTCAAACCACCGACCGAAATTTCTTCTCAAATTCTCATGCTATATTGTGAACTAAATATAGTAAATATTTAGTGCTATGCCCGTGAAATATTTTGGGCCTGATATATAGATAAAATTAATTTTAAGACAAAATATAGTTTAATACGTCGAATGCTAACCTTCGTAATATTTTTCTGACATGTAAATAGCCAACTGAAATAAATGACAAAGCGACGCGATATTCATGTAAATAGCTTCAGGTCAATGAGCGCTGTTAGTGTATCTGTGTAGGTTGTTTGAGATGATGTAATGTCATTGAAATGATTTCGAAGTCATTTGTAGTGCCGCTAACTTAAAACTGTGAAGGGAAACATCGTGACGAAAGCGACATGGACATAAAATCTTTCAAGTTCATCCACCAATTCGCACTGGGCCAGCGTGGTTGATTGTACCCTTGCCTCTCTCCTTGTGAGAGGTCCCGAGTCCCAGTAGTGGGAACATTTGTTGGGTTGCTTATGAGATGATGTCAAAGGCGTGTCCTTCGACCGCCTAAAATAGTTATGGATGTCCTATTACTGTCTCTTTCTTTCAAACCAAAATATAAAGATAGCAAGTTCGATCATCTATTATGAACCAATCACTGATGCAACATGCTCGGCACCATCGATGTACCTCAGCACTAGATGTGCCCTCCCAAACTTTAGGCGCGCTGAATTATGTTATCGTTAGCAAGAGTGAGCTCACTCTTTCCGTTCTAGTCGGTTGCAGAAACCGGTGAACGCCAGACGTTTTTATCTATCACTATTCGTTGTCAACAACCAAAATAAATATAAACACAGCATATCTCGCCGCTAGCGATTCTAGGGGTCAAGTAGATTGGTTGTGTGTAAACAACTTACGCTACACACAGAGCTGCAGTTTATTACCAATTTCTAGGTGCTCAGGGCACATCTCTTGTTTTATATTGATGGCCAGCACACACTATTAGACCACTCTGTAAATAGTTTTAATGTCAATATCAATTAATCAACAAAAAGGCTTCCTCCAGCAGAGTAAATATTTGAAACGAGTATGACCAACATGGTTTATGCAACTAACCATGGAATTTACGAAAAAAATCGGTTATAGGCTTGCTCTTGACCGCTATAATCCAAGTGACGATGTTTTATTTAGTAGTAGATACTAGATACTATTGGAACTCAGACCAACTAAATCCTCAAAGCATGGAATAAATTTCTGTAGAGGTCTTTGCAGAATCCACCTGGGGAACTACCACACCTTTGCCACTTATTCTGACGCCAAACAGTAGTTCGCAAACATTACTGTATTCCGGTTTGAAGGGCAATGTTTCTAGAGAAATTACTGAGACACCTTATACGAGTACATATCTCCGGGTGACAGTGCAGTGCTAGGTAATGATTTGTATTCTTCATGTTCCAATAGCTGCGTGTCAATGTGCTGTTAGGGCAGGTATGTTGATTTACTTCAGGCACATAGCCTGCTTGTCTAGTCGCTGTATACATTAAAAAAATCTCATATTCGAAATAAATAAGATTTAAGAAAGAAAAAGAAGCGACGATCGTACACCACACGATAAAACGCGGTCATTGAAAAGAGATCGATTCACTCGCAACTTGAAGACTTTTATATTAAATACATTAGGGAATACCCACTCTAGATACGCATTACAGAGTGTTGATATCCGTATTACAGAAGCCGAGTCAAATCTTTCATTTCGATTCTTTGAAACGTCAACCATGAAACGAAATCGCATGTGTGAAACTACAAAAAAAACTAAATTTAAATGAATACTCTTCGCAGAATAGACTTTTACAAATACGAAACGTGCCGTCAGACGAACAATTTTTGCAAATTCTTTTGTATTTTTGAGTTGCACATATAAAAAAACTGCTTCCTACTGCGTCGTACGCAATAAATCCAGTTCTCGAAAACAATGCAATAACTTTTGTTCCACAACGTCTCAGCTAACATTGTCTCCAGATTTTCGAGAAATAATTCATCTGTCCCGTGTGTCCAAACACACATTTCATCCTATCTGTCTAATAATCCCTTGGGATAAACAGACTGCGGTGCCAAAACGTTTTCAGACACGGAATTCTGCTAATGCACACGATTTACTTAACGTTTGGCCTAAACGCACCATAAAAACGTGGTACTATGATATGGCATCATGTTGTGGGGTAATATTTCCCGCGTGGTAATGAATATTATCTACTCACACTAGCCTACTACTGTATTCTTCAGTGTTTGTCCATTTAACATTTATTATTTAGACAAACTAAGCAAAGCTTGTAATATGGCGGTCAGATAGCTGATATAGTACTTATATAGTTGTAAATACATACTTATTATAAATAGAAACACCCAGTCACAGTACAAACATTTGAATTCATCACACAAATTTTTGCACTGGGTGGGGATCGAACCCACGACCCTCGGCTTCGCAGGCAGAGCTACTACCCACTAAGCCACAAGGCCAGTCAAATGTTGTAAAATGAGCATACTTTTCTCAGGACTCGCATTTAGACCGATTAACAGTAACGTAACGGTAGCTCTTGAATGACTTAAGTTACAGTCATACAAGCTACATTGCGTGGATTCACCCGTATATGACCCGTTATTTTCCCGGGAATAAAAGTAGCCTATTTGTTATTCAACACTGTAATCTGTGTTGAAATTTCAACCTACATGGCTATCGCCTAACTCTCCTGATTGCTGCTTTCGCCGATGAAAGCAGACAACTACATTTGTTTCAATTCCGCTGTATACGGAAAGCAAGACGTAGTTGTCCGTTTCGACATGGCTTTGATGACGTTACAAATGAAAGCATAGGCGTTAACCGGCGCTAGGCGTTAAACGGCGTTAGGCGTTATACGGCGTTAGGCGTTCTAGGCGGTTCATCTGCCGATCCGTTCAGGCTTTTTCGTATGTACCTATTATCTATATTAAGTGATAGGTCCGCCAATCGTGAATCTATTTTGATGATTATTTTTTTGTTTGGTACACCTTGGTGATCTTGGTCTTAATCGTGATATATTTTTTTATTATTTTGCCGCTCCACATACTCTGACGTCCGTGACCTTTGTCATTACAATTATCATTTTTTACAAATTTCTTGGATTAGGAGAAGAAAAGGAAAATAGGGTGTTGGTATAAATATAATCGAATTCGGTGTGGTGTTTTTTTAAATGTTAACAAAACTTAAAAATTGTTTACCTCGACGCGTATGTATACTACGTGTATCTCGCTGTTTGATTTGAATGGTGTGTTTAGTTCATCATCATCAGCCACAAGACGTCCACTGCTGAACATAGGCCTCCCCCCTAGATTTCCACAACGAATGGTCCTGCGCAACCTGCAACCAGCGGTTTCCAGCGACCTTTATGAGGTCATCTGTCCATCGTCATGTCGTGTGTTTAGTTATTTCAAATCGATCCTTCTCGTTGGGAAAGCAAAGCTAAGAATCATTCTGAGTGGAGGCGACTTGTGCACAATCGCGTTCATGCATTTGAAGACGAAAGCAAGAAGGAACCAGATCGTAAGCGTGATGAGCTCAAGAATAGGCTCCTTCAAGTCAAATTTATAATTATGTGGATGGCATCCTAACTTGCCTAGACTGTTAGCGAACTTTCACTGCAAAAATAGGTTATAGGTTACATAAGTCATTGGAGAGTACACCAACCACGGTAAATGTTTAAAAATAAAAACAGAAGCAGTCGCCGTAGCCGAAATCGGCTGGAAGACATCATCATCATCATTATTTCACAAAAATATTGAAATTTACTCGAGTTTCTATATTTTATTTATACATTGAAGTTAGTTTTTTCTAGGTAAGCACGCTCCATCGTAGATCTCATCATCGCTTAACATCAGGCGAGATAGTGGTCAAGTGCGAACCTATTATAGTTAAAAAAAAGGTTTTTTTTTCGGAGAATTTTTAATTTTTTTTAATGAATGGCTTTGGATTAGCCTCACAATTCCGCCAAAGACACGTTAAATGATAGGCCATCAAACAAAGAGATAGGGGCCAATGAAAATTAAGTTATTATCACCTCTCATGACATGTCACAGTGTCGTAGAATGACATTACATACGAAGCTCGGCAAATATATCGGAGTGCAAAATGTCTGTCGCTTGGTTCAGACATAAATAACATTCAATTTAGTTTAATATACACAGTAGTGATAGCCAAGATTTTCGAAATAAATACGATTTACAAGCGTAAACAAATGAGCTTACTAATAGTTGTTATCTATGACTCCCATTTGTGTAAATTAGTTAATTGAGCGTGCTTCTAAGAGCATAAGGCTATATAGAATAAATAAATACTACTGATCCGCCCCGGTTTCGCCCGTGGTACATATTATATAGCCTATAACTCTCAGGGATCCCGTAGGTACATACATCCAAAGGTGAAATATTTTTTGGAATCCGCCTGGGGAAGCACTACACCTTTGCCAGTTATTCTGCCGCCAAGCAGTAATGTGCAAACATTACTCTGTTCCGGTTTGAAGGGCAATGTTTCCAGAGAAATTAAAGGGCTTAGAGATATATATTTATATTAGAGATATAAGATCTTAGATCTCTGGGTGACGAGCACAGTGCAGTGTTAGGTAATGATTTAGACTCTTCGTGTTCCAATAGCTGCGTGTCACTGTGGTGTTATGTGCCAGGGATGTTGCTTACCATCAGGCACATGTCCTGATCGTCACGTCAATTAAAAAAAAACGTTCTAGTAGTTTCTGAGATTAGCGCGTTCAAACAAAAATCCTTTTTAGCTTTGTATTAATACATATACAGCGTGGCGCTTTGGTGCCGACATTAAATGAACACACGGGTAGGGTTACTGACCAGTAGTCATACAAAAGGTGTGAAAAATAAATATTCGCTTATTTGAAAAAAAAAAAAATTCTAACAAACTTAATAATTGTATCAAGCGATCGAACGAAAAGCATCCTGTGCACTAGATTCATTCACCAACGTCAGATGTGTGCGTGATTTACGTTCGCTTTTCGTAAAACAAGCTGGCAACGTCGCACTGCAGAAAGTACCTATCTGTAAGCGGCGCGCGGGCGGGCGCACGGCGTGGCAACGCCGCCCCGGTCGAGAGGCTAGGTAGGTAGGTAGGTACAAATGCGCGATAATTTGGAACGGGGACTCCCCGTCAACTTTATGCCTGTTCATCACTAATAAATCGAATTCCTACCAAATAATAAGGCTAATAAAATAACATAAAGTAAATAGGTAAATGCGTAGGTAGGTATCTATTGTAACTTTGGCGAAACATTACAAAATGATTGCTTTTTGAAGTAAGATGCGTTGTCAGAATCAAGGACACTTCGCATAAACAGCCCATCAAATATTCCCACTGCTGGGACTCGGGGACTTCTCTCGCACAGAAAAAGTCAAGGCCATAATCCACCACGTTGGCCAAGTGCGGTTGGTAGTTAACATAAACATGACCTCGAAAGATTGTAGGTAAGTAAGTACATGTCGGTTTTTTCACGATGTTTTTAAGTTAGCAGCATTACGCACATGACTTTGATAAGACAGTTTGTGCGCGTAGGATTTGAACGCGGGACTAGACCAGCACTTGGTAATAACAAAGGGCGTTACCGTTTTTAGCGTGAAAGCTGCTGAAATGGTTGGTACCTACAACTTTCTTTAAAATAAAATAAAAAAACTTCTCGCAATACGATTTCAATTTCGTAAACAATCTAACCAATAAACCCCTTTGAGAGAAAAAGTAATTTTGTTTAAAATCGAATTAAGCCGTTGTACTTACCTTTCCTACTGGCGGAACGGCAACGTGCGCCCGGCCTGAGCGGGCGCGCGAAACGGTCGAAAACATGCTCTGAGTTCGGAGTCGATTTTCAAAATCCTATTGTAGGACTTATCGGACTAAAATCACATGTGCATAGGTACACTCAGAAAACACTGTACGTTCGACGTCACTAATTAAATAACTGTTCACAACACAATCAGAGTCACACACAAACAAAACGAAAAGCAGGCTAATCTTATTGACACTGACTCTAAAAATAAATTACTCTAAAAGAACGAACAAAATTAACATGTAACCGTCTTTTTCGGGAATAATTAGATTACAAAATTCCCTAGGATTTAAAGTAAAAGTTTTAACGCGCCATTTAGAGAAATGTGTCAGGGACTACGGTCAACTTCGCATCCCGGCGGCTAGCACAAAACTAGTGAAAAATAAAAGAAAGAGAAAGACTACATTTAACATTAGGTCTCTTTCGTCTGCATTTCATTCACAAACATTTACAAGTGTGTTGCAGGACATCGCCTATCTCGTTTCTTTATTATTTGCTTTTCGCCTGATTTTTAATTGATAAATCGGATGGACTGTGGGCTGCGGTGTAATGACCTCTGCGCAGGAAATTTTAGATACAGGCTGCTTTATTACGGTATTTTGGAAAATTGCGAATAACTCAGTAAATAATAACGATAAATGAAATTTAATTTGACAGAATAGGTCAAAATATGATATTTTATAGGTGGTTTCATTTAATGTCGGCACCAAAGCGCCACGCTGTATATTGGAAGACATTTCTCACAACACCATGTAGTCCCAAATTAAGCAATGATGTACTATGGGAGTCAGATAGCTGATATAATATTTATACAGGGTTGTTAGTAATCAGCCTTTATATTTTATAGGGCATGCTAAGTACATTAAATACTTTTGCCTAGTTTTTGAATATTTATCTTTTTTCCCGATTCATATCATACTAATATTATAAAGCTGAAGAGTTTGTTTGTTTGTTTGAACGCTAGGATCTCGGAAAGTGCTGGTCCGTATTGAAAGATTCTTTTTCTATTGGATAGTCCATTTATCGAGGAAGGCTATAGGCTATAGAAAATAACGCTACTATTAACAGAAGTGGAGCATGAATCAAGAATATAACAAAATCGGGAAAAAATATTCCTTTTTGAGAGTTTTCGTTCGTTTCGTGCTTTGACATGACACATGACAGCATGTGTCTAAGATTGCGTCATTGAATATCACAGATTACATACCTCTTGAATATAAAACCTTTGCTAATCTCTAAGTTAGTACGACCAATTTCCGACAGGTGGCGTAGCAGGTAGCTGTAGAGGTGTTTTGTTTGAAAGCGATATTCTCAGGAATTACTGAACCGATTTCCAAAAATTTTTTCACCGTTGGATATGAGCGGGATCTCGATGAGTGATATATATGTTCCACGGGCGAAGCCGGGGCGGACATCTAGTTTTTTATAAAATAAAAGTGTAGGTATCTAGTGTATATAATTTCCTGGTCTAAAAGCATCGAACTTTTCGGAACAAGAGTGCGTGCGGTCTTAAACGCTCGACAAATGATAATAAATACGTCGACGTGTCGTGAATAAACACTAAACAACCATTAAACAGTGCTAGAAAGGACTACAAACACTTTTTTTTGGGATTTGTATTTGGGTTTGTACTGAAGTTTAACAAAAGTTGTTTGTTTAAATAAACAGAACATGACCTTAAACGGATGAAGGCTGATCACCAGTAACCCTGTATTATAGTATTTACTTACAAAGTTAAATTATATTACTAAATTAAGTAAATTTGTTTATTTTTATTGTATGGTATTATAATATTATTTTGTTTGTATACATATGTAAATATTAAGACTTTCAATTTCACTGAAACCATGTTCTAAACTTTATGAATTAAAAATTACATTATGAAATAAACACGTTTTTAACCCCCGACCAAAAAAAGTGGTGTTATAAGTTTGACGTCGATGTTTGTCTGTCTGACTGTCTGTCTGTCTGTGGCACCGTAGAGCTCAAACGGATGGGCCGATTTCAATGCGGTTTATTTATTTGAAGATTGATATCCGTGCGGATGTTCTTAGCTATGTTTGGTTAATATCGATTCAAGATGGCCGCCTCCACAAAATGGCGGACAAAATATTTCTTCACAACCTACCTCAATATGGGTATCAAATGAAAGGGCTTGAATAGTAAAATACAATACATAACAACAAATTTCAAATCCAAGATGGCCGCCACCACAAAATGGCGAATTATATTATTTTTTTCACTACTACCACAATATGGGTATCAAATGAAAGGGATGACTAGTAGAATACTTTGCACTATGACAAATTTCAAATTCAAGATGGCCGCTACCACAAAATGGCGAAATACATTTATTTTTTCACAACTCCCTTAATATGGGTATCAAATGAAAGGGCTTGACTATTAGAATGTTGTACAGTTAACAAATCTGAGGTAGTCGGGGGTTAATCAAAATTTTTAATTTTGTTCTTGTTACTTACAAACACACAAAACTTCACTATTGTAACATTAGTGTGACTAGGAGAATGCCAAGGCCACTATCCGCCACGTTGGCAAAGTGAGTTATAGATCCATAATTTCAACAAACGGATTGACAACCAATCATCGTATTTGCGTAATAGATTAAGAATGTGCGATTGATTGATTGTGATGGTCGGTATTGTGAGGAAACAAAATTCTAGAAATACCTGAAAATGAAATCGATCGATTAGGAATTAACAACGAGCAAAACGAAAAAGTTTTGTTTAGAATTGGAATTGTGGCCAATGGGAAATAGTGACGCATTTCTAGATGGCCAATGGCCATTGTCCCGAAGATTTCTTATCGTTCCCGAGCGTGACGGTATATAATTCAACAGTCATGACGACAGATGCTCCAATTATATTAATTTATTGGATATAATGACAGTATTTAGATATAAAAAAATATGTATCAATTTTAATATTAATATTTTTAAGTTTAACTTTTTTTATGATCATTCAATGGGCAAGTCCATTTTAAAAGTACGAAAAAATTATTAGAAAATGTATTTGATAACCCATTCAATTTCAAGTGACTTTTGTTATGAAACTAGTTTCCTAAATGCAATATTTAATTGATATAGCTACGAAAATACTATGGAATGTGTATGGGACACATCTAAAAAAATTTGTTTTTTTATTTTTTGTATCAAAATCTTAATGCGGTTCACAGATTACATCTACTTACCAAGTTTCAATTTTATAGCTCTTATAGTTTCGGAGAAAAGTGGCTGTGACATACGGACAGACAGACAGACATGACGAATCTATAAGGGTCCCGTATTTTGCCATTTGGCTACGGAACCCTAAAAAGGCTTTGTTAAAATCAAAATAACAACAAATCATTAATACATATCATTATCCTATATAGCTATATACCGTGGTATAGACGAATCGCTTGTAGGCAGTAGTATACATAACACATACAACACATACATGCGTCATAAAATACATACATAATATGAATACCTAGTAGATAAATAATAAAATAATAATCCATTCATATAACACTCTCACACGCCTACGGATTGTGAAAACCAAAATAACATTTTAATTTCGTCTGGATAGAGTCCGTAGTACACTACCAAAACAGTAGGAGAACTTTGGACAAATCAGTCAATTTACCAAACGTTTTTATGATAATAACTAGTGGCCCGTCCCGGCTTCGCTCGGATAGTAACCAAAATATCAAGTGCAGTGCCATTAACCGGGCTGATTTGTGAATCTAAACCTTCCAGGGCCCTGCAAAACCCAAGCGTATACAAAAAAAAATCATTCAAATCGGTTGAGCCGTTTAGAAGGAGTTCACTTACAACGAAAAGTCGCATTGATTTTTATTCATATAAATAAAAAATAAGGGTTGGTGATAAAAAGGTGAAAATTGAGGATTGTATGTATTTTTTGTATGTCGTATCATAAAAAAATTAAATTTTTTTTTTTGTCTAAAAAATTAAAAAATTTAGGGGTGGACTACCCCTAACATTTAGGGGGATGAAAAATAGATGTTGGCCGATTCTCATAGATACCGGATAAGCACAAAAAATTTCATCAAAATCGGTCAAGTCTTTTCGGAGGAGTATGGCAACGAAAACTGTGACACAAGAATTTTATATATTAGATAGATTTATATTAGATAATAAACCGGAAACGAACCGAACTCGGGAAAAATCAGTCGATTTCATCATCAGCCTGTATCCGCCCTCTGTTGGACATAGGCCTCTCCTATGACACGCCACTCTGCCCGATCCTCGGCTTTTCTTCTCCAGCCACTGCCCGCTGCGTTACGTATATCGTCACTCCATCGAGGGTTTCTTACACTACGTTTGCCATTTCGCAGACAGGACACGACGAGTAGGGGGAACGACGACTGTATGTAATGTCTCTAACTTAAACGGTGAAGGAAAACATCGTGAGGAAAGTGTCAGTGCCTGGAATCTTTCGAAGTCATATGTCATCCATCAACCCGCATCTGGCCAGCATAGTGGATTATGGCCTTGACTCTCTTCATGCGAGAGAAGGCCCCAACTCCCAGCAGTGCTATTATTTCTGTAGTGGTATGACTCTTGCCAGAGTCCGCCTAGGGAAGTACCACACCTTTGCCAGTTATTCTACCGCCGAGCAGTAATGTGCACTGTGTTCCGGTTTGAAGGCCAATGTTAATGTTTCCAGTGCAGTGCTAGGTAATGATTTAGACTCTTCATGTTCTAATAGTTGCGTGTCACTGTGCTGTTATGTGGCAGGCATGTTGCTTACCATCAGCCACAAGTCCTGCTCGTCTTGTCACTCTTTATTTAAAAAAATAAAATTAAGTGGACTGTTTCTGTTTATGCTATGATATTTGTGCCAAGATCGTTTACTGTTCTCTTAATATATAACATCAAACCGAAGAATCTCCAGTTAGTTTCTGGCAGCCCATCGCACCGCTTGCGACGCATCAAGGGCGGGATTAAAGTGACACTTTTTTTTAAAACGTATGGCTTGTGTAACGCGATTGGTTGGCAAAGTGTAAAAACAAAAAAGTGAATTAAGTGATAGAGTTATGAAATAGTGTTTTCAAACTTGGTATCTTTTACCTAGATTTTTAATTTAACTTTTTTTTTTGTGGTAAAAGAAATTATAAGTTGCTGAATTCTCGGAAACTCGGCAACTTTTTTTTTGTGAAACTCAGCATTATCTAACGTACACGCGTTATATTTTGTACATATAATAAATGTAGAAGGATGATAACACTTAGGATATTATAATATTTATCACCATCATGCTAGACATAGATTGGCTTGCCACTCAGCCCGATCCTTGTTTTTTTTTAATAGGTTTACACTTGACCGCCATCTCGTATTATGTTAAGCGACGACGCGATTTACGATGAAACGGCTTACTTAGAAGAAACGATTCATCCTTGATTTTAAGACACCAAGATTGTAAATTGTAACCGTCGGAAAACCCATTCAGGCAACGCATTCCACATAGACGTTCATATGACAAAAAAAAAGAATCATCAAAATCGGTTCATAAACGACGCAGTTATCCGCGAACACACATATAAAAAAACATAATACGGTCGAATTGAGAAACCTCCTTTTTTTAAGTCGGCTGAAAAGTAGAATCAAACTTCTTCGTTCGAGTCTTTGCAACGTCAGCCATGAAACGATGTCGCTTTTTCGAGCTACAAGATGTACAAAGTTTCGTGATGATCTGCAGGTCTACTACACAGTTCGATAAACGATTTTTAAGTTTGTTATTCCTGAGCGTGACGCTAGAATTCAATTCACAGCCCACGAAAAATATGTCTGTAGTGCGCCAAAAGAAGTTTTCACTTCAAAAACCTCTTCATCTTTATAATATTAGTATAGGTAGATACAGCAAAATTAAACAGAAATGTTTTGCCAAAACATTGGCAATTCATTGATCCAGGTGTATTTAGTTGGCGGAAACGAGATGCATTCTGCGCCGGCGCCGGTGCGTGGGTGTCCATTCATTAGAACATCTCAAATTAATAAATTAATGAGTATAGTTTCAAACGCGGTCCAAACACGAATAAAGGGGTGCTACCCCCTCCAGGATCGTAAAAAATAATTGTATCAATTATTAATAATAAATAAATAAATATTGGTGGTGGACAATTCACACACAACACCATCTGATCCCAAACTAAGCAAAACTTTTACTATGGCGACTAGATAGCTGATATAATACTTGTATAGTTCTAAATACATACTTATTATGATAGAAACACCCAGACACAGTACAAATATATTTTTAATGGTTATTCAGTTATTTATTAATTTTCTTAAGTGTAGATTATTACAATCCATACTAATATTATAAATGCGAAAGTAACTCTGTCTGTCTGTATGTCTGTCTGTCTGTCTGTACGTCTTTACCGCCTAAACCAACCAACAGATTTTGATGAAATTTGATACATAGATAGAATAGATCCCGAGAAAGGACATAGGCTACTTTTTGTTCCGAAAAAAGGGTTGAAAGTGTTAAAATAAGGGATGAAAGTTTATATGGAAAACTTCGTCTGTGTTGAAGAACTATGAAACTTTACGTCTAGATATTTAACACGAAACCATAAAATGTATATTTTAGCAGTTTTGTAGTTTTGAACTGTACTTACGGGGGTGGAATTGGGGGTGAAAGTCTGGAAGTGTGTTATTGAAGATAAAACCATGTAACTTTGTATCTAGACACTTGAAATGGAGTCGATAAACGTTTGTTCCAGCAATCCATATTTATATAAAATAACATAAAAATATTATAGTAGGCAGGGCCGAAGCTCCCGGTGGTTAGGGCTGCAGACTGAGGAACCTCCTGACGATGCGCGCTGTGGCGACGATGGCCGCCTTTAGATTTAATTAAACAATTTCCTAAACAGCCTTTTGGTGCCCCTAACCACAATGCATTGTATGTTTTCCTCTAACAGTGTTCTTATTTAGCCTTTTCTTGTATAATAATGACCAAAAAATTGAATTTTGAAATCCTAAAAACATTATAAATTAGAGTGGTTTTACCTGCTCATTTCTCGTTTCCGTTCTTCGTCAAAGTCAAATTAAAAAAACGTGACGGTTATCTCGCGATGTTTTCATTCACCGTCGAAGACAGTATAGTGTTGAGAAAATTGTACATCTCCTTGGAAAAATACTTTTAATCTCCATAATATCTATTCCTGTGCTCCACAAAGATGTGTAACAACCATGAAGTGGCACGGTATAAACAAAGCTATGACGTCACGTCAATTATGAAAACAATTTTTTTCATACTAACCGAGAAGGACATGCATGGGTATGCATGTCCTACTCCGGTCCCAAGGTCTCGACATTCTGTTTTTTTTTTAAATTAAATTAAAACGCCCACTGCTGGGCAAAGATATACTCAGATCTCCTCCAGATGAAGTCCCGGAGAAGGACAAGATGCGGCGGGTTCGTACAAGAATTAATAATTATTATCTGTGGACATTTTTCACGCAACACAATCTAGCCCGGTACTAAGCAAGGCTTGTGTTATCGAAGCCAGATCTAATATATAAAATTCTCGTGTCACAGTTTTCGTTGCCATACTCCTCCGAAACGGCTTGACCGATTTTGATGAAATTTTTTGTGCTTATCCGGTATCTATGAGAATCGGCCAACATCTATTTTTCATCTCCCTAGATGTTAGGAGTAGTCCACCCCTAAATTTATTTTTTTATTTTTTAGACAAAATTTTTAATTTCTATTTTTTATGATACAACATACAAAAATACATACAATCCTCAATTTTCACCCTTCTACGATCAACCCTTATTTTTTAATAGCCGTTTTAGTAATTTAATCATTTTCCTCTCCGGTCGAAAACTGATCAATCGTCATTGTGACAGGTGTCACTTCTGACCCAGTAAACAGCGCGATAATTTGGGGATCAAAGGTAGCCTATAGCATATATATAGTTTGAACACGCTAATCTCGGGAACTACTGGACCGATTTAAAAAAATCGTATACCGTTATTTCATATGTTCGTAATCCTTGACCGCTGTAGGTTATATACATGTACCACGGGCGAAGCCGGGGCGGGCCGCTAGTAGTCATATAATATTCATCAAAGATCTCAATACACAGATGTGCCCTCCCAAACTTCAGGGCGCACGGAATCACGTCATTGTTGGGAAGAGTGAGCTCAATCATTCCGTTCCAGTCGGTTGCAGGAAGCGGTGAACGCCGGACGTTTTTTACTTATCACTATTCGTTGTCAACAACCAAAAAAGTAGCACCACAGCATATCGCGCCGCTAGCGATTCTAGGGGTCAAGTAGATTGGTTATGTGTAAACTACTTACGACACACATAGAGACGCAGTTTATTACCAATTTCAAGTTACTCAGGGCACATCCATTGGTTTGTATCGATGATATTCATATAATTTTGAATACCTACCTACTTTTACACTTACATAGAAACATCTGAAAAAATATTTGCGTTCATTACACAAATATTTACCCTGTGTGAGAATCGAACCAATGGCCCACAGCTTCGCAGATAGATTTACTACCAACTGACCCACGAGGCTGTTCAATTCGAGAGCGGTCCGGCGCCACTTGCCTTAAGCGGCAAAGATGGAACCTCGTGGAGGTTTCAGTCAGTAGGGGCACCATGTCCGTCCGTGCTGAGTCCAACATACCCCGACCGTCTCCGAGGGCCTGATAGACCCTAAGGCTGATTAAGGTGCAGGCCGAGGCACAAGAATGAAGGGGGCGCGTGAAATCGTGCCTTGGCAACCACTGTTAATCTACCGCCATTGCGTCTACCCAACATATTTCAACTAGACCGCGACAAAATACAAAGATGTTAAACAATTTGGTATTAATAAAACTTGGGAGTCTCTGATTTTAACACACCTTCTACCGCCTAAATAAATCAGCTTTGGGTTGGCTGTTGCTGTCTCTATCATTACAAGCGAAATGAAAAGAGAGAGCATTATCAAGGCTAAGACAGTTTTAGTTGGGCGGTAGACCCTCTGGTAGGGGCCCGTCCTCACAATAGCCATGTCGACTCATTTTTTATTTAATGTGCCATGAAAAGGCTACTCAATAACTGAATCATAATTAAATAGCGAAAGAATTACTTTGTTATCTTAAAAACTTCCCGTGATATCACGATTTTAAAATCACAATTTTGGACTCGCCCAAAAACGCTTCATAAAACACTCCAGAAGCGTGACGTTACAGTGTCGTATTTTCTATGCGTCGCGCGTAAAGTTTGTATGGTAGTGGTAGCTATATTAAATATTGCGTTTAGAAAACTGGTTTCATAACAAAAGTCACTTGAAATTGAATGGGTTATCCAATGGTAAATACATTTTCTAATAATTTCTTACTTTAAAATGGGCTTGCCCATTCATCTTAGAATGATCAAAAAGTAAAACAAAAAGATATCAAAATTAAAGCTGGTACATATTTTATTCTTTATAAATACTGTCATTATATCAAATATGTAATGTAATATAAATTCAGGACCTGTCGTCACGCCTATTAGCATAGAGTGCTCAAAACTCTTGATCAGTCGCTGTCTTCCAACTGGAAGGGTATGCGCATTTCCTCCACATCCGTAAAAACTTCCTCGAAATTCAAGTTTCCTGACAATGTTATCCTTCATTAGTACTTCCATTAATCTCCATATCTGTATCTATTCCCGTGATCCACGGATATGTATTACAGGCACGCGGCGTGTAGGCCGCGTAAACAACGCACTGGCGTCAATCATTATCAAAACAACATATTTCTTTGAAACGTAGTGGCATTCTCCAGCAACAAACGTTATTGGTCGATTTTTGAAGTTATACTCGTACTTATGGCGGGTGGGGCTAAAATGAGAGTACATTTTTTTGACTGCCCTAGTGGCTTAGTTGGTAGTAGCTCTGGTTGCGAAGCCGAGGGTCGTGGGTTCGATCCTCACCCAGTGCAAATATTTGTGTTATAAATTCAAATGTTTGCACTGTGTCTGGGTGTTTCTATGTATAATAAGTATGTATTTAAAACTATATAAGTATTATATCCGCTATCTGGCTGCCATCACACAAGCTTTGCTTAGTTTGGGGTCAGATGGTGTTGTGTGTGAATTGTCCACCACCACCACCAATATCTTTTAATATGCACGCGCGCACTGTCACTAAAATTAGACACACTGAAGTTAATCAACGTTACAAAACATAACTAATAGTCAAATATCCCAGGGCCGCCAGACGTCACGTATTTTCTGATGGATGAAATGTGGACGATTGAGCAGAGTTAGTACATACTAAGAACACATGATTACCCGCTAACTTGCTTAGACGGCCGATTTTGAGATATGGGGTCCAGAAGATACATTACTAACGTCACTTATTTTCTGATGACTGATTCCGTAGGCAGACTTACTACCGACGAAGGCACGAGGCCAGTCGGCTTTCTGTCATTTCTTGCGGGAGGGGAAAGTTGCACACTAGCGCAAAGCCGCACTGTTACATAAAAACAATACCTGTACCGATCCATTGCCGATCATACTCACACAGCCAAATCACTAACACATAAAAAATGAAGCACCATTCACAAATCTAGCCCCGCCCTCAGCCACAGTATATTATCAAACTCCATGGTCCACGCGGACTTGTACTTTGACAGAGGAGAAACGCTGTGTATGCCTACTCCCTTCCGTGTAGCTCGCTGATCTAATGTGATGAAAACTTTTGTAAAAAAGTTCCGAATAGTTGACATTAATTAATTGCCACGTCAACACACTCACCGCGGAAGCAGTAGTTTAAGGACGCGTAAAATTGATAAAATATGTGTTCTGTTTTCGGTCTCTGTGACCTTTTTTCATTTACTCGTATTGAAATAATCTTAGAGTAACAAATAAGACATAGATAGAGCAAACCGGCGTCGCCGCTCAATAGCAAAGCGTAACCTGGTTTGACCGACTAGTAGGATTTTCGTCTTCTCGTGACCACGGCGGTTGTAACGCTGCCGAAACGTCGAGGTATTTAAACAATGAATTAAATCGTGATTAAGTCCTGTACATTATAAACATTACGTGTTCAAACCGCAAAAGCTTAAAAACAAGATTTTCGTGAAGAAAGTCTATTCTAACAAATCTGCTGTGGGGAAACGTGGCCTTCCTGCTATCTTGCAAATATTACAAATGCGAAACTTTGAACTTTAGGATGATGTTTCTCAATCACGTCGGCACGTCTGAACGAATAAGGTTGAAATTTGTGAGATAGATAAAGTATTGTCTGGAATAACACATGGGTTATTTTTATCTAAAATAACGGATGCTACTAGTTACTACTAATATAACGAGAGAGTCCGTATTTTGTATGTTCATTTGTATAGTACTAGCTGCACCATCAAGGATTGTTTTTATCTGATTTTTGTAATTGTGATAGGCCTGAGCGTGGTAGGCCACGCTTTGCTGTGGCACATTGTGATGCAAAAATCAGATAAAAACAATCCTTGATGCGGATTATATATTATTGTAAAATTTCAGCTCGATCGGTGCAGAACTTTTTGAGTTTTTGAAGTGTACACAAACCAACATAACATTTTATATGTAAACTAGCTGGACCCTGATTAGATAAAAACAATCCTTGATGCGGATTATATATCATTATAAAATTTCAGCTCGATCGGTGCAGAACTTTTTGAGTTTTTGAAGCGTACACAAACCAACATAACATTTTTATACATAGAGATAGAGATTAGGTCAAATTGTTTTTTTTTTTTTTGTTTCAATTACAACAAATCTTTTCTTGTTGGTCAAAATAAAAATTAAGGAAGAATTGAATATGGTTTTCTTTACGTGCGAAGTCGCGGGTAAATGATAGTCTAATAATTAATACTAAAAACAGGAAACTACTTAGTGAGTTTACGACTTTCAAATGTTACTCCTCATGAATAGCGTTCAAAGTCGAGAAAATAGAATTTTATAATTTACACCAGCGTTGGACGTCGTTGGTTATGATCTACGGTAGAAACTTGCTTTGCGTCATTCTATGGACAAAGCTGTTCGTATACAGAGTTATGTTAATATTTGTATTTTATCGACTTGAAATCATATTGACTGGACTAGCACTAGTGAGTATGGTCACTCGTATTTTAAACATATTTGTCTGTTGTAACCCATACTAATACTCGTAAGAAATTTTGTAAGGATGTATACTTTTTCACGCAAAAACTGAAGTGATCTGGATGAAATTCGGTACATAGAGATAAAATCAGATATGTGCTAGACTAAGTTTCATAAGTTTTCAGAAGCTCCGTCGCCCAGATGAAAATTTTTAAATTGATTTTAGTTTTATGTTATACATACACGTTTCAGGAACCGCTACATCGATTTCGATAAAACTTAATAGGCACCACCTCTGAATTATGATATACCAAACAAAAAAAGAACCATCGAAATCGTTTCACTATTAATTGGCGGAGCTATCGCATAACATACATACAAAAAAAAAACTAACGAATTGAGAAATTCCTCCTTATTTGAAGTTCGTTAATAACGTATAGGGTGATTTATATCAAGAAAAAGACATGCATTTCTATTCAAAAGCTAGATATTTTTTACCATTTAAATAAAAATTGTGGTAATGGTCTGTCGCGGTTTCACCTTATTGACGCCTAAATCGTCTCGTGTACGAATAGACTAGTCTCGCCGCGTGATTGAAACCTATGTTTCATACTCGTGTAACTCTCCTCCTACAAACTCCATGCGCAGACAATCAGCGCTAAGATATAAAAATAGTTAGCGAACATTTCGGAAAGGTGCAACTGATCTGCACAATCTAATACCACCTTGCCCTTTTTCTATCGGACTGCATAGACCTTGAAAAAGTGACATTGTTTCGTAGTTGTCGTTCCAAAGACTCGATTGCGGAGATTTGTCTCCACTTATGCCCGAGCTACACGAGGCTAGTTTTTCTAGCTAGGGTAGCAAGCTAGCACTTCTAGCTTTGTGTAGACAATGCTACACAATGCACAAGACGCTGGCGTAATTGTACTCATCAAACATATCACACTAACATAACACACCGGGATAGAAGCCAGAAATTAATACATGATGAATCAGATGACATATATGATACAACCGATTAAAAGTTAAAAATGAAAAAAGAAGAAGAAGACTATCAGCTGACTATTATTATCATTGTATAAATTCAGACCAATGGAAACTGCGTTGCCAGACATATTGCATGCCTCTAGAAGAAGAGGCCAGTTTGTATGGGTCAATTATTTAAATGTTTTGTATCATCTTATCTTACCTGCAAACAGCAATAAAGATTTTTGTATTTGTATTTGTACGCAACGCTAGTTTTGTTCTACACGAAGCTACTACTAGCTCGGTAGCTTACTATCGGTAGCGTGCTATGCTAGCTTGAAAAACTAGCCTCGTGTCGCTCGGGCATAGGTATAGAGGTTAAACATCTTATATCTCTGGGTGACGAGCGCAGTGCAGTGTTAGGTAATGATTGGAGTCGTCATGTTCCAATAGATGCGTGTCGCTGTGTTGTTATGGGCAGGCATGTTGTTTACCATCAGGCACATGCCCTGCTCGTATCATCACTCTATGATAAAAAAAGTTTATGATAGTTTAATTTTCTTCGAATAAACATAAAGGTATGCCGACTGGGTAAAAAATATACTATTCTAATTAGTCTGTCAACTAGATAATCGAAAAATATGTATTTTTTTAAATGAAATTATTGAATATCGACAAACATCAAACCTTCGAAGTGGGGGAGGTTGTGAAAATGAAGAAAACATACGTATGCAAAAAATTTATAAGTCTGTCTGTATGGACTATTTTTTTAGTCAACATCATCGACATCAACAGACCCCTAAATGCTCCCACTGCAGGGACTCGGGCCTTCTCTCGCAATGAAAGAGTTAAGGCCATAATCCAACACGCTGGCCCTGTGCGGGTTGGTGGATGACACATGACTTCGAAAGGTTCTAGGTACATGTCGGTTTCCTCACGATGTTTTCCTTCACCGTTTTAAGTTAGCGGCATTACGCACATGACTTCGAAACGACGGTGGTGTGTGGTGTGTGTGGGGTTTGAACCCGGGGTCTCCGGATCGGCTGGCGCCGTTCTCCCGACTAGACCAGCCGTAACTATTTTTTTTTTAGTAACCATGTCTATTTGCTGGCCGAACACTAGTTAGTAAAATGTTTTCGCTACGGCGGTGAGCGCCGGAAAGCGCACGGCTTAGTCATACAGGAATCAAAATGTTTCATCCGTTAGTCCAGACACGAAGTCTGCATTTCTTTCCGCCGGTAAAAACGCTAAAATTACCCTATCGACTGCCCACGCGCACACCTCGCTCGCGCACTATTCTGTGTTGCTATTATATCTATCAAAATAAATGGTAATGGCGGACCAATTGGTATTGTAATATACTCGTTATGTGCGATCTGTCAGGTTTATGGTGTAAATATTTTGTTTGGAGTTGGGTGTACGAATACGTAGTATCTTTTCAAGGTAACGCAGAATGACTGTGTTACGTTGAAAGGGTCTTAGGCTGTAGGTCATGTTGTATCGGTTTTCTATTGGATATATTTCGGAATGTGTTCAACGAAACTGCATTATTTGACCTTGATCTTTGTTCTATCGGACTGTGCGTAGCTCGAAAAAGCGTCATCATTCCGTGGTTGACTATCCAAAGTTTCGAACGAAGACACCATTTTCGTAATAAAAACGTCTAGGGTGTGGAATGCGTTGCCTAAGTGTGTGTTTTCCGATGGGTACAATCTTACTTGGTGTCTTCAAGATTTAGAGGTAGTTCTTCTACGTAAGCTCTATATCAGACGTTCAAAAAAGCGGCCAATTACGAGTGGGACTCGCGCACGAAAAGTTCCGTACCATTAGCAAATAAACGGCGAAAACTTCTTAATATATTGTATGGGAATCCCCTTAATTATTTGTTTTACTTTAATCAATTACATTTAAAGATAATATAAAACTAAATATTTTGTGAATAATTAAAACGTCTACCTGTCACACGTTGTTTGACTTCAAAAATGTTGCCAGGTGCAGCGTTTAGTTCAGAATAGAACAGTAGATTGTTTTTTCGCGATTTTCCATAGTAAAACCGGTCCATAGTCAATGTTAACCTTAATGTTATAGTTATAATGTTAACCTGGCATTGCTGACAATTCGTACTAGGGACAACGACGGCCGCTGATACACAAAGCTATTTCAGTAAAATATGCGTTTTAAAAACCAAAATAACATGTTTTCAAATGCCGTAAGTTATTTTTAGCTCATTCTCTTAAACGGCGCATAAACGATGCTGTCTTGCCAAAACTATTAAAATAAAAATAAACGAAGATATTGAGTGAGGAATTTTGCAAATAAGTACAAAAAAGATTATTCCGATACCGGGAATCGAACCCGAGCCTCCTGGGTGAGAGCCAGGTATCCTAGCCACTAGACCATATCGGATACTGGTTGTGTTGGCGAATTTTAGATTCCGTAATCTCATCATTGACATTAAGATTACTTCTATTCTTACCATTTTTTTATTTATTTAAATTAGCCACTCCACTGACTCCGGGGTCCGTGATCTTTGTCATTACAATTATATATTTATTTTTTACACAAATTCAAAGTTCTTTATTGATAAATGTACAATTTACACGTCAATTTTATAAAAACACAAAATAAGAGCATACAAAGAGTATAATACATTTTTAAAGTTTAAATTGAACTTTATATTGTACGATAATAGGTATCGTACAAATAAGTGTCAAAAATTAAAATATATGTACTTATTACAATTGTAATGAACAATGTCAATTTTGTACAATTTTGTTGTGAGTTTGCCATCACTATATAAAAACTCGCAACATTTCTTGGATAAGGAGAAGAAGAGGAAAATAGAAAAAAATCTTACCATCGATTGGTTAATCCGAATCAGAGGGTCTGTGTCTATAGTAATAACGTTTACTGTATTGGCTATGACTATCTACAACAAATTACCAAATTATTACAAAGCATTGAATTATAATGTAAAGAAAATTGTTTACGCTATTAATTGAAAGACGTTATGACAACAATGATTTTTTTGAATGATGAATTTAGGAATATTGACCAATTTTATAACTAGTTTTTTTTACAATAACAATAAATTGTAAATATTTGTGCACCATCTTGAGTAAAATATTTGAAACAACGTTTTATTTTTAACACATTTGTGACAATATTCAACCAATAAAATGAGTTTGGTTTGAATTACCATTACCACAGTTTCTTTTTATAATATAAATAAATAAATATTGGTGGACATTTCACACACAACCCCACCTGACCCCAAACTAAGCAAAGCTTGTACTATGGAAGCCAGATAGCTGATATAATACTTATGTATATTTTAAATACATACTTATTATACATAGAAAACACCCAGACACAGTACAAATATTTGAATTCATCACACAAACATTTGCACTGGGTGGGGATCGAACCGACGACAAACCTACTACCAACTAAGCCACCAGGCCAGCCAATATAAAGAAATAGTTTATAGTAGATCATAAATCATAAATCGTTTATTGGCCATAAGTAACTATACATTACAGGCAAGTCATCATAGTTTAAGTTAACAATAATAAAAAATAATTCACTATAAATTTAACTATATTTTTCCGTTTGTCCTTTATACATAAATGAAGATTCAGATAGATTCATTGACCTAAATTCACTAAGTTTGTAAAATGGATTGCTCATAAAGAAGTGCTTTATTTTATTTCTAAATTCGTTAGTTTAGTGATAGTTATTACAATAGCATGTCAGTGACGCATACTCAAGATTTTACTGCCAAAAAGTATTCGACCATTCGACCAAAATTATGTTCAGAAGTTATCATTTCAACAAAAACATATTTAGTATAATCTCAGTTTGTGAAATCGAAGTAAAAATAATTCAGCGTTCATTAAAAGTGGCGCAACCGTTCCCTTACTGTAAACAATACGTCCGTCACATTACCGTGTTGGTGGTGTATTCTCTAATAGCGAAGTCACCGTTTAATTCCACAACCAACTCGTCATAACACACAGCGAAAACCTACCTTCCTGATTTTTGCTTCAAAAATGGCAGAAGAGGTTCAAAATTTCGGTTGTATTATGTTTTTTATATATATACATGGTTACGCGATAACTCCGCCAATTGTGAATTGATTCTGATGATTATTTTTGAAGTGAACATTCTTTTAGCGCGGCACAGACAGATTTTTCGTCGACTGTGAATTGAATTCTAGCGTCACGCTCGGGAATGGTAAGAGATCTTCGGGTAAACTCGGGACCATGACCATTGGCCATGTAAAAATGCTTCAGCATTTCCCACTGGCCGTCTAAAAACGCGTCAGCATTTTCCATTGGCTATCTACGCGTCAGTATTTCTAGACGGCCATACTCGTAGCCACGCCCTCCGGTTTCACCGCTTATTTTCCAAAGTAACTATCAAATTCTGAGTTAAAAGATTATACTTCTATCGCCAGTTCCTTTTTTTATTTGGTTTCCGTTGTTGACTGCAATTTTTTTTTATTTGGTAGATCATATTTCAGAGTTGGTATACATTTTATCGTAATCGATGTGGCGGTTCTTCAATTATATCAACAAAAAAAATGCCTTCATCTATCTGGACTACGTAGTGATAGCTTGTTATGAAATTTGGTCGCGTGTCTAAATGGAATTAAAAAAACAAATTGTCGGATATTGGTTCGGAAAAGATAAATTAATATTTTAAAGTGAATAAATAGGTGACCCTGTAAATATAAATTTTGTCGAGTCAGCAAAGAAATTTAGACGAATGGTCTGAGTTTAGTTGTAAATTTAAGTCGATTTTTGTATTAGGAAAAAATTAAATTAATCTTAAAGTACGAGACACATGTGTACACTACGCTATAATATATACCTTATACTCGTACACACGATACATGTTGGAAACACACAAAATATCACACAATTAAAAATAACATGCTTTCTATTCTATTAGCTGAAATCTGTGTTTTTCAGACTAACTAGTAAATATTTAGGTGTAAAAAAACTTTGGTGGAAAAGTGAAAAGTGGTATATTACATATAAAACAGTGAATGTTAAACACATATTTAGTGGCAGTATGTCTGTTTGGTTGACCCTGATAAAGAGTTCGCACTGGGGCCTTGGTTGTTCGCCGAAACCTATCTTTGTAAGTTTTCAGTGTAAGCTACGGATTCAATACGACTAATCTAATTTTAGCCCTTTACCCAAAATGGGGTCCATACCCAAAACCCAACTGCAAGCTAACACATTTACTAAAAACTAAGATTAAAATACTAACAAACTTTGTAAATGTAATATGATTAAGGTTATGGAATAAATGGCTTAATAGATAAATAAATAATCTAATTTTAATAAATTATTGAGTTATGATTATTTTTCACTAATCATCTACTTTGACTAATTGCTCTTTACTAGACTTATTGTTCTTTACTGCTCACAAACGTTGCCTAATTGTTTGTTTTTATTCACCAAGCTTTACCTATTTAATTATGTATGTATAACTAGCAGTGCTCCGTGGTTTTACTCGTGCAATTTCCGTCCTTTATATGTTCTCGTGATAAAAAGTATCGTATGTGTTAATAATGTAAAACGTTTTTTTTCTCTTAAATTTTAGCCTCTTCACAAACTCCAGAATCTGTATGTAACCTTGTATCATTTGGGTTATTTTTTTAGGTATATTTTGGATTAGTGGCGCCCTCTGTTTCACTCGTGTCGGTCCCGATCTCGTTGATTTCCCGGGATGTAAATAGCCCATGTGTTATTCCAGTTAATTATCTGTCTGTGTACCACATTTTATCCAAATCTGTGTAGCAGTTTTCGTGTGAATGAGTATACAAATAGACATTATAAATATGTGTGTTCTTAAAAATTTTCGTGTTTTTTATAATATTCATAAGGTAGGATTCGGAGAAGAAAAGAAAAATAGGAAGGACTACCGGTTGGAACTCTGGTTGTAATTGATTCACCACGGCTGCAATTCTGTTCTACTTTTTTTTTAAATAAGAAGTGACGAGACGAGCAGATCATGTGCCTGATGGTAAGCAACATGCCTGCCACATAACAGCACAGTGACACGCAGCTATTGGAACATGAAGAGTCCAAATCATTACCTAGCACTGCACTGTGCTCGTCACCCAGAGAGATCTATGATGTTATATCTCTAAGCCCTGTAATTTCTCTGGATACATTGCCCTTCAAACCGGAACACAGTAGTGTTTCCACATTACTGCTAGGCGGTAGAATAACTGGCAAAGGTGTGGTACTTCCCCAGGCGGAGTCTGCCAAGAGTCGTACCGCTACAATGTGTGGTTGTATTGTTCCAGTTGCAAGTGAGGAACTCCCGCACCGAGTCGGCGGAGGACGAGAAGCGGAGCGATGACAGCCGGCCGCTCAGCCACGCGTCCGACTTCAGCCGCGACAATATCTGTGAGTGGACGCTCGCGCTGTACAGGCGGCGATTCGCGCGGTTTGTGGCGAATGTTTGTGTCTGTGTGTCACGCGTCTCACACGCGTGAGAGAGAGAGAGAGAGAAGAGGGAAGGAGGGAGAGAGAGATGAGGGAGAGAGAGGAGAGAGAGGGAGAGTTACACTCCGCGAGGCATAAGCTGAGCTTTGCATTTGTGTGAGTGTACATGGGTAGTGTAGGTGTGAAAACCGGCCTTAGGCGCGGCGCCATTCTGTCTCGCCGCGCTCCTGCCTGATTGGTGATCACTCACACTAATGCAAAGCTCAGCCTATACCTCGCGGACAAAATTTCAAGCTCCTGCCTGATTGGTGATCACTCACAATAATGCAAAGCTCAGCTTATACCTCGCGGAGTGTACTGGGTGGTAATATGTGTGTGCGTGAGTGGATGTATTAATGTGTAGTTTTGTAACTTGACGCCCAAATGGATTTGGCTGTCTGTTGCAAATTGTTACACCTTCTCACCTTCCAAAGCTACTAAGGGAAAATTGGATTACGTGAACAATTTCACTATTTCTTCTGTCTCTGTATAGCCCTGAGTGGATAGCCAAGCCGAGACCATTTTCTTGCATTCATGATGTGACGTTTCTATGATATCTTGGTCTTTGTCAATAAGTTGATAAAGGTATGGTCCGGTAAGAGAAAACGCTCCTTGGCCAAAACTGGTTCTTCTTTTTGTCATCTAGATCATCCGAGTTCACCCGAAGATTTCATTAATTTACGAACGTGACGCTTGGGTTCACTTCAGCCCAAAGAAAGTTTGCATGTAGTGTGCCAAAATAAGTTTTCACTTCGAAAATATTGAAAAGATTTTTCACTTCAAAAATATTAAAAATAAGTTTTCACTTTAAAAATATTAAAAAGAAGTTTTCACTTCAAACATATTAAAAAGAAGTTTTCACTTTAAAAATATTAAAAAGAATTTTTCACTTCAAAAATATTAAAAATGATCAATTCAAATCAAACGTTTTTGAAAACAACCTTAAATCTTTTATTGGATTATCGTGAAAATAACAATATGTAACTCGTTATATTTCGAAGGTAACAGATAAAAAATTTGCAACCGTTAGCGTCGTTCTGTTGTTCAAAACGGCTTATTTTTGCAACTCTGTCAAGGTACATCGTAAAATACCATTTTTAACTATTCACACGAAGAATGAATGTATAATATGAAAAGTATAAAGATCTGTCATCGGCTTTTACGACAATTTTATGATGGAAATCAGTGTTTGCGGTCTCTTTTTATTGTTTTTTAAATTAGTTTGTTTATTATGGGACCGTTGAAAGTGCGTATGTTTTATTTTATTTATTTAAAGGCTACTTTGTTAGTTTTGATCGTGTGGGTGATAGAGCTTTGCATCAATTTTGTTTTATAACTAGCTGCATCCCCTGGTGTAACCTGCTGTTTAGCAAACACTAACTTTAACATGATTAAATCCTTGAACCGTTAATCCAGCATACTGCATATATAATTGCTTTCAAATCCAACGTACTGCGTATATTTTCAAATTAGTTCGACCGATGCAGGGAACAAACATACATGCATACCTACTTACAAACACACAAATGAGTTTGGGTAGAGTTGGGGTCGTTTTGAGTGACGTCACGGCTAAGTTTTCACTTCTGTTAGTAGTACCTATGAGTTGCCACGAATACTGATTTGGTCGAATACCGAATGTTCGGCAACGCTGTTGGACGAAGCGTCAAATATTCGTCGGCCGAATAATCGGTATTCAGCCATTGAACTCTTAAAAACGGAAGAAGCGGCATACTCTCCTCAACGATGGCGATGTAAAATCAGGTGACGTCTCCTGATTGAGATCAGTCGCAACGTGAGCGACAAATGGAGCGCATGTGTGCTAATAATTCCACGAAATTCGATTTGAGCTGTTACAATGCCATTTTGTGTGTATTTTGTGTGTGTACAAGGTGCACAAATAGTAGCAAGTCCAAGAAAAAGTTTCGTGGCATCACTTTTCATACGAAATTACACAAAATCTTTAATTATTTCATTTAAAATAATATTTTCTGTTGTAAACAATTCAGCATTTGTAAAAAGGGACAGATATACATGACGTGAAAGAGTGGGACACGACCAGCGATATGTTGACTGCAGCGATAACGCCCAATGTTTACGTCACGGGCAACGGCTACTCCTTCTCTTTCACGCCAGTGTCTTCGTATGTCTTTCTATTCTTCTCGAAAAAATATTTAAACAAACGTGTAACTGTGGTATGTATAGCTATCTCATTTCCATCTACTGCTAATTTGCTATGATGTCTTTGTCATTCATTACAATGTATCTCACGATGGAAGTGTAGCTGTGTGCACGTTGTGTATTTGTGTGAAATTTTCGCCACATTATGTTGATTTCATATTAGAACTTACCTCATCTTCCTTTCCTTAAATATATCGATGTATTCAGCCGAATAGTTCGTATTATTCGGCCGAATACCGAATACCATAAAAGCGAAATACAGAATAAAAGAAAAATTGGGAGTCATAGGAACTGCCGATAGAAGTGAAAACTTATAAACTCAGAATTTGATAGCTTATTATAGAAACTACGGAAACCGGGGCGTGAAACCGGAGGGCGTTGCCTTGAGCATGGCCGTCTAGATATGCTGACGCACTTCCAGATAACCAATGGGAAATGCCATGGTCCCGAGTTTACCCGAAGATTTCTTATCATTCCCGAGCGTGACGCTAGAATTCAATTCACGGCCTACGAAAAATATGTTTGTGGCGCGCCAAAAGAAGTTTTCACTTCATAAAAAGTAGTATAACCTGTGACTGCATTTTTTTTTTTCCCCGGCAATTTGAGTTTTATTCGTACCTTTATGCTTCTGTACCTACATATGGACGTTGGTTTGTCGTTCCAGTGTCGCTCAGCAACGCCCCGCGGCGCAGCCGGCGCGCGGTGGCGCCCTACAGCGACGCTCAGCGCCCGCTCACGCGCTACCTGCCCGTCGACAGAGACGACTTCGACCTGCGCAGACACGTCGAGTCTGCAGGTAACTGGACACCAACAATGGAGGGTAGAGCAAGGAGTATCATCTATATCGTTGAAAAAATGTCCGTCCATATCCATTCAATTAGGGCCACATTAGGGTCAGGATAAATTTAAAAGTAAATCAATAAACGTACTATTACACAGTACACGAAATAAAAACATCCTAACCACATGATTTCTTATACCTAATAATAATTGTTTAAGGTTATATTTACTACATTATTTTGTACTACGCAAGTAGTTGAATACATTTGACATACTCTATAAGTAACTACATATTTTAGTCATAGGTATACCTACTTTTTTTAACTCGGCATATTTCAATTCGTTTACAATTGCTACATTAACACCACACCAGTGTGGAACATACATATGTGAATTGTCATTTATATGATACAGTAGCCACTTTTTCAAATTTTCTACCTTATGAGCTGATACTCCTTGGTCTACCCTCCATGAGAGCAACCTACTTGTAACGCTGCCGCCTAACGCGCTGTGGAACTAAGTGAAGCTGAATGATGCTATTAAAATGTTCACAATCACTTTTATGTTATAATTTTGAAGTGTTTTTGTATAAATAACAATTACATTTTTGGTTGGGGATGTCTTACCTATGCTTGATGCAAATCGATCCAAAATGGCCGCCACTACAAAATGAATGATGATGAAAAAATTACATATTTTCACAAGTAAATGTATTCAGTTACATTTACTTTCGTAGGTCGCTTAACATCAGGCGAGATGGCGGTCAAGTGTGAGCCTATAAAAGGTAAAAAAAATATTAATACCTAGTACTAGGTACACTCCGCGAGGTATAAGCTGAGCTTTGCATTAGTGTGAGTGATCACCAATCAGGCAGGAACTTGAAATTTTGTCCGCGAGGTATAGGCTGAGCTTTGCATTAGTGTGAGTGATCACCAATCAGGCAGGAGCGCGGCGAGACAGAATGGCGCCGCGCCTAAGGCCGGTTGTCACACCTACACTATCCATGTACACTCACACAAATGCAAAGCTCGGCTTATGCCTCGCGGAGTGTACAATTTACCTTTTTAGGTAAATAAAAATAATAAATAAATGTTAGTGGACAATTCACACACAACACCATCAGACCTCAAACTAAGCTAAGCTTGTACTATGGCGGCCAGATAGCTGATATATCTTCTTACTTCATACTTTTCATCACATAGCAACACCCAGACAAATCGTGATAACTTGTGTTTCAGGGCACCAGATTGAGCTGTGCCCCTACGTGACGCTCTCGTCGACGTCATGTCGCGGGTATCTGCACAAGCTGGGAGCCAAGTTCCACACCTGGTCCAAGAGGTGAGTGCTACTGACAGCCGCTGTCACATGTCACGATAACTGCCGTATTGACTGACTTGATGATAGAGATTTACTACGATAACATGGCCCGCCCCTCCAAATTACTGTTTTAATGTGTGTAGTCACATCCTTACGAAAGAGTTTGTATGTAGTTGTAATTATTCGTCTGCAGTAGCAGTACGCACACATGCGTGGTGGTGCGTTGTATATGCTTTCACAAATACTTTCAAACGTTTTGAATTCTGGAGGGGCGGGTCATGTTATCGTAGTAAATCTCTACATAGCAAATACAGGGTTACAGTTACAGCCTGCACCTTTTTTTATATATTTTCCACGCAAAATATAAAAGTGTATTTACTCGGTCTATAAGCTACCGAAAATATAAATATGTACCGAAGTGTACGAGTGTGAACAATAAATATACGCCAAACAGTACTAGAGAAAACAAACACTTTTTTTGGATATGTATTGAGTTATAACAAAAGCTGTTTAATTAAATATACAGAAACGTAGCCCTTAAAGTTTAAGGGCTACGTTTCTGTTTAATCTGTATCTGTTTAAGGCTTAAACGGATGCCTGCTGATAACCAGTAACCCTGTATAAACGTTAACACAACGTTAACGAGAGTAAAGGGAATAATCCATTACGCTGACCCATTGCGGGTTAGTGAATCACACGTGACTTCAAAATATCCTAGATTCGGTTTCCTCGCGATGTTTTCCTTCGCGTTTTAAGTGAGCATTACGCACATGACATCGAAAAGACACTGGTGGGTGAGGGGTTCGAATCAGAGGCTCCGGACCGGCAGTCGGCGTTCTCCCGACTAGACCAGAGGGTCTGCCGCCTAAATAGAACTGTCTTAGCTTTAATTGCTCTCTTTTCTTTCTGCTTGAAATGATAGAGACCGCAATAGCATAATATAAGCCGATTTAGTTAGGCGGTAGGAGGGCAGCTGTAAGTTAATGTATGTATTAATGGTTAATTACAGATGGTTCGTTTTCGACCGAGAATCAAAAACGTTCGTTTACTACTGGGACAAGAGTGAGAAGAAACCGAGAGGGGGCGCCTACTTCCAAGTTAGTGGTCTACCTTCTTCTTCTTCTATATATAAAAATGTTGTTGGTTTGTGTACGCTTCAAAAACTCAAAAATTTCTCACCGATCGAGCTGAAATTTTAGAATGATATATAATCCGCATCAAGGATTGTTTTGATCTAATTTTTGCATAACAATGTGCCACAGCGAAGCGTGGCTGGGTACAGCTAGTATATATATAAAAATGTTATGTTGGTTTGTGTACGCTTCAAAAACTCGAAAAAGTTCTGCACCGATCGAGCTGAAATTTTAGAATGATATATAAGTAGTCCGCTTCAAGGATTGTTTTTATCTAATTTTTGCATCACAATGTGACACAGCGAAGCGTGGCAGGGTACAGCTAGTACCATTATAAGTTATAACTTAGATGGATATTGCTGATTTTAATATTATTTTCACTTCTTTATTATAAATAAATCTTTATTATAATATTATAAAGTTTGCGGAAGTTTGGATGTTTGTTTGTCAATCAAGTTGAGACGGCTGAAGGGGTCGAATTTAAATGAGGAACTCAGTTGCACTACAATCTAGAATCCTATAATTAAAGTAATGTCACAGGACAATCATCGAGCAATCTCACCCTCTCAATATCGGAAATATGCGAGAAACATAAGATGTAAAAAAAGTGGTCAAGTGCGAGTCGGACTCGCTCATGAAGGCTTCCGTATCAGCAAGTAACATAATATAAAAGTTCTTGTACTTCGTTGTTACTTTAATTAGTGTTTTAACATTAGTAAATTCACTAATGTTAAAACACTGACTAGAAAACTACTTACTAGATATCGTTCAAACCAATTTTCGTTGATAGTTTGCATAGTAATGTACATCATACACTTTTTTTATTTTTGTCATTCTCTTATTTTAGAAGTTAAGAGAATCTCGCGCAAACTACTCCGTTTAGAAAAAAAAAATGTTAGAAACCTCAATATCATTTTTGAAGACCTATCCATAGGATAACACAAACGTATGGTTTCGATGGGGAAAAAAATGAGTTTCAGCTCAAATGCTCAAAAGCTCACCCCTAAAATATATTGTTTTTTCTATTTTTTGTATGAAAATATTAATGCGGTTCACAGAATACATCTACTTACCAATTTTCAATAGTATAGATCTTATAGTTTCATAGAAAAGTGGCTGTGACATACGGACGGACAGACAGACATGACGAATCTCCGTCCCGTCCCGTATTTTGCCATATGGCTACGGAACCCTAAAAACCATTGACTTATATAGAGGTGTATACAAATATTGGTGGACAATTCACACACAACACCATCTGACCCCAAACTAAGCAAAGCTTGTGTAAGATAGCGGCCAGATAGCTGATATAATACTTATATAGTTCTAAATACATACTTATTATAGATAGAAACACCCAGACACAGTACAAATACTTGAATTCATCACACAAATATTTGCACTGGGTGGGAATCGAACCCACGACCTTCGGCTTCGCAGGCAGAGTTACTACCCACTAAGCCACGAGGCCAGTCGCACAATTATAAACGCGAAGTTTGTAATTAATAATGTATGTCTGAGTGTTTGTGACTGTTTCACGCTTAACTACTGAGGGGGTTTTATATAAATTTTGTTATACCTACAGGTAGATAATAATCTTAACTAAAACAAGCTATTTTTTATCCCGGAAAAATAATGTGATTGGTCAAAACGCGGGTAAAACCATCTCCATCTCATTTCAACCGTCTGTATGCCTTAACTCGTTGGGCCCTATGGACGCCGTCGCCGTCGCCGTCGTGACGTCACAAAAAAATCATTACTCAACAACGAAGGTATAGTTATTGTTTCTATAAACGATAATGAACTCATTAATATATCTCCTATCTACTGAGAATAAATCCGTAATTGAGTATTACATTTTTACGTTTGCCCAAATCTGTCCTCTCGGTCCGCAATAGATGCACGGTTGCCTGGTAGAGATCAATCTAAGCGATAAGGCCGACAATTAAATCGCTGATATTGTAATATTATGTTTTTGTTTTGCATATTTGTTGTGCTGTGTGGATCTTAAAGAGTATTGTAAAACAGCGGGGCATTAGCGCTGCTGGTGTAGCATAAACTTCGCAACAAAATGATTGTGTATTAAAAATATTAAAATGGAATCATCGCGTTCGTTCCAGGTGATAGAGGAGGTGTACCTGGACCATGGGAACACCTCCCGGTCGCCGTCTCCGGCCACCACGTTCATCGTGAAGACGCGCCAGCGGCGGTACTGCCTCATGGCCGCGTCCGGGGCTGCCGCCAGGATCTGGATAGACGTCATCTTCACCGGAGCACAAGGATACACGGAGTACCTCGAGTGACACCTCATCAGAACTTTGGAGTCAGAACCTTTCAGAAATGTACTTCCAAAAGTGTAACTCTTCACCAGGTATTGTGAAGTCAGCAACTTCCACGTGTAAATCATTGTTTAATTACCTCGACGTTTCGGCAGTCTTACAATCGCCGTAGTCGCGAGAAGACTGAAGAAATTACGGGTAGTCTCGTTGCGAAATTAGGCGATCGCGATCTACCCTCATTTGGTCTTAAAAAATTGCAGGGTTACCATCACAATGATTTATATCGTGATTAAGACCCGTACAATATAAACATAACGTGTTTCAGAAATGTTGTTGTCCAAAATCACATTTCTGGTTTTAATATCACCTGTAGTATAAAGACTCTTCACCAGGGACTATGGATGCAGAAGCTTTAAGGAATGTTGTGTTCTATAAGAACTGTGAATCCAGAATTCAGGGATGTAGTGGTTTCATATGTAACACTCTTCAATGGTCTCAAAAGCGACACTTCATCAGGGACTATGGAGTCAGAAGCTTTCAGGAATATCGTGTTCAATAAGGACTGTTGATGCAGTTTTCAGGAATGTAGTGGTTCTATATATAACACTCTTCAATGGTCTCAAAAGTGACACCACAGACGCTTTTAAAAATGTAGTGGTTTCAAAAGAGATAATCTTCAAAAAGGACTGTGGATCGTGGGGCAAGTTTTCAGGACTGTGGGTGGATCCAGTTTTCAGGAATGTAGTGATTCCAAAATCACGCCTCTGATGTTAATATCGCTTAGTAGAAATTTTGTTGAGAAAGATGAAACAGATAAGTTCCATATAATTATAAATATGTATGTATATCTGTATCATGGTCCCGAGTTTACCCGAAGTTTTCTCTCATTTACGAGAGTGACGCTTGAGCTCAATTCACAACCCACGAAAAAACTGTGTTTAAAAAATGTAGATTGTCAAAGTTAATATAATGTCTCCATAGTCGATAGGTCATTTGATGCTGTTATAACAGATTAGTAAATAGGTAAGGTCCTGAATTCCTGTTGTGGGGGGTATAGAGTGGGCAGCTAAATGCGACCATAGAAGTTATATAAAAGACAAATCAATGTCACAAATTATGCCAATGAAAGAATCAGATCTATAATGTGAGGAGATTGGACATGTTCATCGAACTCCATCTTCCGGCGGTTGTAGTAATGGTACTTTTAATGTTATTACATACTTGTTTTTGGTGTGTACATAAAATTGTGTGTATGTACTTATGTACGTAGTTATGTATGTAGTCGAAACTCGCTCGTAAACTCGTAGAAATAAACTCGCAACTTTCCTGCTCCGGTTAAAACGGAACCGGAAGTAGAACCGGAGGAAGAAAGCCGCGAGTTGTATCAAAATTACGTTTCTCGTAGAAACAAGAGTAAGGCGCCCAGATTATTTACCAATCACGCTATTAGAAGTATAACTTCAATGAAAAGTATACATCTATCAAAGAAAAGTTTTGTAATGATGGTTAGAGGGTGACGCAGAACACATGTGCTGAGCCGAAAGAGTCGTATGCCACTAATGAATATTTTTTTGCTGTGGCACCAACTACGGAAACGCTAAAAAATAAGCTGCCTTAAACATTTTCTAGTGCTTAAGGGTCATTTTTGTATTCAACTTGTAAGGACTTAAGTTTAAAATTTGTCATACACTTATATACAAAATAAATAATCGAATCTGATTATGTAAGTAAGTAAATATGGCAAGGTAATAATATCATAGAGATATTGCTATTTTCATGGGAACAATGGAAAGTTATATGATTTGTCAAAAAATACATTTATTTTTAAATGTGACATCTTTGTTAATGTATTTTTATACTTCTGTGTACAATGCTTAAAAAATAATCGGATGGATAATAAATCGGATGATAAAAACTAATGCTGGGCAAAACCTAAAGATAATCTTTGAATAAAAAATGTAATGGTATTATTTTTTAAATATGCATTTACCTAAAAAAGATTAACCAAAACGTATTAGTAGATACCAATATGTTATCGGTTATCGCTTATTACCTACATCCTTTCTGGGCAGCCTCGATTTCCATCAATCATTTACATTTATCAGGTATAGATCTATTATATTCAGGATTACGCATAAACCCTCTTCTAAGCCGAAAGCGATAATTACCCATTATTTGAACCCACCCTGAAAAATACTGAAAACGAAAATAGCTATTCCATACATCTAGTCACATCCATCAAAAATATTATATTTGTATAGAATAGGTTTTTTTTCAGGGCGGACTGCAAAAATAAAATGTTCCACAACTTTTGGTATAGTAGGTACTTTCGGCTTAATACAGAGGTTTCGTAACCTTGTTCATTGGTACCTACTTTAGTACACGGAAGTGGTTTTAATATGTAAAAGGTTCTTAATTCTTCTCTAGCTATCGTTAGGGCTTAATGACAATTATTGGACCAACTAAATGTGTTTTATACCGAATATAAGGCACAGTTTTTAATGAACATTCAAAGTGTAAATTAAATGCTAAAATTCTACTACGCCACTATGCTACGCGGCGTCAATATCGTTTATTCGAAAGCCTTTGTCTAAAAGGAGTAGTTTTCACGAAGCATTAGAAATTTTCTCGGCCTGAACTCGGAATGTTTTTCACGGCTCTTTCGGCGTTACACCCTTTACGTATAAACTTAGTAATGTATTACACGGGAAATAAAGACAATATAACTCAGTGCCAATTCGAGTAAGTACAGAATGAATCGATAGAATTTAATATCGAAAATAATTAGTTTTGTTGATAAAATGAATAATTATTTTGATTAATAAATAATTATTATTATTACTACATAATTATTTTTATTGAAATAATAACGGGAAAAAATATTGTTCTCAAGAATAGAAAAATAATAAAAATAAACATTATTTTTATTAATAAAATTAAGATAAATATTTTTAGTACATTTTTTTCGGTCAGGCTTTTGCAAATATTGGTGCCTATTTGAAGACTGAGTGTTAAAACTGTCTGACCTCTGAAATGATCATATTTAGTCTAGATTTTTAAATTAAAATCAAGATTTACAATATTTTACTAAGTACGTCTAATGTTATAATAAAATAGTGATGGTTTTTGAGGTATTTTTAGCAATTTTTAGCTAAATGAATTGTAATTTTCATTGTTATTCAATGGAGAATATATGTTTAGGAGTAGAAGTGTAAGGATTTACCAAACTATCGGTTATAAAAAAATATATTTTGATCATAAACGTATAAAAGAGTCACTTTCGTAAAAAATACTCTATACGTTTAAGGAAGGTACATAATAGGTATATAAATAATACTATAAAATCAACACATTTATATGAAATCCTATAAATAAATGAAATGTAGTGTATTACATTTTCGATACACTACATTTCATTATAATCAGTAGTGTATTACAATGATTATATTAATGTATAAAACTGTTATATAAAAACTGAATCTAATGCATTTACTTAACTAAACTAATATTGCTGCATGAGAATTTGTGATGAAATAATTTTACAAATACAATGTTACCATTTTTATTAGAATGCGTTGTTTTAATGCTGGCAACTATGTCAATTGGAAAATAAATTATCGAGACTTTCGATTTTAAGTGTAGGGAGCGACTATTTTTGTGTAATAGTATAATTTTTGTGAACACTGGAACTGTCAAATTACCTATGTAAAAATTTACGATATCTTTTTCTAAAATGCTGATAGATAGTGCTGAATCGATCGAAAATTTAGACATTCTAAATACAAAATGTTTGAGAATTAAATACGTATTTTATGCAATGTTTTATAATTTACTTAACGGTTCCGTTTATGCATAACATGTCTCATTGTTTAGAGTGTGTGGTTTGACAGTTAGAGTTTCATAGAACGAAAATAAACAGTGTGATCCAGGTCTCTTCAAGATATATTTTTTTATACTTACGTAGAACGTATAACTCTGTGAATTACCTAGGTATATATAAATTAAATAAAGTAACAATGCAATATCTGTAGAAGTTCTTACGTATTACAACCAAATTATCGGTTTTATCGGTAATTGATCACCAATCAAACCAATTAAAAATCAAGTTTAAAAATTCCCGACAGTAAAAATCGAAATTCTATGCTCTCATTGGTGCAAAACGTATTCACACATAACCTCCACATTATTGTGTCCTATACTACAGATTAAAAACATACAAGGAGTCCTGTACCTTTGTCTATGAAACAACTTGAAAATCTGGATCATACCGTGTTTATTGCTCTAAATATTGTACTATATTGTAGTCAGTGATAAAAGTAACTCTTGTACAATATAAGCTAACTGCTGACATAATTCTGAAGTACAAATATTTTGTTCTTCGTCGTACCAGTGTCTGAAACAAGCCTATATTCTCAGTGAGGAAACGCATCCAAAATGGCGGTTTATTGGTGTCTTACAAAACTTAGATGTCTAATGTAGTTTGCAAAAATAAATGGCCCGTTTCGTAATATTTTGAGAAATACCCAAAGATATGTTTTATTATCTTGTGTAACTAACCAAAAAATAAGTATTTTAAAACCATTTCCATTCTAGAGGTGTGGAATGCTTATCAAATTGAAATTTTGGTGAAAATGAGAACTATTTTGACATACTGAAAACACATTCAACACACTTCACACGTACGATCGCCATTTTGGATTGTAGAATAGTGCAATTTTTTTTTCAAGACGTAATATGTATATCCCAAAGGATTTTCAAATGTCGGTATTTGAATGCAAGGGATATATTTTTCGTTTCGAAAATTTTGTACGTATTCCAGTTTTTCCTGATTAATGTGAGAATCATGCTTATGTATTATAGTTAACTAATTATTAGTAAATAAATAGCTGATACCAATTTTAATGTAGCTACTAAGGTCACATGTATTTAACCAACCGAATAATAAAGTTAATTTTATGAATATATGTAAGAGTTTTTCTTTATTTACTCGATGTATGGAGAAAGAGTGCTACGTCCTTCGTCATTGCATTTTGAGATAGCAGAGGAAATTAAACATTCATTCTGAACGAGACTTTTACTATAACCCGCCCGATCCCTGATCATCCTGTTCCTAATGCTACATTATCAATTCATGTAAAAGAGACACATACCTACAGCAAAACTTTTGGGTATAACCCTGGATACGCATCTTAACATGCAAAACCACGTTAAAGCTATAAAAACTAAAATGTCAAAGTTTACATATGCACTATCTATTTTAAAAGCAAACACGAGCCTACAATCAGCTAAAACCGCATATGACGCCCATGCACATTCCTGGCTTAATTATGGAATTATAATCTGGGGTAATAGCTCTGATGCTAATGAACTTTTAATTATTCAAAAATGTATCCATATATTTGAACATCCGCCAACGTGATAGCTGCAGACCCTATTTCACCCAACTTAAAATACTGACCCTTCCTTGAATGTACATTCTCGAGGCCTCAACATCAATACAAATAAAATGTAAATGTGCTAGGATGTTTTTTGCTCGCACAAAATGCCAAATACTAACTCCTGCACCCAAATCACACCCCGGACACTCCACTAAAATTCCATACAACTGCCGCTGTGGAGCTACCTACTCTTCACACAACTACGCAGATGTCGTTCGTACACATGCGTGAATGTGTGCGTTAGAGCTAGGGCTACTGAATTGTTTTATTGAATAGTTGTGCTCCTTGAGTTCACCTGGTGACGTAGTCTATAAACTTGCTATAATGTTGAGTTACATAAATATAATGGGTGTTTGCACAGATTTCTAAATTTTTTCAGAAATCTGTGGGTATTGCGGCGAAACCGATGATAGATTAAATCAGGTACCTAGATATCTATTTCTGTTAGTAGGTACACATTCGCATTTTATTTTACACTTACCCATGAAGTCAACTTTATTCTGTCACTATAATTATTCCTCGTCCAGGCATTATTAATCCGTGCTTGGGCACATAAGTTACTGGCTGTGTAAGTTACGAACTTTGAGTTAAAAATGACTTCGTTATTATAAATAATAAATATTGGTAGACAATTCATACACAACACCATCTGACCCCAAACTAAGCAAAGCTAGTAATATTATAAAGCAACGTTATTGAAAACTTTCTAATCTTACGTTATTTTATCATTAGGAAATTAACTAAAGCTTTTAAATCTTGTCCCGTTTAGTTGACGGACAGCCGTAAACAGCACAACAACCCACCATGATGATATTTCGTTAGGAATTAGATGTTCGATACCAGCCCTTCGTTGAGTGCTCCTAGCGTATCCGAAACGGCCTGAGGGGTGAGGAAGCTTGAAATTGGCGGGGGGTGGGGGAGTGTCCGTTTTATCTATATTATCTATTCTATGCCCAAATTAGAAATAGTCCGAAAAGGTCCTGACATACAACAAAGGTACATGATATATAACATTTATAACCAGTTAAGTACCTAAAGAACTAGGTACGTGAGGAAACCAATATTTTAAAAGGTTTAAAACTACTTTAATAGAAAAAATGCTACTACAAAATAGATGACTTATATGTTTTAGTAGCAAGAGAGTCCTAGAACTTAAAATATTTATTGATGTGCCTCAGGAAAACATACAGCATTATATGAAGAAGCAGTATGTATACTTATCTTATTAATCTGTGGTCGACGTCTATACCATAGACAATTAGCTTCATCTTGACGCCACCAGAGGGCGCCGCAAGCGCGCCACCAGCAAGGGCACCCGGCGCGGTGCGATCTTTGGGATACATAGCGTTGTATACTTTCGCCACGAGTGGTCGAAATTATAGAAAAAAAAAAAAAAAAAATTCAATTATCACTAATTAACAATTAATAACTATCGAAAAATATTTTAAATGTGTTTATATATTACACGAAATTTTATTGAAATCTCAACGGATTGAGATTTTCGAAGTACCCGTGAGTGAAGCGGATAATTCATCCATCGAAGAAAAATGGTAAATCCTCTGCGTGGTAAAGGTGAGATCGACCGATTCCAGAATCAAGGTCTTATACATGCAGGTCAGTCTTCATTCATTTATATGCATTTTATCAAAAGTGAGCAGCTGGCTCACTAGTGCGAGTTTTGCCTAATCTCTAATGTATGGTTTTGACCAATATATCGAAAACATTTCGATCATTTACGCCTGGTCGCGGAGACCTTGCGTTCGAAGGGTCGTGTCAGTCTTTACTGAACGACTTCCTTCTGGTGCAGTTCCAAATTACGTTTCTAGGTTGCGGAAACCGTGTGCTAGCTGGAACACACTTGTACCAACATAGTATGTGACCGATACTCTTTGGACATGCGGGTAGACACAAGTAAAAAGGTTTTGAAGGCTATTATGTAAATTATTAGACCAGGTAACGTTAAATTGCTAAGTAAATCTACAGCATGTACCTACCTGCTTGGCAGCGCGTCCGCTAAAAGAAAAACTAAGGGTTTCAGGTGCATCTCCCAGTTTTAACTGGCTTGTTTAAATTAATTATTGTTTGAACCTTGTCTCAACTACCTACTAATACTAATACACGTTGATAAGGTGTGTAACCAATAAGTTACTGCTTAGTAACATCTGGGAAGCTAAACTTATTAAGAGTATCTCAATATTACATATAATTATGGCAACATCTAATCCCACTTTTCAAAAAGAAGGGAAAATGGCTATTCAGAATCGGAATCAACATTGAATAATATTCTATGAAATTAATTAAAACATCAAAAACAGGTATAAACGAAATTAAATTTTATACCCTTCGGTGTCCACCGAACTAGTTCAGACGTATACAAATACATAGACGTGCCGATGGAGGTTGAAATGAATATATCATAATTATACGCATTATTAACTAAGATTTGACGAAACTTAGTTCAGTTGCACTATTGTAATTACACCATCACTGAATTTAGTTGCACTATCGAATAAAGTAAGCTGCTACAACGTGGACAAATTTGCAAACATACATGCATAACCATTTATTTATGTAAGGATATTCTAAGTTTGGATCTTTTATACAATACGATCGTGAATGTATTGCATTTTAAAATAAGTATTTCATATGCAATGGCGAGCCCTGGGTGCCAATATAACTATTTGGGAGAATAAAATTTCACATAAACCCATATCAATACATTTAAAATTCACAGCTACATCCAACTCATCACATCGATAACTATCGATTCAGGGAGGAGTCCCTGTTATAAAACAAAACCTTCTGCGGAAGAGAAGCAAGTCGCCAATTTCAGAGATATTTATAAGAAATATATCATTCAAGTAGATGTTCTATTGTATTATCAAATGTTTTATGGCATGTTTTATTTTAATACGTATACATATTTAAATTTTGATCTCTCCTTAGCACCACATTTTTCATAACATGCTTGGTCGCGGAAACCTTGCGTACGAAGAGTCGCACTTCGCACTAATCTTACAAGACGACCTCTTTCTGGTGCAATAAAAATTTAAATAAGCCTCTAGATTTCGGAAACCGCGAGACATCATTTGGAACAATTGATACCTCACATTTGACCAGGTCCCAGCACCATATCTTACCACTAACACACGCTTGGTCGCGGAGACCTTGCGTTCGAAGGGTCGTGTCAGTCTTTACTGAACGACTTCCTTCTGGTGCAGTACCAAGTTAAGTTTCTTGGCTGCGGAAGCCATGAGACACTTGGAACATACTCATGTCCAATATATTTGACCAATACTTGTTTTGGACCTGGTCCCCGCACCATATCTTACTACTAACACACGTTTGGTCGCGGAGACCTTGCGTTCGAAGGGTCGTGTCAGTCTTTACTGAACGACTTCCTTCTGGTGCAGTGTTCCAAGTTACGTCTCTAGGTTGCGGAAGCCGCGAGACACTGGAAATGCCTCAAAACTATGATCGAGAAAGCACGTATCTATGTATATTCACATTATGTATCTGGAAGGTTATTGACAGAAAATAGGAGCAGGTCAACTATGGCGCACATATATCTACACATAACAGCGTTTATAGAAAAGTACATGAATCTACCACATCTGACGCAAAAGTTAGATTTGATTTGCTTAAATTGGAATTGAAGGGTGGCTTAAATTTTACTGTTTCTGGTACCATACGGCAGACTTTAATATCCGCCATCTCAGATTTAACCAGTAACAGCTTCGTCAAGTATGACTTGTACTTACATGATTTAACAAAAGGATGTTTGTAGTACCTACTGCGATGGTGTGGTGGCGCGGAGCCACTTCTCATTATGTTTCAATACACAAAGCACCATGAGCAATACTAACTACGAATAATTACTTAACGACTAATACTCTATCACAACAACGAAGGAATCTATGACCACGAATCGTTGGCATTCTTCCGACAATGATGATGTTTATACTCCTAAAACACATGATAATTTAAAACACGCGTCTTACGCAGTTGTGTTTTCAATTCCAATGAGCGATAATGTTGATTAATATTTAGTTTGTGAAAGAGTGCCCAGCTTGCCGTATAGTCTCTATTCTGAAGAGAGAAACCGTATGATCTTCGCTTTTATAAAATCTGATAAGTAATAATAAGGTTAAATATTAATGGAAAAGATTTAAGATTTTATCATTTCGAGATAACACCAAAACCAAATTGAAAGTAGATACGGTGAACAGTAACATGAAATAATTGTAGCAGAACCGTTATGTAAACGGTATCTTAAGTTTAAGCTTGAGGATGAGATTTAAAACAGCGACTAAGAACCACCATATTTTATAAATAAACGGATTCAAAAGATCCATTTGCAACAAATAATTGCAAAATGTCGTCAACAAAGCCTATAAATGCTTTGGACAAGCTCTGATGAACCCAAATTCCAGTATTCTTTCCTGGTTATTATTAGCACATTCGAACTGTACAATAAGGACGTACAAGGTAGTGGCTCTCGACTAGCCAACAAACAAATTATATTTATACGAAACCAGCCCAGCCTTCTGACTCGTTCCCATCACTGGGAGTCGGCAAAAGCCATGGTCCACCGGGCTGGTGCGGCCTGGTGGATAACGCGTGACCTAGAAAGATTCTAGGTAAATGTCGCTGTAGAGTGTATCATTACATTGAAATCTTCATGAGTATTGATAAAACCCTAGATTTTTGGGAAAATGAGGGTAGATTTGAGTGAGAAACTCACAGAAAAAATAGTTTATAAAATAACGCTAGGTCAGTGTGAATCATTGCCAACCCTTACTGTCACTCGGCACCAGACGAAACGATGGTCGAGCGAGGACTTATATGCGTTAAATATGTTATAATATATCTTAAGTCTGATCAAAATAATTATAATTTGATATTAAAATTCAAGAACTGCTGACAGCTAAAACACGGATAAGTCTAGTTTCAAATAACAGCTTATCGCTTAAAACAGAATTAGTACACATAGTATGTACTTATATTATGTCGCCTATTTGCAGACAACACACTAAAATGGAACTTCATAATTATGTACATTTTAAAATTTTGCGAAAGCGATAATCGTCTGAATTCTATAGCTACCTGAAGTCTTAGAGTACTTTATGTAGATTGGTTGTTTTCAATTCCTCCAAAAACAGTATGTAAAACATATTTGTTTGGAACGGTTCTTTAAATAATAACCCCTTTTTAAATATTATAGACCGAAATATACATAGGTATTATTGCTATATAGCAGTATGAACATGGAAAATGAGAATAATTTGTGTCTTATCACATATTTCTAGTTCCTATCTGAGAAAAACAGAATAGCTTTGAGTCAAATCAAATAAATTTTATCTATAGCAGTTGCTTAACATCTTGTTATTAAAAATTGGATATGTCCAGTCCAGTGAGACAGTGCCATGAACGTACAACTAGGAGATGTGGACCAGATATAGCAGTAGCCTTTGGATGATCAAATACCCAATCGATTGATGACATTATTAAGCAAAATATGGAAATATCTTAACACATTAAGCAATGTTAGGTTAATTTACTGCGAAATTAACATAAATGGTTAATCATGTTCTTCAAAGTTTACATCACACACAAATTAGCTTTGTTAATTTAGCTAATTACAAAATGTTATTGAACACTTTATTTTAATAAGTATTCAAATGTTTCAGTCATCATAGCGTTGTTATTTTTTGGACATACTTACACCAGCAGATAACAAACACGTCTTCATATAATGCTGTATGTTTTCCTGAGGCACATCAATATAACGGTTTTACATAAAAATAAAACCGATATTATGTGCCGAGAACGGAAAACATACAGCATTCTAGAAAGGGCTTTCTGGTGAAGACTATGAATCCCAAAGATCGCACCGCGCCGGGTGCCCTTGCTGGTGGCGCGCTTGCGGCGCCCTCTGGTGGCGTCAAGATGAAGCTAATTGTCTATGGTATAGACGTCGACCACAGATTAATAAGATAAGTATACATACTGCTTCTTCATATAATGCTGTATGTTTTCCGTTCTCGGCACATAATATCGGTTTTATTTTTATGTAAAACCGTTATATTTTGTTCAAAGTTATTAAAAAAATGTTGTACTATGGACGGTAGTCATGATGTCAGAAATTTAAAAAAAAACTATCGTTCGTTGTCATTGCCACGTATTCTTGAATGTGTCATTGTCTATATTCAATCATCAAAATTCGTGTGCTGCCATATAGTACGAAAATTGCCGTAGCCTACGGTAATGCAAGAAAATTTAGAGGAAAACGGCGGGTTTTTTCAGTGTCATACGTTTACAATTTGTTAATATACTATAATTTTCCCTTTATATATGTAATAAATGCGATAAAGTTATTTCACAAATTTAGTGTAACTTGTTTATGCAGCACAGAAATGATAATTTAAATCATTTTTTTATTAAATAATGTTTCTTGTTTAATTTAAAACCAAAAAACCCTCCAGAAAAATAGCTTTTATTTGCCTACCCAAATTAACAATTTTCATTTTATGTTGTTAGTAAGTTGAGCATGTTTGTGATTTTTTTTTTTGTTGAATTTGGTTGTATTTTTTTTTTTGGAAAGATAAATAAATTACGATAAATATCTATCACTAAATTCAGCTCCATAAAGGTCATTTTGAAAGAAGTTATTTAAAATTTAAAGTCCTTATTCTCAAAGTTATTTTCATATTCATGATTCTGGAATGGACACACAATTTTTTTCACTAGCAACCTTGAGATTTTGCGAAAATCTTGGAGTTTATCTAGGCGAAATCTTGAAAACAGCGTTGTTCTTTACACTGCGATTGCCGATACGGCATTCAGGCATCTAATGTATCATAAATACGGTATACGGCAGGTCTTACATTATCGTATTAAAATATACGGCAATTGATTATAGTTAATAAATAATATTTCGTGTAATGGAACGCACCAACTCGTAAACTATAGGCAAAGTAAAAGCACCACGAAAAGAAACGTCAACAGAATTAAACCAAATATGTAACCTTATCTCCGAGAAGTTAATGTTTAAAATCTTTACTTCCGTCATTCTGGTAGGTTATTCGCTGTTACTCGGGTAGGTTGTAGAAAGAATAAAACAAGTTAGTTTAAAAGTAGTACACACGTGACATTGGAGGAGTTGTGAGGCTAAACCACAATAATAGTCATTAATCAAGAAGTTGAAAGTGGTACACGCATAGTACTCGTACATATATCACTTGTATATTTTTTATTATCTAAACCTAAAAATATTCAATTCTAAATAAACATTTTGTACAATACGGCATTTTTCTTAATTTCCCTAAAAATCCGGCAATTTTATAATTAGAATACGGCAATCCTAAATTTGTCAGGAACAACACTGCTTGAAAATCTTGTAATCGTCGAATTACAAATTTTTACATTTTTAGCAGTATTAGATGTATTATCATTGATAACAATATATGACTAACATTCCAAATATTGCTTAGGCATCCTTATTCTTAGGTTCGTGTGTAGCAATAAATAAGCAAGTTCCAAGTTCCGGTAATATGGAGAAAATCAAGCAGTTTTTCAGCTATTGGTACGTGAGATACCTGTTAGCAACGGAACTGTACATGGTGGAACCCTGGGAGAAAGTAGCAGTCCGTATCCTTTTCACGAAAACATAACCTGTCGTAAATACAAAAATCTTTATTGCTGTTTGTAGGTAAGATAAGATGATACAAAACATTTTAAAAGTTGCCCCATACAAACTGGCCTCTGTGAGAGGCATGCAATATGTCTGGCAAGACAATTTGTTAGTAATTTATAAATAAAAAAATAATTAAATAATAGTCAGCTGATTAAAGTCTTCTTCTTCTATTAATTTCTGGTTTTTATTTATGTCATCTGATTCTTCATCTTAGATTAATTTCTGGCTTCTATTTGGTTGTGATATATATTTGTGTGAGATAAATGTTTGGTGAGCACAATTTCGCCAACATCTTGTGTTTCATCAGGATATTGTCTTGTGTTTTTGAGTTTGATCAATATATCCATCCAGGGTCTAAGGTCTTGCATTAGTAGATCTTGCAGTTCATCCATGTGAGGAATGTCAAAGAATGTATAAAGTGTGATAAATGTATATAATCAAAAATGTCGTTAATTATAATATTCATGTAAATACTCAAAGAATGTCAAAATGTAATACAGTACAAACTAATTCATCATTATATAATATATCATTATATGGTCTTATGTCAGTTGACTGTCAAATTTCATCATGGAATAATAATATCTATTGGAATATTAATGGAATAAGGTTTAAAGATTGTAAAAATTTCATGTTAAACAATGTCTAAAATATTAGTATTAGTAAAATGTCTTGCATTTCAAATATTATGCCTTGTCTTATCTTCCGTTCGAACAGTTCACTTGGTGTGCCCACTGCTGGGACTCTGGACCTTGAATCAAAAAAAGTCAAGGCCATAATACACAGTGTTGGTCAAGTGTGAGATTTGAGAAATTAGTTACCTACTTACATCCAAGTCTAAAAATAAGATTGCATACTTTATATACACACTGTTAAAAAGTCAAGCCATCATTTGAATGAATCATTGACTGATGATATAAGAAGGAAGTGGGTCACCTAGCCGGTGGTAATTAACAAGTTTGGAAATATTTAGGTCATATTAGTTCTCTCATAGTAGTTATACTGCTCTCCTTCTAAAACTTAGCAGTTATTGTATAGAATTATTGTACTGTAAGTAAAATCATTGAATAAATAAAGATGTTACAATTATAGCCTTGAGGCTTAGTGGGTAGTAAGTCTGCCTGCAAAACCGAGGGTTGTGGGTTCGATTCCCACCAAGTGCAAATATTTGTGTGATAAATATTTGTCATGTGTCTGGGTGGCAGAATAATAACTAATAAGTATGTAGGTATTTAAAACTATACAAATGTATAAGTAAATTAGTGGCTGCCATATTACAAGCTTTGCTTAGTTTGGGGTCAGATGGTGTTATGTGGCATGTCCACCAATATTTATTTATTTAATTTCCTTATCATCACATACAGATATCCTCTTTGCTGTATTATTTGCGCTGGTTTGGTGTTTCAACTATGGTATCCTGTTAACAGTTGTAGCCCGAGTAAGAGGAACACCGAACTATATGGAGCTGGTCTCATGAAGAACACATCATGTTAATAACTAGAGTATATTCACCTTTACCTGGCATATAGGATAAACAACTATGGTAGACCAGTCCCTAATATTTTAAATTTGAATGTAAGTTCTTGACATTTTCACTCAAAAACTACTTAACCGATCATCATGATACTTTGCACACTTAATCTTGGAGGTATTACAAGTAACTTAGGCGTTTGTCCTGGAAAAAAAACGGGGACTACAAGGGTACCACATCTACTAGAAAGTAGGTTAAATCATTTTAGATATTGACTTCTATGGCAAGAAATTTACGAATATAGTCAATTCTAATTAGGCCCTATGTAAGTAATTAAGTATGCATTTTTCAGGATAAGTATTAGCATATTTGCGTTTACTCCCACCTGTTCTGTTGAGTAGTTCTGTTGACAAAACTACTGGGATTTTTTTCCCATTAGTTCTGTGACTTAAAAGACTATGCTTTACACCTGACTTTTATCTCTACTATTCCCACTTGTTTTGTTGAGTAGTTCTGTGGACAGAACTACTGATAATAATTCATTCAACAACAAAATACATCTTCTTTTTAACTGAAAAACCCACTGTACACTTTACCTTAGTTTCTCTAAAACAAAGGTATGTCTATGTTACCGTTAATCAATTGCATTTGGTACACTCTGATCATAGCATCGTTTTCAATCTGTTTATTTGCCCTTCGTTTAACTGATTTCAATTGGCAGGCTTTAACAGAAGAAAACGCTGCATCTTCTTCTATATTTTTTAGGAACTGGAAAATAGTTGCTGGCCTGGTTTTTGAATGTGCAGTTAATGGCACGATGCCAGCCTTCAACAACATTAGTTGTTCGATGGCGCCGACCAAAGGCAGTCCATGACTTGATGCGCTTGGGGTTCATCCAGAAACTCATATACTTTATAAATTTGTCCAAGTCGCACCTTTCGCTAAAATCCAGCACTTGGGATTTTACATACTCCCATCCTTCCGTAATATGTTCTTCGGCAATAGTGGAAGAACGCTGCACAAACTTACGATTCTTTTCTTGCGTTTGTTTTAATGCCCAATTGCTTTGATTTTTCCACAGTTTGTTTGAGAAATGATAGTAACAGCCCTGATGCTCGGCATTCGGGAAAACATCTGCAATGGCTTGTATAGCGGCTTCCTCGAAATCGGTAATGAAAATGGAAGGATTCCAATCAGGAATCTGTGATTTTATTAGACTGAATAGTGTGGTATAGGTTGTTTATCTTATGTGACTAAGAAGTGCATAAATTAGGGGGATTACATTTAAAGTATCTTCAGAGCTACCGAGATCCGCATGAATAGTATAAACCTCTGTGAATGGTACTGGGCAAATTTTGAAAGTGCCGTCTGAAAAGAAGATTTTCTTTTCGCGTAAAAAAGAGCTCTGGCTTCTTTACTGCAAAAATCAAAATACGGACGCCCTCGGCCTCGTCGTTGTAATCTGCCAACATGAATTTTGAAAATGGTGCAGGTATTTCTACTGCATTTACAGTCTCATTCAGGTAACTCATTTTCTTAACATTATTTAATTTATTTCTCCTCCTGTAAATCGACGACTTGATTTGATTGAAGCTAGGTAACTCTTTAATGAGATCTATACCCGTGTCTTTTAAAGCAGTCACTGTTTTCTTATACACTGCCGGTACGGTTTCATTACTTAGCATCATTTCACTAACACTATTATTAATTATAATGGACATGACTTCTTTATTTGTATCAGGAATGCAGGTAGAGTCATGGTCAACATGTTTAATGATTTCCTTTTCACCCTAAAATACAAAATAAAAATATAGTAGGTAATAATAAAAACCCGTTGTGTGAATTTAGGTTCATACCATGACTTGTTGAACAAAGTAATTAGGTACCTACCTCAGAAGTGGTAACAGTTCCACTGCATTTGGTTTTCTTGTACATGGCACATCTCCATAATGTTTGAAAATTTTTATATTTAGAGAGCTGGTAATATTCGAATCCATTTTCGAGTAACACGCGACCGCAACCGCGTCTTATTATTTTAAATTCACTCATTTAAATAACAACAACCCTCTTCAAGGCACTCTTGAAAAGCTTGAAATAAAAATTTGTAATCGTGACGTTGTCATCAGGAATCAGAAATATAAATTAAATTAACTGAAGTGCCAGTAGGTACTTGATAATTGATTGAAATAGTTTGAATCATAACAGAACTAAGAGACTCAACAGAACAAGTGAGAATTTGTATTCCCATTTGTTTTGTGGACAGAACTAATGGGGGAAAAAATCCCAGTAGTTTTGTCAACAGAACTACTCAACAGAACAGGTGGGAGTAAACGCATATTTGCTATGCCAGGTCATAAACTAAATACATTCTCGATTTTAATCTGATTGGTTCAACTGTTTTGTGGTGATTGAGCCAAACTATCAAATTTATATTAGATATATTATCAAGATGTTAACATGTTGAAAAATTACACCTACAAATTTCAACATACCATATTTGTTTATGTTCTGTCAGGTGTGATTGAATAATTGTTAATGTAAAAGCCAAATTGTTATGTAAATGTGATTATTCTACATATATGAGAACTGTTATATAATATTTTATGTGCAATCTAAAAACCCTCACATTTGTTTAATTTTTTTTAGAGGAACTACTTCTTGGAATAACTTAAAATAGGGATAAATAAGTTAATATAGCACGGTAGCTAGTCAAAAGTCAGACCTTAAATGTTCCCATGTACTCAAAGCATTCCCCACTGTAAGACCAGAATGAAGTTGAAATGCACTATTATCCATAAAAAAATACATATTTGCACTTGCACTGTTCCCAATAGCTTTTGGTTACTCATTGTCTTACTATTTTATAGGTTTAGACTTAACTGCCAAGTCACCGAAGTTAAGCCACAAATCGGTCTTTGAGTTCTGCAGCATTGTAAGTAGCTTGGTATGTACAATATTGTTTTGTGACTATATGGAACATTGGCAGAGTTAACTGTTGGGAATAGTTCAATTAAAAGCTATACTGTTATACTACACAGATTCGTTTTTTATATTGTAAGATTAAGTGAAATAAAACATGTTTTCTGAAATAGTCGAATTTTATTAAAATACAATTGTACTTAATCCTATTAGCACAGAAAGCAGAGTGTTTGTGCATCCACTCATAGATAAAAGGACTTATTACATTTGGGCAAATTTAGTCACTACTGAATTCAATGATGTAAAAATAATAATAGCATTTTGGTAGGGGAGCCCACGATGCTAAACGGGGAGTTACTCGAGCATCATAGAGACCTATTGGATTGCAAAGCTTAGGTAATAAGAAAAAAATGTTGTATAATGGTACCTTTTCCTTTGTGGGGGGTGTGGCTATAGAATTTCAAATATAAAAAATCAGGTTTATGAGCTAATTAGTGATTCGGCTTGTGGAATCCTTGGATATTATATTTTTCGTTATCCTTGAATGTTGAAATGTTAATTATCCTTGAATGAACCACACTCGAGAATGTTGAAATGTTTTTTAATAACTTTGTAGCCCTCCCCTTTCTTTGTGTCACTCTCAAATTGTCAGATTAGTGGAATATATACTTCTTAGCATGTAATTAACTTACCCTATCTTAATCTGACGTGCTCAAGAATAACTGATGATCAAAAAAATTTTTTTTGCTAATCGGCCTTATATGTGATGCTCATATTTGGTTGAGTTACTTTACCGGGTACAAGGTTTCCAACTGTATATTAATCTGCCGCGCTGGAGTAAATCCCGAAATCCCCTCTTGGGCTCCCCTACTATCAGTAAGCTATCATCCTGTGTATGTATTGTGTGTGTGTATAAATGTCCACCAATATTATACTAAATCCAGAAGCAAAAATTACATGCTTCTGTATTAAGTTAATCTTGCTTAGGAATTCAGTTAGTAAATGTAACCAACCACATGTAATAAGCACTTTTAGGTTGAGTAGGAATGACGCCACGCGAGCAAATCCAAGAAAGCGGCGCCCAGTGGACAGTAATGGCCGCAACATAAAAAAACATTAAAATGGGGCTTTTGAGAGGGTCGAGTCTTATCTTAGGCTCAATATACACCTGCCGGGGAATTTAAAGATTTTAAACAAAGTTGTATTTAGCAAAATGGACTTTATGTTAATGTACAAACTAAATAAAAGCCATCTCAAAACATTGGGAAGCCTTAGGGAGAAGGAAAATAATCTTTTCTAAACTGTAAATTTTCTGGTTTTTCTTGTTTATACTAATATTTATGTAACGGAAGTTCTAGCATTAATACTAAGTATGGACCTCAACTCGAATGAAGGTTACATAGAATTTCTTTAATCTTGTAGTTCCCTTTGGAAAAATATTTTTTACACCTTTAAATAACTAACAAAATACCCATTAGCATTACGGAACAGCTCTGGAACCTTCATAGACATTTCCTGCAAATGTTCCACTCCACGATTGAACATGTTCTTTGAAATATCTGTAGACACCACGGCCGGGTCTGCTAACCAGGACTCAACCTCATCGTTCAACGATAACTCAACCTTATACAATAATTTGGTCAAGAAAGTTGATTGCAACTCAATTTTATCATTTAAAATAAGTTCACTCTTATCTCTTAGCACTTGTAGTTCCTTATCCATTACCCAAATGAGGAGATATTGTTTATTTGATGCAGACACTTTGCATTCCAGCAATATTTTGCACATGACTGTGTATTGGAAGCCGAGGTCAAATTCTCTGATTACATTTTCCACTGTGTATATAAAATCATCTTTAGGAATGTCACCGACTGATGACTTGTAAGTGAACACACGCTTCGATGACCCATTATCTTGAATTATAATTTCGGAATTGAACATTTTGATGTTTTCTTTGTCTCGGAGCCCTAACCAAGCCAGACATCGGCTACAGTGGTAGATGTCTCGCTTCGAGTTGAATTTATTAACCTTTTCAGAAAGCAAAGAATTGTTTACTACAAAGAATGTGTGTTTATGTAAAAAGTCATTCTTTTTCGGCTTCAACACAATTTCTTTGGGACTGCTGCCATGACTGTGACCATGACCATGGCAAAACCATTCGGACATGTCTAAATTAGCTGAAGGCAATTCTAAAACTCTTTCAAATTTAATTTCACTATCAGATATAATATTAGAACAGTTTGCACAGGTTATTTTAATTGCACTGTCTGTTTTGATATTAATCTTTATATCATTTACTTTGGGTGTATTTTCCATTGACTTCGCGGAGTCACTATTTCTTTGTAAAAATTGCCTCCATTTTTGGGCTCAGTTAAAATTCTAAATGATATACTATTTTTATCAATTTTGAGGCACGACATTGAATTTGGTATAATTTTACAATAGTCTAATATGGAAATTGATGTGGTAACATCGGATTCATCTTCTGAGCAATCTGACAAACTTTCTATCGAAGACAGACTGTCATGCCGTTTCTTGAAACCGCTATACAAGTTGAGGACGATACAATTAGCTTGTATACTAATTTTCAAGTTAGATTCTTTGCCTAACTCGATTCCAGTTGTGATATAAACATTGCAGCTCCTCAACCTAGAGCGTAGCTCCATAAAAACACTCTTAACCAACATTGTAACTGTCACTTCACTTCACTATTATTTGATATCATTAACAACTCGTTGTAAACATCCATTGCTTTCGTAGATATCAAATATTTTCTCCATTTCACGTATGGTGAAAGGTAGTGTGGCTTTCTTGTAGTAGTCTGGCATCATTTCGATGTTGTTGATGACTGTGTCAAGGAGGTGGGATTTCTCTGCATAGATTCCGGGGGCCTCGTGCCTCAAGTAGGTAAAGTGCACATGCAGGTGGTAGAAAGAAGGCTGGTAGTGCAAGTAGATTCGGAGCTGACTGGCGGGGACCCCGTACTTATTGTAGATCTTTTTCTGCAACAATAAATAACTAATTATCCCATTGCATTATTCCATTGACCTACATGAATTTCTAATGTTCATGAAACTTGACATTCAGCTAACATAAGACCAGATATTATATCAAATCATCATCATCAAACAAATAGGTTAAGTCAAATCTGATGAAATCTTACCAAACGTGAAATGAAATCATAGACAGTAAAATCATAGGGGAGAGTTGTTGTATCCAGAGCAGACATTCTTTCGGAAGTGAAAAACTTTTATGGCCAGCTGTACGCTTCACATGCTCCTCATCTCCCGCAGGATGAAGACAGAAGAGCCACTTTGACTCGCCACTACACAGAAGACCTGCCTGAGATAAGTCTCGACGAAATTGTGAAGGCTTTTGGGCAACTTAAAAATGGAAAAGCCGCGGGCAGGGACGGAATTACTACAGAGCTCTTAAAGGTTGGTGGAGCCCCACTTATAAAAGAGCTCCAAGCACTGTTTAATGACGTCCTCTTCACCGGGATATCTCCAGAGGCATGGCACAGAAGCGTGGTCGTCCTCTTCTTCAAAAAGAGCGACAAAACCCTATTGAAGAATTATCACCCCATATCGCACCTGAGCCATGTCTATAAGTTGTTTTCGAAAGTTATCACGAACCGTCTCGCCCGAAGACTCGACGAGTTTCAGCCCCCGGAACAGGCTGGGTTTCGAAGTGGTTTTAGCACCATAGACCACATCCATACGGTGCGGCAGATTGTACAGAAGACAAAGGAGTACAGTCGCCCCCTTTGTTTAGCGTTTGTGGACTATGAAAAGGCGTTTGACTCCGTCAAAACCTGGGCTGTTTTGGAGTCTTTGCAGCGATGCCAAGTTGACTGGCGATACATCGAGGTGATGAGGTGTATACATGAAGCCGCCACAATGACGGTCCAAGTTCAAAACCAGCAGACGAAACATATCCCTCTCCATCGAGGCGTGAGACAAGGGGATGTAATCTCCCCGAAATTGTTCTCCAATGCACTAGGGCTAATGATTGGGCTGGACGTGGTATCAACATCAATGGCGAGTGCATCTCTCACCTAAGATTTGCAGACGATATCGTCATGATGGCTGAATCGCTGGAAGACTTGTAATGGATGCTGGACAGCTTGGCCAACTCTTCTCAACGCATCGGTCTTCGGATGAACTTGGACAAAACCAAAGTCATGTGCAACAAGTTAGTTTCTCCGGAACCGATTGCCGTAAATGGAATCACTCTAGAGATTGTTCGAGGATGTAAACATATCTACTAGGGCAGACGCTCGAATTGTGTAAAAATAGCTTTGAGAGTGAGGCCATGAGGAGAATTTAGCTGGGTTGGGCAGCATTCGGAAAACTTCGCCGAGTCTTCTCGTCACCTATCCCACAATGTCTGAAGACAAAAGTGTATAATCAGTGCATCCTACCAGTCATGACCTACGGTGCTGAAACGTGGACACTAACAGTAAAAGCAGCCCGAAAATTCAAAGTCGCTCAGCGAGCTATGGAAAGAGCTATGCTTGGAGTTTCTCTGAGAGATTGTATTCGTAATGAAGTCATCCGTCAGAGAACCAAAGTCACGAACATAGCTCAGCGCATCAGCAAGCTGAAATGGCAGTGGGCTGGTCATATCTGTCGCAGAACCGATAACCGTTGGGGTAGACGAGTTCTGGAGTGCAGACCACGAATCGTCAAACGTAGTGTAGGACGCCCTGAGACTAGGTGGAGTGACGATATACGTAAGGCAGCTGGTGGCGGTTGGAAACGTAAAGCCGAGGATCGGGATGAGTGGCGTATTATTGGAGAGACCTATGTCCAGCAGTGGACGAATGTGGGCTGATTATGATGAAGCAACATACCTGCCACATAACAGCACAGTGACACGCAGCTATTGGATCCTGAAGAGCCCAAACGATTACTTAACTCTACACTGTGCTCGTCACTCATAGATATAAGATGTTTCATCTCTGTGCCCTGTAATTTCACTAGAAACATTGCCCTTCAAACCAGACTACAGTAATGTTTGCACATTACCGGAAATTTAATATTGCTGTTATATTTACTATACTAATAAAGCAGACCAGGTTTTCTGCTTGAACGCACTAATCTCAGGAAGAGTACTGGATAGATTTGAAAAATTCTTTCACTGTGGGATATGTATGTGATCCGTGACTGCTATAGACCTCCTACGACCTTCTAAACAAATTAACAAAAAACGGCTATGTAGTTAGTTTATACGCTGTAGAAGTAGGAGCGAGAGGTATACCAGCAAAATCTCTCTATAACCTGCTGAAAGACCTTGGCTTGTCCAGAAGTGCAGTAAATTCTATACTAGAACTAGTATCTAAAGCTGCACTAGTAGGCTCTTATCAGATTTGGCTGGACAAGGAGAGAAAAACGAGTAGTGAAGGTGAGTGTTGATGTACATCAGAAAGGGGCCCCTTAATCCTACGCCCGAGTCACAAGTCTCGGGATCTACTCGGGATTTCTCTCTCTGCCACACGATGGACCTGGCCACCCACATGGTGAATCCATGGAATGCTAAGATCTATAGACCGCAGGCCCGTGAACAAAATTTATTGGTCATCTGATACAGCAGGAGACCTATGTAGGATGATAGAAGGGTATAAAGTAATAAGATTGAGCACTATGCCGTCACTTGTAAGCTGTCCAACTGAGTGCTGTTGAAGAGGGGGGGTTCTAAACCTCGATCATTTCTAGCTGTCGCATGATTTTTGTACGGCGTTGCGGAATAATAGATTAGAAGAGGTATTGAAACTATAAAAATTATAAATTTTAAAATTCTTATTGTTAGTTTGTGAAAAAAGATCATGATTTTCCGACGATTTACAGAGTAAGTTTGGTCATTTGATTATGTTCGGCTTTGGTTCCATGCAGTTTCAATGCTTCTTCTAATACATTATTTCGCAATGCCGTACAAAAATCATGCGACAAGGAGAAATGATCGAGGTTTAGAATCCCCCCTCTTCAACTGCACTCAGTTGGACAGCTTACAAGTGACGGCATAGTGCTCAATCTTATTACTTTATACCCTTCTATCATCCTACATAGGTCTCCTGCTGTATCAGATGACCCATAAATTTTGTTCACGGGCCTGCAGTCTACTATGTACCATGGGCAAAGCCGGGCAGAGCACTAGCACATGTTTGTATAAAAAAGATTTCTTACTGTTCCTTCGTCTCTTATGGTCTTCAACAACAGTGGCAGGTTGGAGTGATCCAAGTCGCGCAGGCTCTTGAGGCCCCGGCGACGGACGATCGCCAGCAAGTATAGAGTCTCTTTACTGAGTCCGTCCCACTTCAGGTCTGGGAGTAGCACAAACCCATCGCTCTCACACTTGTTGTCGTGTATTACGCGGTCCTGCTCTGTCTTGCCTTCTAGTATGTTGTACACCCACTGGAATTTGGAGAGAGTATTTTAAACAAATATTTTTATACCACATACAAAACAATCCATTGTGTTCATCCAGTGTGTCATCCAATCTGACTTGTAACATATGTTATCAATAAATAATTATGATCAGTAGTACATCAGTAGTCATAGAATACTAAAAACTGTTAGTACAAATTCTAAATGAATGCCTGAGAATATTGCATATTGTAAATACATTTATTATACACAACTTTATCTCAATATATTTTTTATTTATTTAGTAATAAGGCAGCAGGGAGGGCTTCTGAAAAGGTTTGATGGTTCTTTTTCTATTTGGTAGATTCCTATTTTTTTTTCAGAGGTGGTCCCATACAAATTTTATCGAAATCGGTGTTGGTGGTGGTTTATGAAATATGAAAAAAACTAAAATTTACTTTTATTTATGTAGATGATTTAGTGACGGCTTCTTATGAAATTTGTTAGTGTTTGAATTTAATTAAATTGAAGTTGGTTTTTGTTTGTTTGACAAAAATCATATTTTATACAAATCATACCTGCAAGTTGAACTGTTCCTTCTCAATATGAGGCAGAGTCAACGTCTCATACAAGAGCTGGGTCTCTGCAACGATGTAAGTGTTCTGCTGGCTGAACTTTGTAATGTGCTTCTCTGTAGCGGGGTATATTATTGTGGTTTTCACTCCTGAAATATACAGAAAATTATTAAAGTGAAACTTCTTGAGCCACATTTAATATTTTTTGGTTGGGAAAAAATCCTACAGGTTTGCGTCAGTGACATGCTATTGAAACGGCATAGTCTCAAAGCGGTGGCTGATGAGGTGATGAGCATGTGAGCATCGGGGTTGTTCAAGTGTTTACACTATAGGGGGGCAGGGTCACAGGGTATGTATTTTGCTTAGTTTTGATTTTAATGGGGGATTTTAAATTACAATATTTTAAATTGCCTACATTATTTTAAAAATACATTGTGTCTATAAATATTATATGTAAATGTCGACTTTGTAAGCTTCACTTCTGGGAAAATCCAACTGTATGAGTCACTTCTATGAATGACGTACTTACTATAAGTTACAATTAGAGAACCTTAACCTCTTTTCTTTGATATCTAAAGCAATTAAACTGGTAGGTAGTTTAAGGAACAAAGAAATAACTTAGACCCATTGATAAAAATAAGGAAAGGAAGATGAGGTATGTTCTAATATGAAAACAACATAATGTGACGAACATTTCACACAATTACACAACGTGCACACAACTACACTTCCATCGTGATATACGTTTTCATGAATGACAAAGACATCATAACAAATTAGCAGTAGATGGAAATGAGACAGCTATACATACCACAGTTACACGTTTGTTAAATATTTTTTTCGATAAGAATAGAAAGACATACGAAGACACTGGCGTGAAAGAGAAAGAGTGTTTTAGTGTTTTACCCATTATGACTGCAATGCATGCATGTATATCTATCCCTTTTTACGAATGACAAATAAATTGTTTACAACAGAAAATATTATTTTAATTGAAATTATTAAACATTTTGTGTAATTACGTATGAAAAGTGATGCCACGAAACTTTTTCTTGGTCTGGGAACTATTTGTGCACCTTGTACACACACAAAATGGCATTGTAACAGCTCAAATCGAATTTCGTGGAATTATTAGCACACATGCGCTCCATTTGTCACACACGTAGCGACTGATCTCAATCAGGAGACGTCACCTGATTTTACATCGCCATCGTTGAGGAGCGTGTGCCGCTTCTTCCGTTTTTAAAAGTTCAATGCTTAGACCACAACATATGGACATAATGACGTAAGAAAGGCGTTAATTAAAAGATAAAAAATCGAGTGTCACGTAAAAAGTGCTAAATATTACAATTTTGCTCGTGACTAACACAATTTGAGACAATAGACGAACGAAAATAAACAAAATAAATGGCTAAATCGCAGAAAGAATTTCAATTTTTATACGGAATATGACACGCGAAAGAAAAGGCGGGGAAATATACAGTACCATTCAACGAAGACCGCGGAAAACACTCATAATTTCCATATATATCGTTCTGAAAAAACTGATGAAGTTTTGTATCCTCAGAAAAATAGCCCTTCTCGTTCAAATCTTCCTCTTTGAATGCATTTTTCTCCAAAATAACTAAAGCCACGCCACTTTTGCCCTTAAATTTTCCCAAAACACAGGTAGTTTTCCTTTGCGTATTATTGCTTAAAATTTTCTCTGGAACAAAGTCTTTGATTTTCAAATCACTTTCACTCACACCATTTACATTTTCCTTGTCAAGTTTAATTTTTTTGCAACTCTGCGACTGGGCTTCGTGCTCTTCTTGTTTGCCGTCAGACATTTTGTAGCGGTGTTGCAGTTTTTGGTTTAAGCTTTCCCGAGTTGCTTGTTATATACTGGTTAGCCTTTGTTTTTTTTTTGAGTTCAACCGTTTTTTAAACCCCGACAAAAAAAATGGGTGTTACAATTTTGACGTAATCTGTGTGTGTGTCTGTCTGTGGCACCGTAGTGCTCAAACGGATGAATCGATTTCGATGCAGTTTTTTATTTGAAGGTTAATTTCCGTGCGGATGTTCTTAGCTATGTTTGGCTAATTTCGATTCTAGATGGCCGCCTCCACAAAATGGCGGACAAAACATTTCTTCACAGCCTTCCTCAATATGGGTGTCAAAATAAGACGCGGTCTTAAGACATGAACTGAAAACGTAATGTATGTGTAAGTACTGTGATGAAAACAGGTATCATTTTGTGTGCTCACATAGTGTAAGTGCTGTGATAAAGCAGTAGGTACAAACAAAACTTTTTTGCAAAGAATATTAAATGCAAATTTTATATGTATATCGTGACCGATTCAGTTAATATGGTACCTGGAAGATAATAATGCGACACAGAAACATAAATATACTAAACACAATAACAGCGAAAAGCAGTTGAATATTTTTTTTTATATAATTTAGAGTGACGAGACGAGCTGGAATTCACCAGAACTCAATTCACAGCCCACTAAAAATCTGCACCACAAGAAGCGCCACAAGAAGCTTTCGCTAGAAAAAAATATACGACCAAATCAAGAACCACCCTTTTTTGAAGTCGATTAATAAAATAAAACAGTGGCACCACCTGTCGAAACTGCCGGTTCATGATTATCTTGTGAATCTGTTTCTGCTGTCTTTGATAATTTAGGCAGTATTTTTCCCCGAATTTGGGGAAAAGTTTTTAGCGATTACACTCTTTTAAGAGTTTTCTGATTTCTGAGACCTACACACACAGTCATCTAGTAGGTACCTACGCAATTAGAAACTGTTTTCTACGAATGTTTAATTTTCTTCAACAGTGAACAGTTAGTTTACTGTCGTCTATCGGCTATTTAATGAAGCGACAAGCAACCCGTATTTTGTAGTTTCAAATTCTGTTGTATAATGCTATTCTTATTAATTGTCTAATTATTATACTAATTTGGAATGGTATTGAAAAAGATCAATATTTGTTTGAAAAATTTAAGTATTTCCATCCATTGATAACTTTGATACCACGTTAGAAATAAAGGCTATATAGCTGTGTAGCCTCGAAGTATAAAAAAGCGAACAGTCTCTTTAAAAAAATGTGTCTGTAGAGTCTGCCAGTGTGCTGTTGATACAGGCTGACACGCACACATTTACACTTCAGACGGCCATTACGCGCGCAAACTTCAGCCAGCAAACACGTTTCGCGGTAAAAAAATCTTACCTCAGACAATGTCTTGTGTGGTGAAATCCTGTAAAAACCGTAGTGACCGACGCAAGAAACATCCAGGGATCACGTTTCACAGGTAATTCAATTCCTTATTTCCCCGTTTTATATGTACTGTATAATAACTCATCTTCATTCCATAAAACAAGATAGCACGTCACAAATCCAGTGTTGCCAATAATAGCGTGTGTTAATTACCTAAAATATATGGGACATGATATTAATATATTTGTGTTATTTATTAATTGCCATTGTATTTTATTTATTATTCTGTTTGGTAGATTTCCCTAAAGATAATGAACCTTGGAGAAATGACTGGATCGATATAATTAAAAAATGTAACTGTGAAATCGATTGGAGCCCAAACAAATACAGTGTCATTTGCAGTAAACATTTCGAAGATAATGACTTATATGTAACCAAAGGAGGGCTCCGGCGTATTGTTACATATGCAATACCTCAAAAGGTAAATTAACAATCTAAGCTATTTTACATTTGTATTTTATACACTGATATGTTTTATGACTCTTTTGAAACACTGCCTATTACAAACACAATCAATAGGATTGATCCAAATTGACCACTAATCTCCAATACGCTATTTCAGTTTTTGTTTAATTCAGACCGTATAGAAGTGGAACAAAATGCTGCTGTAAATGTGCTTTGTACCGTTACGTCTAGTGCTTCAGAAGAGGTGCGTAATAAAAACATAATAACTGTATGTATATACATATACTATTAATTGTCGATGACATTTAGTTTAAAAAAATCTTAATTTTAGCAGTGCACCATGATTACACCAGCGTAGTTCCAGTTTCCGTTATTTTCACGGAATAAAAAGTACTATACACACTAAACCCTATGTTTCAAATTTCAATCCCATCCGTTCCGGTGTTCTGACGTGATTGAGCAACAAATATCCAAACTTTTGCATTTACATATTAGTAGGATTTGAAAATCTAGTGTCGTGATGTTTGTTCGAAGTGGTTTAGTAGTGGTAGGACTCTTGGCAGAGTCCGCCTGGTGAAGTAACACACCTTTGCCAGTTATTCTACCGCCAAACAAAAATGTGCAAACTTTACTGTGTTTCGGTTTGAAGGGCAATGTTTCCCGAGAAATTACAGGGCTTTGATATATAACATCTTAGATATCTGGGTGACGAGCGCAATGCAGTCCTAGGTATGATATGGGCTCTTCATGTTTCAATAGCTGCGTGTCATTGTGCTGTTATGTGGCAGGTATGTGATTTACCATCAGGGACATGTACTGCTCGTCTCGTCACTCTTTGTTTGAAAAAGAAAAAAAAGTGATCGTGAACAAACTCCACCGATACTCACAAACCTTTATGTGTAATTTGTAATTTTAGGAATATACTAAAACTATCCGTTTATGTTTCGATTATTGATATGACAATATCCGACCGAAGCTGAAACGGACCGCTTACTTAAATTAACGTGTATTTGATAATAATAAACTTTATACCTGACAATATTGTACATTGCACTGTTTAGTGTTTATATTTTTTTAGACCGCTCCAGTGACAGCGCTTGAAGAGTCTTATCCTTCAACTATGGTTTTAAAGCAAGAGAAGCAACATGCGGATTCAAATATTTCTAATGATTTCCCAGAGGTTTGTTTTAAACAAATTTTACTGTTGTAAAAATAAGTTATAAAATTACCGTTTCATTAGGGCCGAAACCGAAACTGCGTGACGGTCGCGCTCGGTTCATATAATTATAAAGGACTAGCTGTATGGGTCGTTTTTGTATGACCCGCGTGCGGGCGACCGCCTCACGCTTTGGCCCTTAGGGTATACGGTGTAGACAATGTAAACAGGTATAACTTGTGTTTTATTTGTTTATATTTTGAAGTGAAATCTTTTGTGGCTAACGCCACAACCCAGATATTTCGTGGGCTGAATGAAGCTCAGCGTCACGTTCGGCAATGAAAGAAATGAGTGAATGTGGATTTAATAATGAAAAAATTTGTTCCTGGCAACTGGATATTAAACTGTTTATGTTTTTTTAGATCATACCAGTGACTCTGGTTATCGAAGAGTCTTGTCCTTCAACTATGGTTATTAAGCAAGAGAAGAAACCTGCAGATCCATATATTTCTAGTGATTTACAAGAGGTTTGTATTAAACAAATATTACTGTAGCAAAAATAAGTTGTAAAAATACCCTACATTTCATTAGGGTATTGACAATGTAAATAGGTATAACTTGTGTTTTATTTGTTTGTATTTGGAAGTGAAAACTTGTTTTGACACACCACACAACTTAGATTTTTCGTGGACTGAATGAAGCTCAGCGTCAAATTAGGAAATTAAATAAATGAGTGAACTCGGGACCTCGAGAGTGAGCCAGAGCGAGAAAGATAGTCAGCTGCTGCTGCTGCTGTCTGTTGTCCTTGTCTTTTTTATTTTTTTATAATTAATGATCTTTATAATATGACAATATCTGACCGAAACCGGAACGGACCGCTCGTGAACCTATTTTAATGTGTATTTTATAGCATGTAATAAGCTTTGTTCCTGACAACTATATTGCAGTGTTTATCTGTTTTAGAGCGCACCAGTGACTCTGTTTTTTAAAGAGTCTTACCCTTCAACTCTGTTTATAAAGCAAGAGAATCCTGCGGAACCTGCGGATCCTATTTCTAGTGGCTTACAAGAGGTACGTTGGATCGTTTTAAACAAATATTACTGATGCAAAAATAAGTATAAAAGGAAAGGGTAGATAATGTAAACAGGTATAACATGTATTTTATTTGTTTATATTTAATTGGATAACGGGACACTCACGTATATACGGTCGGTCAATCCGACTCGAGTTTCGGCCGCGTCCGGCGGCCTTTTTCAAGGCGAGTGCACACGCGCGGCGGCTGCTCGTTTGGCACTTATTTGTTTATATTTTGAAGTAAAATATTTTTTGACACCACACAACTCAGATTTTTCTTGGGCTGAATGATGTTTACCGTCACGTTCGGAAAATGAAAGGAATGGGGGAACTTGGGACCGCCGAGTGTGCCAGACCGAAAAAGATAGTCACTAGTTAACTGCCGCGGCCTGTGTGCTGTCACTGTATTTTTTAATTTATTTCTGACCATGGATACTAGTACTTTAGCCGCATCTATGACTGTAGTGTCGCTGTGATTACTAAGTATATTTAACTTATTCGTAATCGTTTATATTTTTAATTATTAAAAAAAATACTAGTTATTACTCAATTCTTGTTTTTCAAAAGAAACATCTAGCAAAACCGAATATTGTCACCACTATACGAGAAGTTGGTAATAAAATGGAATTCAAATCAGAACTTAAAACCAAGCAATCGTATTATTTCGTAATGGATATGGTATAATATATTTTTGAATTTTTCTTTATTAGAAACCTTCTGAAGTTGGGCCAGCTGAAGATGAAGAAATGTCTTCAATACGTGAATCGCTAAGGACACGGCGTTTGAAATACAGTCTCATGAGAAAACAGGAATTCATCAAGAAACAAAAAAGGGAAATAAAAACATTAAAACAAAAAATTAGACGACTTCAAAGTAGAAATAAATCCTTAAAAGAAATCTTACGTACCGTACCAAGATTATAAATGTTTGTGAGATACGTTCCAACCGTGTTTCGCAAAAAATTTGAAAAAGTGTGTGAGCAAGCGATATGTGTTACCTCCAATTTACCTCCGTCTAATGGGTAAATGTTCTGAGGTTGAGCAGTGGAAACAATACAATTGTTAAGAAATCAAATTATAGTATTCATTTTAATGTGTTTATTCAGGTATAAATTTGGTTACAATGGCAACCCAGAATTCATTCGCGACAATCGCGACATATGAATAGCCCCCGCCATTTTGGTTACTCAGTTTAACTCAGTTTTGTCTTAGGATAGGTTCTGTCCGACTTTTATAAACGTACATGGCTCATGTCTGTGTGCACAGAGTAAGTAATTACGGCATAACGTTTATTTATCAACAGGCGCATGTGTTGCGCATCTCGTGTCCTATAAAAAACACTGTATTTTGAAGTGATAACATCTTTTGGCGTACCACAGTTTTATAGTGGGCTGTGAATTAAACTCAAGCGTCACGCTCGTAAATTAAAGAAATCTTCGGGTGAACTCATCTAGAAAAATGCTGACGCTTTTCGACATGGCCATAGCGTGTTACCATGGTTACAATTACATATCTAACCGTGGCCATCTATACAGATGGTTAGAAGACTTATTTTGACTCTAAACAACTATACGCTTTGAAGATTTACTCGAGAGTAGCAGCGCCCTCGGGTTTCGCCCACATAGTTTCCAAAGTGAGCTATCAAATTACAAGTTATGAGTTTTCACTTTTATCGGTCCCTATGACTGCCAATTTTTTATGCATTCAAATAAACGTCCTGTATAATACATGCCATTATAAATATTTTTTTTAAGTTTGGTGTCTAATTCGGTCCCTACATTTATCCAAGAATAGAATAGAATACATTTATTGTAAATGTCAGTTACACTCGCAAATATTTATTACTAAGCATCCTAAGTATTTCTAAGCAGACTCGTTAAGTAGGTACAAATTTGTCGGTAGGTAATTACATTGATCGTTAATAATAATTTAAAATGACAACAATAACCAATTAATAATTTCAGCCGCCAAGGGCTGTGTAAAAAGTTTTTTTATAATAACTAGGTCTATTAAAAAAAAAGTGTACCTAATCACACAAATAGTATCAAGGAGAACTTTTGTGAGTGTGTATGTTTGTTACTTCTTCACAGTCAGCTAAATAGCTAAAGCGATTTCAGTTAATTTGTTGAGTTAGCAAACATCCTGGATTAACAGATTAACATAGGCTGCTACTTTTTGTCCCGAAAAAAATACCGGGAATACAGGAACGTGAACTATGCGGGTAAAAACGCATGGTACTGCTAGTAAATAATAAGGGCTTTAGGTTTAGAGAGGCATGAGATAACCTTTATCACCAAACTAAGTAATTAAAAACTTTTTTTAGCATAGAGTGAAGTGACGAGCAGGACATGCGCCTGATGGTAAGCAACATACCTGCCACATAACATAACAGTGACACTCAGCTATAGGAACATGAAAAGTCCAAATCATTACCTAGCACCACACGGCGCTCGTCACCCAATAACATATTATATCTCCAAGCCCTGTAGTTTATGTTAAAACATTGCCCTTCAAACCGGAACACAGTAATGTTTGCACATTGTTGCTTGGCGTGGTAATTCCCTAGGCGGACTCTGCCAAGAGCGCACATCTATGTGTTGATATATAGAGTGTCAGCACGAGCAAGCCTTGCGCCTGATAGTAAGCAACCCGCTCATTTCCCCATAACAGCACAAAGCCACACAGTTTTAACACTTAATTTTTTTACTTTACTATAATTTTTGACATCCTGCTATTTCTTCACATCACCATCCGCCCTCTGTTTCTACTTTGTATCATTTCTGTAACTTATAGTAATCGCAATTAGCGACAAAGTCGCCATGATTGAATTAATCATAAAAATCTTATATATATATAAATAAATGTTGATGGACATTATACAAAAACCATCTCTGACCCCAAACTAAGCATAGCTTATGCTATGGCAGCCAGATAACTGAAATTATACTTACCCATATAGTTTTCAATACATACTTATCATACATAGAAACCCCAGACAATACAAATATTTGTATTCATCACACAAATATTTGCACTAGGTGGGGATCGAACCCACGGCCCTGGGTTTCGGAGGCAGAGTTACTACTACTAAGCCACGAGGCCAGCCAATATATCTTTTGTAACTATTTTAACTTTTCTAGTTTGTTTAAATTGTTTTTGTCTCTCGGTTCGTCAGTTATTTGAACTTATATTTATCTGTTAAAGAATGTCTCATGATAGTAATAAAATAACTATAAGCGGGTTATCGTCTGGTAATAGCTCGATTAAAGTGATGAGAACAGCCGTCTAAATGTGTTGGGAGATAAAATAAAGTTTTAATGAAGTGATAGACCCGTAACTTATGGGTAATCTCATTTCTGACTCTGGCAATCTTATGTGGTTGTTTTTTTTGGTTATATAAAAATTTGACTTTGATTATTATGATTATTTGATTTTTGATTCTAATTTTGAACTGCATGTGAAGGATGCGTTTTCGGATTGAAAACAGAAATCGAAAACCGAGAACGGGAGGGAAACGGGAAATCGGAAATCGAAATTTGGGCTACATATCAATGATAGGTAGGTATCATATCATATCGGATACATCATATTTGTAGTAGGTACAAAGAAATTTCTCAATTTCGCCAAAGATGGCGTCATACTGTCATGTTTCATTTTCTATTTTTTTCTGGCAAGATGAGATTGATATCCTACCCAATACCTATTATAAATGTAAATGTTTTGATGTCTGAGTAAAGCACAGGTCTGATCGCTCTTGTGGAAGTGTCATACTTTTGTCGCGGCACATCACTATGTCGCCATAGCTAACATACACCTCATCTGCTTACGATTGGTAAAAAAGAAGGCGTGCGGAAAAACCTGATCTATTTACTCATTCTTAATCTAAGTATGGTATCTATCTATTATGTACCTGGTAGCCTGGTACCTGTGTTTGTAGTGGTAGGACTCTTGGCAGGAGGTACGTGGCTCGGGAACCTCCACGTGGTGCACCCTGGGCATCACACAACAACTTGCCTCGGTGGCATCTTGTTGTGTGATAGCGAATCCCGGCCGGCGCTGGGAACTTCTACACGCGCTCCTCACCCTCTTGAGCAGTGCGTTTAGAGGTTGGGGAGGGGGGGCTGGAAGACTTGGGAAGGTTACTCGGCTGATATATCGACCAAGTAAAATTCCTAAGTCTTCCAGACGTGGGTCCTCCACAAGCACTCTGTAGCAGAGTGCTCAGTGGAAGGACAAGGGCCGCGATGCGGCCATAGAGGCGGAACCGTGACTCTCGCTCCCTAACTCACACGACCGCTCACTGTCGAGAGACTTTCATCTCACCTCTCATGGCGAAGATGATCGGCAGCGAGACGTCCGCCCTCACCACCGCGGCTCACTATCATAGCCGCGGTTCCGTCTCTTCGGAACTAGACTCAACACTCTGCTAGAGCGTGCTCGTGGAAGACTACAAAAACACGAACAAAGCGATTTGACTCCACGTTTGTGATAAGAACGTCTAGGTTGTGGAATGCGTTGCCTGAGTGGGTTTTCCCCGATGGTTACAATCTTGGTGTCTTCAAATCGAGAGTGAATCGGTTTCTTCTAGGTAAGCACGCTCTATCGTAGATCGCATCATCGCTTAACATCAGGCGAGATGGTGGTCAAGTGCGAACCTATTCTAGTTAAAAAAAAAAACATAAATAAAGGACTCTCGGCAGAGTCCGCCTGTGGAAGTACCACACCTTTGCCAGTTATTCTACCGCCAAGCAGGAATATTACTGTGTTCCGATTAAAAGGGCAATGTTTTTGGTGAAGTTTAAGTGCATAGAGATAAAAGATCTTTTACCTCTGGGTGACGAGCGCAGTGCGGACTCTTCATGTGCCAATAGCTGCGTATCACTGTGCTGTTATGTGGCAAGCATGTTGCTTACCATTAGGCTATGTCATATCCGTCTCGTCACTCTAAGCTATTTAAAAAAAAGTAGGTATTTAGGCGGAAATAATATATCATAAATTCAGCTCTAAATCTGCCTAATTTTAATTTTATTTGGCAATAACAATTAAATTAACTTAATTAAGAAAGCCATATAAAAAAGCATTAACGTTGAATTACGCGTGCCTGTCGGTTTGATGGAATGTGTTTGATGAATGGTGGATTCGCCCCATACGACAAGCCGCGACTGATCAAGAGTTTTGACCGCCCTAGGCTAATTTTATGAGGACACGAGGGAGTCAAAACTCAAAAGCTTTATCAGTTCACAACGCATCATTTTTTTTTTTTTAACTTTTATAGGTTTACACTTGACCGCCATCTCACCAGCTATTTTATCATGACGTTAAGCAACTAGGTATGCGGTCTACGATGGGGCGTGTTTACCTAGAAGTAAAAATTTTAATTAAGTTTTTTAGTTGTAGTGGTAGGACTCCTAGCAGAGTCCGCCTGGGGACGTACCACACCTTTGCCAGGTATTCTACCGCCAAACAGTAATATGAAAACATTACTGTGTTCCGGTTTGAAGGGCAATGTTTCCAGAGAAATTACAGGGCTTAGAGATATAACATCTTAGATCTTTGGGTGATGAGCGCAGTGCAGTGCTAGGTAATGATTTGGACTCTTCATGTTCCAATAGCTGCGAGTCACTGTGCTGTTATGTAGCAGGCATGTTGCTTACCATCAGGCACATGTACTGCTCGTCTCGTCACTTCTTATTAAAAAAAAAGAAGCCGATTCACTCTCGATTTGAAGACACCAAGACTATATACATGTATATAGTATTCATCAGGGAAAACCCACTCAGGCAGCTCATGCCACAGTTTATACGTTCTTATCACAAAAGTAGAGTCAAACCTCTTCGTCCGTGTCTTTGGAACATCAACCATGAAAGGGGCTGCTTCTTCGAGCTACGACAAGTCCGACAAAAACAAGAAAAAAATAAAAAAAATTGATTAACCCCCGACTTCCTCAGATTTATTATCTGTATGACATTCTACTAGTCAAGCCCTTTCATTTGACACCCATATTAAGGGAGTTGTGAAAAAAGAAATGGATTTCGCCATTTTGTGGTAGCGGCCATCTTGGATTTGAAATTTGTCATAGTTCAAAATATTCTACTAGTTAAGCCCTTTCCTTTGATACCCATATTGAGGCAGTAGTGAAATAAATTATGTAATTCGCCATTTTGTGGTGGCGGCTATCTTGGATTTGAAATGTGTTATAGTGTATGTATAGTATTCTACTAGTCAAGCCCTTTCATTTGATACCCATATTGGGGTAGGTTGTGAAGAAATATTTTGTTCGCCATTTTGTGGAGGCGGCAATCTTGAATCGATATTAACCAAACATAGCTAAGAACTTCCGCACGGATATTTACCTTCGAATAAAAAAAAACCGCATCGAAATCGGCCCATCCGTTTCAGCTTTACGGTGCCACAGACAGACACACAGACAGACAGACAGACAGAGAGACAGACAGACATCGACGTCAATCTTATAACACCCCTTTTTTTGGTCGGGGGTTAAAAAGGGCAAGGTGGTAGATCTTGTAAATCAGTTGTACACTCTCCGAAGCGTATCCGATAAACAACCGATAAACTATCAATTTTGCGGTGATATTCAAGACTTTGAAGCATCTAACTGACTGAAGTTTTAGTGACAAAACACTAGTTCTCGTAGAATATGTAGGGTAGATGATGACATGGTACAGCAAGGGTCGGCAATGCATGCGGCTCGTGTGCCGCAAAATATTGATAATTCATCACCACCACAAAAATATTCCATATATCTATAAATTACTTCAATTTCAATTTCTTTATTGGTCTGTAAAATTAGGTAAAATTGTACAATATAGGTCTTGAATAAATAAATGATATCTAATTTTCACTAGGTAAGGTATACAGATAAAATACGAGTACTTAAAAAATACTTATATCTAAAATTCAATGAGGTCAATGATTTTGTTTAAAAAAAGGAAAAATATGTGAAACTATACAATGTCAACAATGCCTACAAGAGGTCCGTAGCTATTCATCACTATCTATTATTTTTTATTTACATAGCTCAAATGAAGTTATTGTATATCAGAAAAAAATAAACTTTTAAACCATTGAGTGTTTTTTTATATTCGTCAAATTTGTCCATCAACTTGTACTTGTACTTATGTTATCGCGGACGCAGTTTTTAACCCCCGACCAAAAAAGGGGTGTTAAAAGTTTGACGTCGATGTCTGTCTGTCTGTCTGTCTGTCTGTCTGTGTGTGTGTCTGTCTGTGGCACCGTAGAGCTCAAACGGATGGGCCGATTTTGATGCGGTTTTTTTATTTGAAAGTTAATATCCGTGCGGATGTTCTTAGCTATGTTTGGTTAATATGAATTCAAGATGGCCGCCGCCACAAAATGGCGGACAAAATATTTCTTCACGACCTACCTCAATATGGGTATCGAATGAAAGGGCTTGACTAGTAGAATACTATACACTATAAAAAAAAACAAATCCAAAATGGCCGCCACCACAAAATGGAAAATTATATTATTTTTTTCACTACTACCTCAATATGGGTATCAAACGAAAGGGCTTGACTAGTAGAATACATTGCACTATGACGAATTTCAAATCCAAGATGGCCGCTTCCACAAAGTGGCGAAATACATTTATTTTTTCACAACTCCCTTAATATGGGTCAATGAAAGGGCTTGACTAGTAGAATGTTGTACGGATAACAAATCTGAGGTAGTCGGGGGTTAGTCAAATTTTTTAATTTTGTTCTTGTTCAGAAAGATGACAGAAACAGTGCGTGCGCATAATGTGATTCTATTTCAAACACACTTTCTGCTTCTACGATATTTTAGTTTATGATAATGATATACGAGTACATTTAGATTATGATAGTGAATTATGACCACATTGAAAAAAAATCCTCTGAAGAGTTTATAATACTTCTTCCAGCTATTGAGTCTGTGGTAGGTAGGTAAGTAAAAAAACTAATTTCTGTACTTACAATTCAGTTCAGTGCATTTTACCGCGATCAAGTGACTGAACTAAAATTTTCAACATATTGATATAGGAATGCGAGGGTAGCGCTATTACGTACATCTTTAATTTTAATAGGCAGTGTGTTATGAACTATTCGGTGGTGGTGAAATAAGTGAACTAAACCTTGCTTTTATAACGCTAGTCTGGATATACCTACGAATACGATGGTAACTCTATAGCCCACATTATTTAGTAGTTGCCAGTAAATACCATAGATCACGCAATGTAGATCTTACAATCTCAGTAATAAGTATTATTTAGATTTAATGTGTTGAATTTAATGTCTTCTCTTGTGACTTTGTATACAAAAACAGGGTCACACAACAGTAGAATTAAAGAGATTCTTACTGTTGTGCCGGTCCTTTGGATTCATGTAAGCCATTATTTGGAGAATTGAAAATACTTCCACTGCATTCAATTATTCAATGTAATTTTTTGAAATATTTATGTTCGTCAAAAAACACCCAGAACTTTTCCATAAACTCAAAGATAATCGTAACTACTGTAGGTAAGTTAAAGTTATTCGAATAAATTTGTCTTTCCACAATGTATTATAGAACTTTACCGAAGAAATTGTTATATTATGACTTTAAGAATATATAACAGAAATCTTTAGTATATTCTAGTTAAAATTAGTTTTCAGTTAATTAGTGTCATATTTATGTAATAAAATGTAGATTTGCTATACATAGTAAATATTTTCGCATGCATTTTAGGCCGAAATTGTCTAGGTGCTAAGTATTTGTAAGACCTTTAATGTAACCACAATTTAAAGCGAACTAAAGAAACTTAAACTTGAAAATAAAAATTAATCATTATTTCTTTAAGTTACGGCTGGTCCAGCCGCAAGAACGGCGACTGCCAATCCGGAGCCCCGGGTTCAAAACTACGCGCACCACTGTATTTTCGAAGTTTGTAATGCCGTTAACTTAAAAACTGTGAAGGAAAAAAATGCGAGGAAATCGACACGTACCTGGAATCTTTCGAGGTCATGTGTCATTCACCAACCAGCAAAGGAGTTAAGGAGTTATGGTGGATTAAGGCATTGCTTCTCTCCCAGTGAGAGAAGGGCCCGAGTCCCAGCACTGGGAAACATTTAGTAAGTGGGCTGTTTTTATGCATGCACAAGTGCAATAAGTCGCTTCCCTGAAAGCTGACACAGTCTATCGTCTAATGAGTAATGCGGAGTTATTCTCTGGTTCATTGTTAAAGGTGAAGCCATGTGATACGTCAATTGACTTGATACACTGGAGGGCTGGGGTACACTGAGAGGTAACGCGGTTTTTTTTTAAGTGAAAACTTTGGTAGTCTTAGGAACTGCCGATAGAAGTGAAAACTTATAACTCAGAATTTGATAGCTTACTGTGGAAACTACGCTGGTGAAACCGAAAGGCGTGGCTATGAGCAAGGCCATATAGAAATCCGTCAGCATTTCTAGATCGCCAATTGCCATGGTCCCGAGTTTAACCGAAGATTTCTTATCATTCCCGAGCGTGACGCTAGAAACCAAAATTCTATTCACACATTCACAGCCCATGAAAAATCTGTCTATGGTGCGCCAAAAGAAGTTTTCACTTCTTTTAGAGGACCGCGCGCAGATTATTCGTAGATTGTAAGTGAGGCTGATCCGTTACGGTGAGAAGTGAAAAAGTGAAAGGCTCGATTGGGTGGACTCGGGACCGCCGAGTGTACCCAAGAAAGTTGCATGCAGCTGCTGGCTCTTCACTGCTATGTCGCTATGTTTACTATTTTGATTTGTATAGAATTGGAAAACAATGTTTTTAATTGCTCATTTGTTTCTCATTTGTCCTACTAATAATACGATCCATAATAATACTACATAATAGCTTAGCAAGTACCTTGACTTGGCTCACGAGGTTACCGCCATGTGGGATGTTGATTCGACGATCATAGTCCCAATAGTCGTGTCGGCAAACAGCTTTATAGCGAAAAGTCTCGACCAACATCAAATACAAATGACTATTTGTATTTGTAGATCAAAGAAATAATTAATAAAACAATTTTTTTAAATAAGAAGTGACGAGCAGGACATGGGCCTGATGGTAAGAAACATGCCTGCCACATATCAGCAGTGACACGCAGCTATTGGAACATGAAGAGTCCAAATCATTACCTAGCACTGCACTGCGCTTATCACCCAGAGATCTAAGATTTATAATATTAGTGGGATTAACCGTAGAACCCATTGTATCCCCAACTTGACACAATGGTCCCACTTCCAGACGCATGCGCGGCCAGTCCGTGCCCGCTTTCCCGCCAAGAAGCGCGTTGCGTTCCGAACTACGCAGCAATACACGCGAGAAATATATAAACGAAATTTATTTTTTGTTAAACTCCGTAAAAAAATTGGAACTGGGATTCAAATTTGCGTTTATTTTGTGTTGGTTTGAGTGTATTTTCATTCATATTTATTTTTAAACAATTTATTTACCATGTAGAGTTTGCAGTTTTAAAATATGGAAGTAGCTAATGCTAATGTATTTTATGACAATAAATAAAATCATAGGTTAAAAAGTATTAAAAGAAACTTCAAACAATTTTAGCCCCAGGTATACATATAATAGGTATTTTGTTAGCTCTACTTTGCTTAGACTCTAAACATAGGTGTACCATGTATCTTCTGTGAGTGTTTTTTTTTTAATTTTAAGAGTACGTGACCTTAGCAATTTTTGTTTGTGTTATATATATATATGTATGTCAGGTAATTCGGAACCGACAAATATAGATTGTACAATATTTTAAAAGTATACCTAGTTCTTCAGGTGAGTATTGGGCTAAATCTTAAATAGGTACATATTTTTCCTTGTTGCTCTCAAGTTTATTATTTATCTGTCTATAACGCAGTATGGCCTGATATTTTTAATCTTATTTATATACTTATCTATATGCCTTGATTTTATTTATCTATAACCCAATTTGGCAGTGCGGTTTGCAGGGTGTTGCAATTTTAAGTTGCAAACCCTGGCATCATACATACCCAGACATAAGTGTATTAAAACTGTACTTACATAAATAAATAAAAAACCGTTTCTTGTCGCTGCTAAATAAAATGAATAATTTTGTAAATAATTTCATTTTCCCTAAAAAAAAAATCAACTACTTACCTACAACAATTTACAAATAAATTCAGAGACTCGACTAAACCAAAGAAGTTGTGACTACGTTGTAACTTGCAGCAAATTTTAGTTTATTGTTTTATTTCGAAAATCGCCGCACCGATTTGGATAAAATTTATATGAAATATTTTCTATCAAATAAAAAAATGATCATCAAAATTAATTCACAATTAACGAAGCCGTCACATAGGGTATGTAATTTATTTTAAAATGTATTTAAAAAACACCGAATTATATTATGTGTCAATTATAATGGAACCACCTTTGAAGTACGATCTACCAAACAAAAAAATAATCATCAAAATGGGGCGTTTCAACACGTAAAAAGAACTGTCAAATACAGTTCCCAATTTCACCGTAGGTGGCGCCACTGTTTTATCGTGTTAGAGAAATTTCACAAAAACCAACAGTGGTGCCACACTTGACAATATTTAGAACCATCTTGGACAAGTCTTTTTGCGTCTGGAAAACGCCTCATTGACGGAGCTATCACCACCATCGAGCAACTCGATCTTCCGCGCAAGCACGGAAGGGAGTAAGCCTTAGCTGAAAAATATTGTTTAAATCTTTCTGTCATTTCTTGCAGGAGGGGAAAGTTGCACACTAGTGCAAAGCCGCATTATTACATACAAAACATACCTGTACCGATCCATTGCCGATCATACTCACACAGCCAAATCACTTACACATAAAAAATAAAGCACCATTCACAAATCTACCCCCGCCCTCAGCCACAGTGTATTATTCAATTCCACACAGACTAAGTAGAGAGATATTCTTAGCATACACAAAAAAAAGTATATCCGAATTGAGAACCTCCTTCCTCGAAGTGAGTTAAAAACCCCAAGCAACTGAAGTTCTCCCACGCTGGGAGTTATTTAAAAAAAAAATTGTTTTATTTTACAAACGGGGAAATTGGTAGTCTGTGCTGTTTTTATTTTCGTCGTCACGCTAACAATCAGTTAGAAGGATTTATGGTCTGCCGCCCATCAATTTTAGATGACTCGCTTGTTTTCAACTGTAGTGGTAGATAGACTCTTTGCAGAGTTGGCCTGGGGAAGTAATTACATTGATAAAAAAAAAAAAATAGCAGTAATAGGCATGACGACAGGTCCTGCGATTAAATTAAATTATTTGGTATAATGTCATATAGAATAAAATATGTAGGTATGTACTAATTTTAATTTTGATATGTTTTAGTTATACTTACTTTGTGATCATTCAAAGCTGGATGGGCAAGTCTATTTTTAAAAAACGAAATTATTAGAAAATACATTTACCATTAGATAGCCCATTCAATTTCTAGTGACTTTTGTTATAAAACCAGGGTCCTAAACGCAATACGACACAGTGACGTCACGCTTCCGTATCTAGTGTTTTTGGGAGAGACCAAAATTATGATTTTAAAATCGTGATATCACGGGAAGTTTTTCAGATATCAAAGTAATTCTTTCACCTAAGTTTCAGTTGTAGTGTAGCCTTTTGATGGCACATTAAATCAAAAATGAGTCGTCATGCCTAATAGGCATTACTAATATTAGGTATGTGGAACTTTTTGTTTTTTTAGGAAATAATCAATTATATAATCATGAAAATATGTAGGTAGTAGGTAGCTATTGTTCTTATAGAAACTAATATTGGGGTCAGATGGTGTTGTGTATGAATTGTCCATCAATAGTTATTATTATTATTTATCCACTCATTTAATCATTTTAATCTCTATGTTTTGCACAACATAAATAAAAAATATGTACATTATAAAAAAACTAGGGTGCCGCCAGCAGCGGGGCAGGGCCCAAGGTACCGATAGTTAGGGCTGCAGACTGGGGAACCTCCTGACGATGCGCGCTGTGTCGAGGATGACCGCCGCGTTACTCGACTGTAACCCGCGGTTTTACGGCCACCAAATTTTACGGGATAAGAACTTATTTGCTCCAAAAAACATAAACCGATTTCAATTTAAAATTCAATTCACTCCACCACAATTTCACACGTAGGTATCTATCATTATATCATCTAAATACATGAAAGCAAATTTTTAGTTTTTTGTTCATAGTTTCAAAACCCCGCACCAATTTCGATAAAATTTACCTTTGAACTACGATCTACCAAACAAAAAAATAATATTAAAATCGATTCACAATGGGCGGAACATACAAAAACAAAATGAAAGAAGAACCTCCTCTTTTTTAAACGTTGGTTAAAATACCTCAGTACTTTGTTTCTCCAAGCTCTATGTAAGCATTCTTGATTATTTTTTAGATGATAGAATATTTTTCATTGATTTTATTATTATTTTTTATACCTAGTATAACTTTGATTTAAAAAATAGTTTCATAGCAAAATGAAGGCGATAGTGAGTGTATTTTTAGTGGTGTTTTTACAAAATCTAACAAAGAGTGAAAAACTTTTCAAAAGTGTCCCAGTGTTGGTGAAAAGTTACGAGAATGATACAGTGCTGCTACCCTGCTATGTGGATAACTCTGACGGTAACTATTTTCATTTTTTTTAGAGTGACGATTCATGCAAGACGTGTGCCTGGTGGTAAGCAACATGCCTGCCCATAACAGCAAAGTGACACGCAGCTATTGGAACATGAAGAGTCCAAATCATTACCTAGCACTGAGCTGCGCTCGTGACCCAGATTTATAAGATGTTTTATCTCTATGCCCTGTAATTTCGCTGAAAACGTTGCCCTTCAAACCGAGCCAGGAAATGATTTGGACTTTCTAAGTAGGTATCTATAGTTGCGTGACACTGTGCTGTAAGCATAACCAAGAGCAGCCCACGGTATTCCCAATGCCAATGTATTCCCACTGCTGGGACTCCAGGGCTTCTCTGGCAATGAGAGAAAGCCTAAACCCACCTCGCTGGCACAGTGCGAGTTGGTGGCGAATGACCTCGAAAGATTCTACGTACCTAAGTGCATGTCGATTTCCTGACGATGTTTTCCTTTCTTAAGTTAGCGGCATTACGCATATGATTGCAAAAAGACAGCGGTGCGCGTGGGATTTGAACCCGGGGGCTCCGGATCGGCAGTCATCGTTCTCCCGACTAGGCCACTCGTAAGTTCAACTGTGCCAAGCAAACTCTGTGAACATGTTATGATCTGGCTTCCATATTACAAGCTTTGCTTAGTTTGGGGTCAGATGGTGTTGTGTGTGAAATGTCCCCCACCACCATATATAATATTGTTATTTTTTAAGTGTATTTTGAACTCTTCCTGTCTGTTTGTCTGTCTATCAACAATCATAAATATCTACGGGTCAACTCTTTTTTGAGCCAAGCTTAAAAACAAACTGGTCAAATGCGAGACAAACTATCATACTGAGGGTTCTGTATTACGATAACATATATTTGTATAGAATTAAATTTATTTAGTTCGAAATTTTTATTTATTTATTTTTTTATTTAAATAAAGAGTGACGAGACGATCAAATCAAGCAAGCATCAAGCACGCATGCACTTGTCTTGAGCAACGCACTTGACCACTTTTGACATATCTTATCTTATACCTTTAAACGACCAATTCTTGTTAGTATATAGGTAGGTATATTTATAGGATCTGAATCTCGGAAACGGCTCGAACGATTTTCATGAAATTATGTATACAGGCGGTTTCAGGGACGATAAATCGATCTAGCTAGGTTTTATTTTTTTTAAACATAATTTTATGCGCGTTTTTAGACAACGAAAAACTCCTACAATGCCATTAGAATACGATAACTTATTTCGCCACTGTTCTTTAAGTCTAAATGGCTCAGACAGAATATGCTCGCCCTCGGAGTCAACAGGCCCCGGTTCGAATCCTGATGGTTACACGCGGGTTTTTTCTTTTTTGTTCTGAGAAAATCTTTTACTTAGAGCCCTTTATAAACGCATTTAAACCGAGCAAAGCTCGGTCAACCAGGTACTTATCCATCATTCATCAATAAAATTGATTTGCTATAAAATTGCTAAGTAGGTACTAAATTTCAAGTATCTATTAATAACTGTTTTACCTGATTTGATTTGAGAAAACATCGTAAGGAAACCAACGTGTTTCAACAAAAAATAGTGTTTCAAACAAATAAAAACTATATCAAAATTGGTTCATCCGTTCGGTGTCTACGATGCCACAGATAAACACACAAACAGGCGCGTCAAATTTATGACAACCTGTCGTTTTAGCGTCGAATTAGAAAAGTTTTTTTTCTTAACTTTTATACGTTTACACTTGACCGCCATCTCGCCTGATGTTAAGCGACGATGCGGTCCACGATGGAGCGTGTTTACCTAGAAGAAACCGATTCACTCTCGATTTGAAAACATCAAGATTATAACCGTACTACTAAAGATATATGATATAAATAATAATATATCAGGGAAAAGCCACTCAGGCAACTCATTCCACAGCCTGGACGTTCTTATCACAAAAGTAGAGTCAAACCTCTTCGTCCGTGTCTTTGGAATATCAACCATGAAAGGTGCTGCTTCTTCGAGCTACAAGAAATCCGATAGATAAAAGGGCAAGGTGGTACTAGATCATGCAGTTCAGTTGCACACTCTCCGTAGTGTATCCGATAAGGTAGCAGTTTGGCGGTGATGTTCAAGACTTTGAAGTCTTTTTCGCACTAGAGTGTCTTTGCCTTTTAGGCTTTTGGCACGCCTCTCGATCAATCCTATAATTCCAATAATCAAAATTCGAAAGATAGCAGGTTTTTAGTACGGAACCCTAAAAGGCATAATGTAAGCAAAGTCTATGGAACTAATCGAACCATCAATCTCACAGACAGACGGTAGGTTCTTTTTATTCGTATATGAACCTTTTAACATAACATTTGCATTAGAATCGGGCCGATACGAACGAACAAATTATGTAGTGTACAAACTATCAAATATTCAGTTAAGGCTAGGCAGAAAAGGTTCTTATTGCTTGAAGCGAAAACTTGTTTACTCCATCCATACGTCTCAATAAATAAATAAAATTAGAGTGTCTGTATGTAATAACAACTTTTACTAAGTTCAAATGAAAAATCTCCGAAACGACTAGACTGTTATAACGGGACTTCTACTACGATATAGCTAATTTTCTAAGGCGTAATGTAGACTACTATTACTGGTGGGTTCCCAACGAGTCACACCAAACGAGTCACACTGTGACTCGATGGGATTTTTTTTCCCAACCAGTCACACTGTTACTCGTTGCAACTTTCTTTACTAGTTTATATTCCCATCGAGTCACAATTACTTGAGGAAACAATTAGGGTTCCGTGTAAAAAAAGAAAACGCTTCAAACGCGGTGGAACCGCGGTACTATTTATACACTATTATTTTGGTATTTCAGAAACTCCTTCGATTTATAGCATAGGCTACTTTTTCTGCAAAGCCTTGAATGTTATCGACCAAACAACAGACTCGCTGTGTTCAGAAAGATGCTGTTGGTAAGTATATGGGAATCCCTTTCGGTTTAGAAACTAGGCTACTTTTACTGGGTAGCCCTATACTTTCATGCGCTAGAGTTCGATTAATAAAGTCTCAGTTAAAAATTATCTAAAAGTTAAAATGAATGTTCAGAAAATATTAAAATGTAAGTAGGTTACGAAATTATTAAAATATTGTGTATTCCGAAAATGTTTGTTACGAGAAAATTTAAATGTATGTATATTTTGGAATTCGTTCGGAATACTGTACTTAATGTTTAAAAGTATGTTCCAAAACCAGGGTAAACCATACTGTTTATTGATAAGTAATAGGCTTCAGATCAGACCTGCTTCAGACCATCATCTCGCTAGCGATGGTTCGCGCTTAACCTAGAAAAAATAGATTCTCTCTGGAACCATCCAACCAGTACCAATTAGATTTGACTTATCAAGAGTATGTTCATCAAATATTATATTTTTTATAGTATAGATTGACAGGACAAGCAGCACAAGTTCCTAATGGTAAGCATCACTCCTATAACAGTACAGCGTCACGCAACTATTGGAACATGAACAGTCCAAATCATTACCAACTGCACACTAATCACCCAGAGACGTAAGATGAAAATATATATCTAGAGGTATAATATATATATTTCCACATTACTGCTTGGCGGTAGAATATTGGCAAAGGTGTGGTATTTCCCCAGGCGGACTCTACAAAGAGTCCTACCACTACAACACTATGCTAGGTATATTTAGTAGTAGCTATCCGCCCCGGTTTTGCCCGTGGTACATAGCACATAATCTATAGGACTTAGCTATATGCTCAGTATATAGGTATGCAACGGTGAATTATTTTTAAGTGAATACTTTTTTTGGCGCACCACATACAAATTTTTCGTGTGAATTGAATTCTAGTGTCACGCTCGGGAATGATAAGAAATCTTCGGGTAAACTCGGGACTATGGCCATTGGTTATCTAGAAATGCGTCAGCATTTCCCATTCTCGCCACCCCCTCCGGTTTCACCCGCGTAGTTTTCAAAGAACATATTCTGAGTTTTATACGTTTTCACTTCTATCGCCAATTTTTTTAATCTGTCCTGTAGTTCCCAAAATAAGCGCGTTCAAAAAAAATCTTCAGCTTTATAATATTAGTGTAGATCAACACTGTTTTTATAGTTATTCGACTACGCATAATAAAACATTTACCAGGCAATTTAAAAGCTGGCCTGCTAATAAAATTCAAGTACAGTCAAATACCGTACGCCCACACAACCACCATTCCTCTATTACCTAATTTGTAGTTACATTTTTATAACACAATAAACAAGCGGCGACCAACGTCTTAATTAAAATATTAAACAGGATTAACCAAATTCATTATACGAATTTGGTAGTGTATATGTACTGCGTTTGACTAAATTATACACCTTGAGTTTTGTAGAGATGATCGGTTGACTTGTTATGCCGGATACTATCCGGCCGAACAGTTCCAGATTATTGTTCACGCCATTATTGTTAGATTATTGTGATTTACCGACAAAGAAAAACAATAATAGCTAGTGCTACAACAGGCGGCCTTATCGTTGAAAGCGATTGGTCACCTTTGGTTGGAAATGATTTTTGATAGTTTTAATAGCGGGCTGTACCATTGCAGACTACATCGTTAAATACAAATTACGTAGATATATACGCTAATAGAATAAAATAAACATATATACTGGTAAAATTACATGCTAAAATACTAATGATACTTATTAATGACAATATCTGAAGATAAAAGTACCTAGACGGTAAATAATGACATATTATATAACAGGAAACCAACTTTAATAGTGACATTTTTATGATTGCTGTTTCAATAGATAATATTCTATGACGTGACCTTTCGAGACCTTTAAAAGACTCCAATGAGGTAGATTTTCTTATGGAAATAGGTAATTCATTCCACATTAACAAGTTCTCTTCTGGTTTCCCCTTTTTAATAAAAAAAAGTTTTGTATGATTATTTATTGTGTTAACATAGGTTGACGGACAAGTTAAAAGTGGTCCCGGTTTGTAAGGCAATCTTTTCCAGTGAAATTACAGAGAACAGAGATACCTACGATATCTGGGTGATGAGCGCAGTAATGATTTGGACTCGTTGTTTTTCAATAAATGCGTGTCACGGTGCTTTGGGCAGACATGATGCTTACCAACCACATGTCCTGCTCGTATCGTCACTCAATACTTAATAAAAAAGTTACCTACGTATCATTATTATCGTAGGATCCAGATATTAGCACTTAAATACCAAGTACCTACTAATTCACAGATACCCGTCCTGCAGGTCTACTACGAAGTCCGATAAACGATATATCGGCCAAAGATATGGATGTTTTATACCACGAAACACAATCGGTCGGTTGATGACACAAAAACTGTCAAATAAGCAACGGTCGGGATGAACGAAACGCCCGATCAGATCAACCGACAGATTGTGTTTCGTGGTATGAAACGTCCATAACTTCGGCCGATATATCGTTTACCGGACTTCGTAGTAGACCTGCTGAGTACCAGTAATTGCCGGATTCAATGCGCCCCGCGGTGTTTAACTCGCGCTATGTTCTTCCAAACTCGGTTAAAAAAACCATAAAATCCAATTTACCTCCTCCTTCTTTAAGTCGATTGTAAGTAACAACGATGACCAGCATGAATTTATTCACACAACAATATCTCCGTAAAACCCTTATTCCGATTAGCTAAATTTAGTTGGCTGAATTTAGTCGCTACTGATTTCAGTGAAGTGTTATAGCATTCAGTAAACTAGTACCTATACTAAATTTAGAAAGGAGGATTGCTTGCGTCTAACTTGCTTCTGTATTCAATCATTTAGCCAAGCGTAATGAGGCGTTTTCCAGACGCAAAAAGACTTGTCAAAGATAGTTCTAAATATTGCCAAGTGTGGCACCACTGTTGGTTTTTGTGAAATTTCTCTAACAAAATAAAACAGTGGCGCCACCTACGGTGAAATTGGGAACTGTCTTTGACAGGTATTTTTGCCTCTTGAAAATGCCCCATAAGAGCTTAATAATGATACAGCATCCGGCTAAAACCTCATTTCTAATCAAAATTTATGGCTGTTTGGTTCAAGTGTTAAATATTATAATTTTACGTGTCGATATTATGCTGATGCCTATTTATACTTATTAAACGTTACGAAACGTGAAACCTTTAGATAAATTAAATAGTAAATTGTCAAAGTATAGCTTGCTCAAAGAATTATTAGAAAATTATGTCGGGAAGGTGTACCTATTGTGATTTTTTTTTAAATGAAATCTTCTTTTGGCTTCTTCACACACTTTGTGGGCTGTGAATTGAGCTTCAAGCGTCACGCTCGTGAATGAAAGAAATCTTCGGGTGAACTCGGGGCAATGGGCATCTAGAAATGGCCATCTCGGTGACCATGGCGTGTTGCCATTTTTTTAATGTTAACCTTCCGCGAGAAGGCGGGCCAGATATGGGCTGCAACTAGGATTGCCATCTCTAAAGTTTGGAAACCAGGATAAGAATCATGAAAACCCCGGATTTTACAGCCCAGAAGCCCTGATTTTAAAACATAATAATTAGTGTAATTAAGAATATTGAAAATGTTTTAAAGCATCTTTTTATGTATTTTCAGATCTTTAGTTATCTTTGGTGATCATTTCAGTAAGAATTTAGTGAGTTGGTTTATCGCACGGTAGTTTATCGGTTAATCGCTGAGTGCAGGCCTAGTGCGTGAGTTAGGTGGCCAAAACTAAACTTTAAAACCCGGACCACAAATGTAATCCGGCCCGGACGCTCCCCGGACGCCCTCTAAACTAGGACAAGTCCGGGCAAACCCGGACGGATGGCGAACCTAGCTGCAACCTACATACGCCGTACCTACTTATAAAATCTTTACCCAAGCCCCAAGAGTTCATTGAATTATAAATCATGTTACTAGAGTATTTAGTTTAATTTAATGTCGTAAAGTATTATAACTGCCGTAACAACACTTCGAAACGACAGGACATACCAATAAAATACAGAACAAAACTACACAATGGCCATTTGCTTTTGTGCGCAACACGTATGGACACAAAGAGAGAAATAACTTCACACTGTTTGGTTTGTAGATTATCTATGGAGCCCTCGCCATCAATCCTGTTTTGTGACTAAAAAGGTGAACTAGAAACGTTCATACAAAAACTGGTTATCAACACAATAAAAAACAATTGTAGCGCCACACATTCATGATCGTTGTATTTTGGCTTGTACTCCCATTACGTTTCGATATATGTACTTGGCTGTTAGGAATTTTGGCGGGAACTTTTAGTATTTAAACGGGAATTGAAAAAAAATGTCAGTCATAGGAACTGCCGATAGAAGTAACTACTTATAACTCAGAATTTGACAGAAACGATACGACAGAAACGATACGACAGAAACGATACGACAGAAACGATACGGGTGAAATCGGAGGGCGTGGTCATGAGCATGGTCATGTGGAAATCCGTCAGCCAATGGCAAATGCTGACGCATATCTAGACGGCCAATGGCCATGGTTCCGAGTTTACCCGAAGATTTCTTATCATTTCCGAATGTGACGCTAGAATTCAATTCACAGCCCAGGAAAAATCTGTCTCTGAAGCGCCAAAAAGAGTTTCCACTTCAAAAATGGTAGTCATAGATAGATGCCGATAGAAGTGAAAACTTATAACTCAGAATTTGATAGCTCACTTTGGAAACTACGCGGGTGAAACCGGAGGGGGCTGCTAGTCAGGAACAAATCTTCCAATCATTGACTTTTAAATAAGTCTTCTAAGCATGGCCATCTATGGATTATGGGCTTAACTCTCTCCTTGCGAGAGAAGGCCCGAGTCTCAGCAAGGAACATTTAGTGGGCTGTTGATGATGATTAAAAGTATGGCCATCTAGATTAGTCTTCTAACCCTGACGATCTAGAAATGCGTTGGGTCCCGAGTTCGCCCGAACATTTCTTTCATTTACGAGCGTGACGATGAGGTTCATTCACAGCCCACGAAAAATCTGTGTGTGAAAAGAAGTTTTCAATTTAGAAAGGTATGTGTTCTGTGATTCTGTGGTAAAGAGGCGTTTACCAGACGTAAAAAGATAGTCAAAGATAGTTCTAAATATTGTCAAGTGTGGCACCACTGTTGGTCCTTGTGAAATTTCTATAGCTCATTGAGTACATATAAGTACTTTAGTGATTTGTCCTCTATGCTATAGCTAAATAAAATAGTGGCGCCACTTACGGTGAAATTGGGAACTGTATCTTTGGTTTGTGTTGAGACACTCAGAGGAGTGTCTATTCTGCAACAAAATTTAATAAAAGTGGTCAAGTGCGAGTCAGGCTCGCCCATGAAGGTTTCCGCAGCAGCAAGTAACATAATACAAAAGTTCTTGACTTCGTTGTTACTTTAATCAGTGTTTTAACAATAGTCAATTTATGACGTATTAAAATAAAACTACTTACTAGATATCATTCAAACCAATTTTCGTTGATAGTTTACATGGTAACGTATATCATAAACTTATTTTTTATTTTTGTCATTCTTTTATTTTAGAAGTTACAGGGTACACACTTTTGGAAGAGTCCCTCGCGCAAACTATTCAGCGTAGAAAAAAATATGTTAGAAACCTCAATATAATTTTTGATGACCTATCCATAGATACCCCACACGTATGGTAGTGATAAAAAAAATGAGTTTCAGTTCTATGTATGGGACACCCCTAAAAATTTTTGGTTTTTTCTATTTTTTGTATCAAAATCTTAATGCGGTTCACAGATTACATCTAGTTACCAAGTTTCAATAGTATGGCTTTTATAGTTACGGAGAAAAGTGGCTGTGACATACGGACGGACAGACAGACATGACGAATCTATAAGGGTCCCGTATTTTGCCATTTGGCTACGGAACCCTAAAAACGCAGTAAAAACTACCTACTGCGTTTACGACTTGACTAGTAGCACCCTGCGGTTTCAACCGCGTAGTTTTTATTCCCGTAGTCTTCCCACGATAAAAATCCGTCTGAAGCATATTTATGCCTATCATACATATCCATACATACCATAGTGTAGTGGGGAAATACCACACCTTTGCGGCCTTTGCCAATATTCTACCGCCAAGCAGTAATGTGGAAATACATATATTTCTTATACCTCTAGATACTCCATGGTATAATTTTCTGGTACCAATATATACAATATACATATTTTTTGTATTATAATTGTATGAATTGAGTAGAATGGACCTTCACAAAGTGTCCGATTTTTTATTGTAGTTTACAGTGACGAAACAAGCAGGTATGGTTCGCCTGATGATAAGCAATATGCCTGTGACAACAGCTCAGTGACACGCAGCTATTGGACCATGAAGAGCCCAAATCATTACCTCCCACTGCACTGCGCTTTTCGCCCATACCTATAAGTATATATAAGATGTTTTATCTCTACCCACAGTAATTTCACTGAAAACATTGGTCTTCGAACCGGACCATAGTAATGTTGTGACACTGAAAAAAAAACTCATATAAGTAGATTAAAAAATTACACAAAAAATAGCTAACACTAAATTTTGATCGGGGAGGCGCCTTGAGCCTGGGGTAAGTATTCTGAATGTGGCGTAAGTCAACGTACAGACATTTTACTTACATTAATAATAGGACGAGCAGGAAACGCCGTAGATTGTATCTTTGTGAAGCAATTGGGCGCGTTTGGCCGGCCCATTGATACGGACCCTCAGCAGGCCGACCGAGGGATAAAGTCCAAGATAGATTGAATACGGCTCGAACAGGCTGAGAGATTGTGTGCTATGAGAGGAGTGTATTACCCCCGGTTTTTTTGGAATTAAGTTCCCAAGACGCGGAGGAGACAAGATTTATTCTGCATGACCGAACTGAAAAAAATGTAACTGAAAAAAATGCCTGTAAAGTTGGTTTACGGAAGATAGTTTAACGTGACAACGTCATAACATTGATAGATGCAGCGCAAGCGTACCTACAATGAGCGCAACGGCACACCACGGACACTCCACTAAAATTCCATACAAACGCCGCTGTGGAACTACCTACTCTTCACACAACTACGCAGATGTCGTTCGTACACACGCGTGAATGTGTGCGTTAGCGCTAGGGCTACTGAATTGTTTTATTGAATAGTTGTGCCCCTTGAGTTCACCTGGTGACGTAAAATAGTCTATAAACTTGCTATAATGTTGAGTTACACATAGAATGGAGCCAAATTATACTATTCTAATTAAAAGGGTGTTTGCACAGATTTCTTTATTGTTTCAGAAATCTGTGAGTGTTTGTATGACAAACACCCACAGATTACGCGGCAATCCGCGTAAAATGAAACGAAACCGATGATAGATTAGATCACGTACCTAGATATATATTTCTGTTAGTAGGATAGGTAGTAGTAATAGTACACATTCGCATTTTATTTTACACTTACCCATGAAAGAAACTTTATTCTGTCACTATAATTATTCCTCCAGGCATTATCAATCCGTGCTTGGCCACGTAAGTTACTGGCTGTGTAAGATACGAACTTTGAGTTAAAAATGACTTCGTTATTATAAATAAATAAATATTGGTAGACAATTCACACACAACACCATCTAACTAAGCAAAGCTTGTAATATTATAAAGCAATGTTATTGAAAAGTTTCTAATCTTACGTTATTATAAAGCTTTTAATCTTGTTCCGTTTAGTTGACGGACAGCCGTAAACAGCACAACAACCCACCATGATGATATTTCGTTAGGAATTAGATGTTCGATACCAGCCCTTCGTTGAGTGCTCCTAGCGTTTCCGAAACGGCCTGAGGGGTGAGGAAGCTTGAAATTGGCGGGGGGTTGGGAGTGTCCGTTCTATCTATATTATCTATTCTATGGCAACGGGACATAACGGGACACTTTTTCGTGCAGACAGCCGGCGTCCAGAGATTTATTAGAAGTTGTCACGTCAATATGTTACCAGTAACCAGTGTTGTCAACTATATTTCAGATAATAGTACCATGAATATTGAAAACAAAAAAGTGTTTATATGTTTGCCCCGGCGGGAATTGATCCCACGATTTGAGATAGTTGGTAATTTCACCAAAGGTGACGCCTATATTTCATTTTGTAAGATACATTTTACGAAATGAAAAATTTGGATAGAGACTGCCGATAGAAGTGAAACCTTATAGCTTTCAATATTTCGTGCACCTCAAATGTCTCACAAAACGTCACCTATTAACACAGATTAAATACCTTGTTGATCAGCCATAAAACGAATCTGCTTACATTCATATGTCACCAGCGGGGGCGCAGGACGAGTTAAAAATCCGCGCTGAGATAAGCCAAATATCTGTGTCACGTGGCAATACTTTCCGCCAGTGATCGGACAAAACGAGATAGAGTTATCCAAACTTCTAAGGACAGAGCAGGATATCCAAATAAGGACATCAACGGGTTGCCATTTCGTTTTCTTTTATATTCGTTTTAATGTTGTAGTTTGATGATGTTATGTTTTTCTAATAATTGCATTAAATTACTTATTTGTGAAATAATATACCGTCCTTTGTAAAGCTGGATGTCCTGCTATCTTTCCGCACCATTTCACTGAGCAGAAACCCACATTTTATATTTTTTACGGGTTTTTGCCAGTACTCTTTCGGTCGAAACCCGTGGTCGAAACCAAAAGTCTGACTGACCGAATTCGCAACAGGTATAGTGTAATTATCATTATCTTATAAAACGCTGAGGGGGCAGTCGTACGATGAGACAATTGGGTATATTGTCTTTGCCTATATAGCTACAGATAAGGTATTACGCCAGTCGGTGACGCGGAATGACGAGATTTTACCCATCCAAAAAGCATCTATCTCTCGAATCCCACTACAAACTGTTCTGTCAATGTTCCGATACTACACTGTTACATATTCGTATGTAGGTGACGCGAATCCATTATGATTTCCCCTTACTATCAAGTGCTCTACGTGTCTAAAAGTCTTACTACACTTGGCTAAATTTAGTGACTGAATTCAGAAGCAAGTTATAAGCAAGCAATCCTCGTATCTGTATTTAGTATGCTAGATTAATGAATGATACACTGATTTCAGTAGTGACTAAATTCAGTCGGCTAAATTTAGGCATGTTTTATAGCCACTTAAAATTTTTTTTCACTGCAATCGAACCCCTTTCTTTTCAGAGAATCCAATTCGCGTGAAATGGTACAAAGATGATAGTCTTCTGGGAGACAGCCACGATATGCACACTCTGCTTCCTCCCCGAGTCAGCCTACATGCCAACTACAGCCTGCAAGTAGACTGGTTGCAACCTGCCGACTCCGCGCAATATACCTGTGAGGTAAGCTGTGACACTTAAATGATAGAATAAAAGTGGTCAAGTGCGAGTCGGACTCGCCCATGAAGGCTTCCGTAGCAGCAAGTAACATAATATAAAAGTTCTTGTAGTTCGTTGTTACTTTAATCAGTGTTTTAGCAATAGTGAAATTATGCCGTATTAAAATAAAACTATCTACTAGATCTCATTCAAACTTCAAACCAATTTTCGTTGAAAGTTTACATGGTAATGTACTAGTGTACTACATAGGGGCGACGACACACATTTTACCACTTTGGGATTGGAAGAGTCTCTTGCGCAAACTATTCAGTTTAGAAAAAAGTTTGTTAGAACCTCAATATCATTTTTGAAGACCTATCCATAAATAATCCACACGTATAATTTTGGTGGATTTTTTTTTTGAGTTTTAGTTCTAAGTATGGGACACCCCTAAAATTTTTATTTAAACGGTTTTATTTTTTTTACTATTGTTTGTACAAAAATCTTAATGCGGTTCACTACTTATCAAGTTTCAATAGTATAGTTCTTATAGTTTCGGAGAAAAGTGGCTGTGACATACGGACGGACGGACAGACAGACAGACATGACAAATCTATAAGAGTCCCGTATTTTGCCATTTGGCTATGGAACCCTAAAAAATAGAAAATCGACTCAATAGAGTTCTGTCTCTTCATTTTCCAGTGAGGTAAGTTAGTCTGAAATGGTCTACTCGTATGTTAATTACTTAGAGCAACAATAATAATAAATATTAGTGGACAAATCACACACAACACCATTTGATCCCAACCTAAGCAAAGCTTGTAATGTTTCGGCCAGATAGCTGATTTAATACTTATATAGTTTTAAATACATACTTATTATAAATAGAAACACCCAGACACAGTACAAATATTTGAATTCATCACACAAATATTTGCACTGGGTGGGAATCGAACCCACGACCCTCGGCTTCGCAGGCAGAGTTACTACCAACTAAGCCTCGAGGCCAGTCAGCGATAATAATAGAGGGCAGGGTTACCAACCGTGGAGCAAGTCACCTACTTATGCAGCAAATAACCTCGTATTTTGGCTTTCATACCTCGTACATGATACACAAATCCAAAAAGATTTCATGTATTTCTAGAAGAATCCGTACCCTCTCTCCGCTGTTCAGACAGGTAAGTGAGTCTGAAGCGGTTTCGTAGAGAAACACTCGGTAATAGAGGGATCGCTGCGGTGTTAGCCCCTTGCCCCGGGGCCTCACTTCTAAATCCGGCCCTGCGGGTAGGCATATCTAACTACCTACCCTCTTTCTGAGTCTTTTAAAATCCTATCCATGCACGGTTGCCTGGAAGAGATTGCTTTAAACAATAAGGCCGCCAATTAAAATGTCATGCTTGTGTAAAATAGTTCTTAGTCTATTTGTATTTTTTTCTTTTCTGTTGTGGCTTTTAAGAGCGTAGCTGCTTCAGGCCGACTAGAAAGTCCGCACTCATTTGGATGTCCAAAGTACGTTAAATAAAACTGATAATGAAAGTCAAAGTACCTAAAGTTAGTGAATCCGCGCGAAATGGTTCATAAACAAGAGTCTCCAGAGAGATACTCGTTGCTGTGACATGCATCATAATTATAAACCATTTACCTATATGTAGAGCGAATGCTCATTGCCTTTTTTGACGTGACAACGTCTTATAAATTGGTTTACCGGGTGACACTTCAAGAAACTGCGTTACGCTCCGCTCACGTTATGCGCTCACAACGAGAGCGAGTGAGAGGCACGCGTCCCTTCCACTCGGACATGGTTAGCCCGCCTAAGAGCGAGAGAGACAGACATAAAAAGTGAAAGGCACGCGTCCCTTCCGTAAAATTATTTTACCACTCAAAGTCGTTGTCACGTAAAACTTTCGCCCGTATACCGACTTTACAGACAACCAATTTTTTTTTTTCTTCAAAAAACACATAATCAGCTTGCTAACAAAACGTCTGCGGAAAAAATATCTGCATCGACATGTTGATATGGGTCCTAGGTCCTAGTGTGGAAAACTCGGCGCGTCACTAGACCCAAATGCTTTTTTTTTCAATTTGTCAATTGCAAAAATTCGTCACCCCGCAAGGGCACCGTCAGTGGCAGGATAGCGGTGAAGTGGTCGGAGAAACCCGTGGGAATTTTGGTCGGGGCATCATTCTAATTGGTTTTGAACCCGACATACCTATCGCACCGTGCCATCTCCTTGCACAGCGGAGGATGCGTAAACGCTTACCCCAAAAAAAAAAAACCCTAGTTTGGGCGGTTATTATCCTCCTTTTTATATACAATATTAGATAGTTAGATAGATAGATAACTCTTTATTGTGACACAAAAACAGAAATATTACAATAGAACACTTATGAACTAGCACCACAAATGGCGGCCTTATTGCTTAGATCAATCTCTTCCAGGCAACCAGCATAAAGGAGATTCACCTACAAACATGGTTAGGCGAAGCGAGGTGACACTTTTCCTAAATATAAGTATAATATTGTTATTGGTGAAGAGATAGTTCACTCAATTTTTTTTTATATAGTAAACTAGCATCGCCCCTCTAATTTACCCCCAAAGTTCAGTTCGCGTTAGTTTCCCCGTGTTTTACCAGACTGTGTTATCTGTGTTCCAAATTTCATCGCGTGCCGTTCATACGCTACAACGGGAATAAGCAACCAACATCCAAATATCCAAACATTGACATTTATTACATTACTTGGATTATTATTTACTTATTGTATGTACCTATATTTTTGAGTCCAAAGCTAAACAGCTGATCCCATAGTGAAGTAATCTACGCGGTCCGAAGGGGGGGGGGGGTTATGTCCCCTGTGATCCTGATCCAACCGAAAACGTGATATTAAAAAAAAAATATTAAACTATCTATTTAAAATAATACATAGACTATTTTTAAACCGAGAAAACAACTGGAACGGGAGCTACTTGTAGTGGTAGGACTCCTAGCAGAGTCCGCCTGGGGAAGTACCACACCTTTGCCAGTTATTCTACCGCTAAACAGTAATGTGAAAACATTACTGTGTTCCGGTTTGAAGGTCAATGTTTCCAGAGAAATTACAGGGCTTAGAGATATAACATCTCAGATCTCTGGGTGATGAGCGCAGTGCAGTGCTAGGTAATGATTTGGACATGTTCCAATAGCTGTGTGTCACTGTGCTGTTATGTGGCAGGCTTGTTGCTTACCATCAGGCACATGTCCTGGTCGTCTCATCACTACTTATTTAAAAAAAAATGTTACGCGGGTAAAATCGTGGGTCGCTACTAGTAAAGTATTTTTCACTAGATCTATTTATTGTATTTCTACAAAATCTGAGGCTGAGTACTGGTGACCCCCTCCAAAATTCGAGGCTGGAACTGCGGCTGCGGAGAACGCGACATTTTCAGTTTATTAAAACTCGGCTCAGTCCTATCGATATGAAACAGGAAGAGGGTAGTTAACCAGTCAGCTATAATTAGCTCATCGGCCCAACAGACCACTATTGCGGATTAATTGGTCTCGGAGACCGTAGCGATGACTCAGTGTCAATACACAACCAATTGATGCGAGCTTGCGATTTCAAAGCAACGACATAGCTTGAAAACCCGCCTGCCACTTCTAAAGTATTTCTCAAACATTTTCAATAGTTATTTGTTATACAAGAGTGCAAAGTTGATTTTTAATCGCGTGCTCAATTTTGAATCACTCGCTGCGCTCGTGATTCAAAATTAGAATCCTGAGCGTAGCAAGGGAATCAAAAGAGCACAAGGTGAAAAATCTTTGCACTCGAGTGCAACACGTAACTTTTCATTCCACCTCAGCGAGGAAATGACTAAATGCAAATTTTTAAATGTTTTCGCGCTAAGCAAATTAAAAAAAAGTAAGTACACCAAGGAGGTTCCGAGTCTGAGTTTTTAACATATAAAAAAAATGTATGCTGCATTCGGCACCAAGGAGGTAGAAATAAATAGGTTGAATTATGTTTTGAATTCAAAACCTCAGTACACACGATGTTCTAAATTCAAATTTACTTTAACCTCTAGAGCAGGGGTCGGCAAGTAGTTTTAGGCGGGGTCCGGATAAAGTGCAGAAATTTTAACGAGGTCCAGAAAAAAACTAGTGGTAATAATTGCTTAAACAGCCCACTAAATGTTCCTACTGCTAAACCTCGGGGTCGGGGCCTTCCCTCGAAAGGAGAGAGTCAAGACCATAACCCACCACGCTGGCCCAGTGCGGATTGGTGGATGACACATGACTTCGAAAGATTCTAGGTACATGTCGTTTTCCTCACGATGTTTTCCTTCACAGTTTTAAGTCCGTGGCATTATGAACATGACTTCGAAAAGACAGTGGTGTGCGTGGTTTTGAACCCAGAGTCTTCGGATCGGCAGTCGCCGTTCTCCCGATTAGACCAGCCGTAACTTGGTAATAATTAAGTGGTACTTATTTATTGTACGGTATCAAACTCATTTTTAATTATTTAAAACACAAAACCTAAAATGAATGCGACAAATTACACCGATCCTCTTGAGCCAGCTTTTTATAGTTTGGTCCTCGAGAAGAATAGCCAATTCGACGTGTATGTGTCTTCTACGAGTAATTGGGAGTCGATTAAACTCGAAAATTATTTTGTTTAAAAAAAATTGAGAAACATGACCCACATACGTAAGTTGAATCAAACATAGTAGCCAAATTGATAGCAGTCTTTCAGCTACAATGGCTCTAAAATGGTTCATGAGACCTTCGTCCACCATAAAGCAGCACCAGAGCAGAAGCCATGGTTCGCACTCTGGTTTCTGGTTTCCGATACGGTGCGATAGCTTTTCTCTTAGATCTTTTGGTGCCTTAGTTGTTATGGTGATGATGGTGTCCTTATCCACGTCGTAGTTTATAATCGCCCATGTTGTCTTTCCACATCCTGGAACTCCGTTGACCGACTGTATTCTCGGTATCTCCCAGTTTTCCTAATCAGATTTGACGTTTGAGTTCTCTTCGATAGTCTTGGCCATCTAGGATTTTATCGTCCAGCATAATCTTGGTGCATCGGGCAGTAACTACAATTGGGTCGTTTCGAGGTGTCGCATAAACAGGTCTTCCCATGCGCTCCATCTCTTTTTTGCTCAGTGTCACAAAGCCATTTTCTGCACTCTTCCCTTTTCTCTTGATGACCTGGGAAGTGACATTATTGTAAAGGACTGCTTCGTTTTGTCGCTGTCAGTGGGGCTATAAATTCTAAGAAGGCTTAAAGTGCGTGACTCCCTGGCTCCGTCGTTACTTGGCCGCGGGTGTCCTCTGCAGGGCTCTTTCGGAGCCGGTTTGGATGGTCGAACTAGGAACAGGTGTCCCCATATGTCAGTTGCATTTGTTTGATCGTGCAAAGGGGTATGAGGAAGCTCAGATTTTTTCCCCTGTTTTCGTATATGACAACCTCATGATGTTTACCTGCGCTTCTGCTCAGATATCCGAGCAGCGCTCTTGCGTAAGAGCAAGGCGTTCGACCTTTCGAGTACTCTATCAATGCAATCGTTTTGTTTTTCGATCGCACCTTCGCACCAAAATCGGTGGCAGTCTACCACGCACACATCACGTCGTAGGTTTCCTTCTTCATTGTGACTTTTGCAGTACTCCCATTGAGCAGGCAAGACAATCCACGCGACAAACGGGCTCGTTTCCGTTCCCAGGCGAAGCAAAAGCTTATTCCCAATCTTTCTTTGTTGCTGTCCATGAAGAGAGCCACTCTGCGGTCTGCGTGCTCTAGTAGTTACTGGACGGAAATGCTCTTTGAGGAGTTATCTTGAGCTGGGACCGCATTCCATGTTCGTGTCCACGGACAGTGAGCCAGCGTGTGGTGGTGAAGATGAGCGTGTATTTGAAAGTGTGGAGTTTCTCTTAGTCGCTTTGTGAAAAACATTCAATAGAAAAATAATTTATTTACTAAGGTAGATTCTATGTGGAAAAAATATTATCTAATTAATAAAGGTATAGTGTACCTTATCTACATTTTAAAATGTATACTTGGCTTACGATACATTACAATATTTTTTATTGGCGGTCCGAAGTTCGACCCTTCGCGGTCCGGATACGGACCGCGGTCCGCCTGTTGCTGACCCTTGCTCTAGAGGGTAAAAACGACTTTTGCGCCCTGATATCGAGGAGCAAAAGTACTCTTTCCGAGCTGGTGGGATGAAAATATGTTTATCATCGCTTCTGGGTTGAAAAGAAAACTGTTGGAAGTAGATCTACATAATAAAATAATATATATTTCAAGGATCTTGCTTAATTATATCTATTTGAAATAGGAAGACATGATAGTTTAACTAATCAGATAAAATTAGCGCATTGGTCCAACATACCATTATTACGGATAAAATTGGTCTTGGAGACCGTAGCGATGATTCAGTGTCAATACACAAGCAATTGACGAGAGTTTGCGACTTATAAACAACGATGTAGCTTCGAATCCCGACTGTTTTATAGTACAGAGTGACGAGACAAGCAGGACATGTGCGTGATGGTAAGCAACATGCATTCCAAGCGACTGGCCTCGTGGCTTAGTGGGTAGTAACTCTGCCTGCGAAGCCGAGGGTCGTGGGTTCGATTCCCACCCAGCGCAAATATTTGTGTGATGAATTCAAATGTTTGCACTGTGACTGGGTGTTTCTATTTATAATAAGTATGTATTTAAAACTATATAAGTATTATATCAGCTATCTGACCGCCATAGTACAAGCTTTGCTTAGTTTGGGGTCAGATGGTGTTGTGTGGGAATTATCCACCAATATTGAAATATGAAGAGTCCAAATCATTACCTAGCACTGCACTGAGTTCGTCACTCAGAGATCTAAGATGTCTCTAAGCCCTGTAATCTGTGAGTATTTAGACTAGGCTATCTGCTATCTATGCTATGCTCCAAAGAGTTTACATATACTACGTATAGAGTTGGCACAAATGCTTTACACCGAAAGCACGGGTAGCATCTTTCTTGCCTTGTCGCTCTTGTGGATGTGTCATACGTTTGTCGCGGCACATCACTCTGTAGCCATAGAAAGTATGCACGTCATCTGCTTACGATTGGCACAAAGGAACCGTGCGGAAAATCTAACTCTATACGTAGTACATATATGTAAACTCTTTGCCTTGCTTCGATGCTACTGCACACTGACCCATTCTTATCAACATGTAAGTAGATGATGATGCGCGTTGTGGGAGTTCTGTGACACACAGGTAATCGCCGTCTATTATTGTGACATCCTGATCTCTGATTCCTACTAGAAATAAAAGAATTCTTCTTGATCATCATCATCTGCCCATTTTCAACCCATTGTCCCATAATATGCCATTTTCTTTTTTGGTACGTAGATGGGATGTTGGGATGAGCTGGATCTGAGTATGATGGTAAGGAACAAGCCTGTTCATAACAGCACAGTGACACATGAAAACAGCTATTGGAACATGAAAAGTATGTGTTACATAATCACCTTACTCTGTACTGACGACATGGAGGTTGACACCCAGAGACATAACATCATCATCATCTTAGATCTCTGGATGACGAGCGCAGTGCAGTGCTAGGTAATGATTTGGACTCTTCATATTTCATCAATATTCGTGGACAATTAACACACAACACCATCTGACCCCAAACTAAGCAAAGCTTGTACTATGGCGGTCAGATAGCTGATATAAGACGTATATAGTTTTAAATAAGTACATACTTATTATAAATAGAAACACGCAGACACAGTGCAAACATTTGAATTCATCATGTTCCAATAACTGCGTATCACTGCGCTGTTATGTGGCAGGCATGTTGCTTACCATCAGGCAAATATCGTGTCTCAAAATCTCGTCACACTTTATTTAAAAAATAATCTCTTGCTCTGTAATTTATCTGAAACCAACAATGCTCCTCAAATCATAATACTGTGTTGCCAGAGATATTGCATGCCTCTAGAAGAAGAGGCCAGTTTGTATGGGTCAAATTTTAAAATGTTTTTTATCACCTTAACTTACCTACAAACAGCAATGAAGATTTTTGTATTTTTATTTAGTAGACTACAGGCCCGTGAATAAAATGTATGGGTCATATGAACCACCAGTTTCAATACCTCTTTTAATCCATTATTCCGTAACGCCGTACAAAAAGAATACGACAAGGAGAAATGATCGAGTTGCAACCCCCTATCTTCACCTGCACTCAGTTGGACAGCTTTCTAGTGACGGCATAGTGCTGACTCTTATGATTGTTATATACAACATGTAAACAAATAAAATGATCAATGATGGCTTTTTTCGATTCTTGATAGATAGGACATATATCAATGAGTAACTCATCGTTTACAGAAACGTAAAATATAGTTTTATTATCGAGTAATGAATTTTTTTTTTATATGTCGTCGCGACGGCCGCGCGACGCTCGCAAGGCGAGAGGTTAATACCCTTCTATCATCCTAGGTCTCCTGGTGGTTCATATATCCCATACATTTTGTTCACGGGCCTGTAGTCTATAATATAGACATATAGAGGTATCTTATACCTTTAAACGAGCAATTCTTGTATATATATACTTATATACAAGAATCTGAATCTCGGAAACGGCTCGAACGATTTTCATGAAATTATGTATACCTGGTTTCGGGGACGATAAATCGATCTAGCTAGGTTTTATTTTTTAAAAACATCATTTTATGCGTGTTTTTAGACAATGAAAAACTCCTACAATGTCATTAGAATACGATAACTTATTTCCCCACTGTTCTTTAAGTCTAAATGGCTCAGACGGAATATGCTTGCCCTCGGAGACAACAGGCCCCGGTTCGAATCCTGGTGGTTCTTTTCTTTTTGTTCTTTTTTTTCTGAGAAAATCTTATACTTAGCGTCTTTTAGTAGGTCTAAGTAAGTCATCACTTCGTTATTCGTACCTGCCTAAATATCATTTACAAAACCGAGTAAAGCTCGGTCAACCAGGTACTATGATAATGGGTAGAGATAGGATTCCTTACTCCTACCTAAAAGTGATCACTTAAATCAACAAAAAATCTTTTATGTCTGTCTGTTTTCTCCCCAAAAAACAAACAAATTATGTTTCGCTCACGATGACTACGGTTCCGAAACTTAGGCGCTGCCCAAAGGAACTACAAAAGGAAGAAGGGCAATAGACAGTTCCGTCCTAGAATAATTGTCTATTCTGTGAGGCCGTGCTTGACCGAGTCCGAAATACGGAAATCCGACACGAACGATCAAACTTACTAAAGTTGTCCAATGGAGCCTTAGGATCTCCTTATCAATTCCTCTGAGTTTGTTTCGAAGAAAAAATTAACATTTATTGTCATCTTGGCTTTAAAGATGAAATAAAACATCGTGAGAAAATCTTTGGAGGTAATAAATACGTCATCTGCTAACCTGCTTTATACTCCTTGCGAGAGAAGGCTTAAGTCCCAGCGGAATCCATTTAGTGGGCTGCGTATACCATCATCTATTTTAATCTGCTAACTCGCTCTAGATTAGCGTGGTGGGTTAAAGCCTTCACTCTCTCCTTGCGAGAGAAGGACCCAAGTCCCAGCGGAATCCATTTAGTGGGCTGCGTATACCATCATCTATTTTAATCTGCTAACTCGCTCTAGATTAGCGTGGTGGATTATAGCCTTCACTCTCTCCTTGCGAGAGAAGGCCCCAAGTCCCAGCGGAATCCATTTAGTGGTCTGCGTATACCATCATCTATTTTAATCTGCTAACTCGCTCTAGATTAGCGTGGTGGATTATAGCCTTCACTCTCTCCTTGCGAGAGAAGGCCCCAAGTCCCAGCGGAGTCCATTTAGTGGGCTGTATATCATCATCAGCCTATTTTAACCTGCTGGATAAGTCTTTAAGAGTCAAAGCCACAACGTTGGCCCAGTGTGGGTTGTCCCAGCATACTAGCATTGTACTCATATTTTATAACTAACTGTGTCCCGCGGCTTCACTCGCATAGTTCCCGCAATTATAATATTAGTTAGTAGGATTTTGGATGTTTAGATGTTTCTTACTCAATCACGTCGAAACGTTATATAGATACGTGCGAAAAACATAACCTTTCTTTTAGTCGGGTAATAATACAAATTAGGTACAACAGGTTGGTAGGTTTTGTAGAGGTAGGACTCTTGGCAGTGTCCACTTGGGGAAGTACCACACCTTTGTCAATTATTCTACCACCAAGCAGTAATGCGCAAACATGACTCTGTTCCGGTTTGAAGGGCGATGTTTCCAGAGAAATTACAGGGCTTAGAGATTTGACATCTTAGATCTCTGGGTGACGAGCGCAATGCAGTGCTAAGTAATGATTTGGACTCTTCATGTTCCAATAGCTGCGTGTCACTGTGCTGTTATGCGGCAGGCATGTTGCTTACCATCAGGCACATGTCCTGCTCGCCTCGTCACTGCTCATTAAAAAAACAACATGAATTTAGTAAGTAAATAATCCTACAACAGTAACGAGATCAGTTACAAAAGCGGTCAAATACAATTCGTTCTAGCCATAAACTGTGAACGAGGCTTGTCCGTCCGTCACAAAAGAGTTTGGCCGAATTGTTTAATTGCATAATTGGATGTTCTTGTGAGCTGTTCCTGTTTCTCAAGTGGTTAGATAGTGATGGGACGCCGTGGATTAGTGGTCGAGTGTTGCATATCGATAGATTTGATTTTTTGGGTTTACTAGTGATTCGCCTCCGGCTTCGTCCCCATTACATAGTTATACAGCGTGGCGCTATGGTGCCGACATTAAATGAACACACGGGTAGGGTTACTGACCAGTAATCATACAAAAGGAGTGAAAAATAAAAATTCGCTTATTTAAAAAAAAATGTTTCTAACAAACTAAATACATAATTGTATCAAGCGATCGAATGAAAATCACCTTGTGCACTAGATTCATTCAATAACTTCCGTTGTGTGAGTAAGTTGCGTGTGAGTAAAGCTGGTAACGCCGCATCTATCACGCCTTCTACCGCCTAACTAAATCGGCTTTGGCTTTGCTATTGCCATCTCTTATCATGTCAAACGAAAAAAAGAGAGAGAGAAACTACAAAGCTATGAAGCTATCAGCCGCCGCCGCCGCCGCCGCCGCCGCCGCCGCCGCCGCCGCGCCGCCGCGCCAAGCGGAGTTGTATGTATTTTTAGTTATTTAATTCTGATTAATTTAGAGCGTGAGTAAGTAGGTAAATCATGAAACAGCAGATTCAACATCTGTTCACCACTAATGAATCGAATACCCAATAATAAACAACAAAGGTAAGCACACAAAATGTAAATAAATGCGTAGGCCTACCTAACCTATTGTAATTTTGGCGAAACATACCAAAATGTTGACTTTGAAATAATAAGATGCGTATTGTCAGTACTCATATCAAGGGAACTTCGCATTTTTCATTATTCCCACTGGTGGGACTCGGGGCCTTCTCTAGCAAGGAGATAGGCAGCTAAGGCCATAATCCATCACGCTGGCCTACTGCAGCTCGGTAGATGACACATACCCACGAAAAAGTACATGTCGATTTCCTCAAGATGTTTTCCTTCGCCGTTTTTAGTTCAGCGGCCTTACGCACATGCCTTTGAAAAGTCAGTAGTGTGCGGGGATACGGATCAGCAGTCGCCGTTCTTCCTACTAGACCAACCGTCACTTCAAGAACACTTGGTAATAACAAAAAGCATTAGCGTTCTTAGCCTGAAACCTGCTGAATTGGTTAGCCTACAACATTCTTTAAAAAAAAAAAAAAAACAACTTCTCGCGATAGGTTTGGTTTGAAGATTTGAATTTCATAAACAGTTTAACCAACAAAACCCTTTCGAATAAAATATAAATTAGTTTGATATCTAATTACGATACGTAACATAAGTAAATAAAATTAAGAATGCCTTAAAAACAGTAACTAGGTAGGTACTAGGTACCTATTAGTTGTAGGGATAGTTGTAAGTTGTAAGTACCTATACACCTCTACCTCTACATGCCTCTACGCACGGAGCGGCAACACCGCGCCTACTCCGGCGCGGCGCCGCGCCGGGTAATCCTTTGAAATTTTAGGTACAAACATCATAGTGAAACTTTTTTGATCTGCATTTTTTAAATGGTCTACGTGACCACCACTTTCGCGAACACTAAACCTTATGAAAATGAAAACGAATGCTTGCCAATAAGTGTCCAGATGAAGCCGAAATCTGTGATGCTCTGGGAAACTTGTAGGTACTTTGTCGATGACTTGCTTTGGGCGACAAATCGTTATCGCAAAGGCAGCTATTTGATGGGTTTCTGTGTCAACTAAAGTCATGTCTGCATACTATGGAGTTCCACAACACCAATAAAATAACTACTCACAAAACAAAATCACAACACAAAAGTACATAACAAAAAAGCGTCTTTATCGCGGTATCTAATTGACACTGACTCGTACAATAAATTACACTAAATAAACGACAAAAATAATGCGCAAGTCTTTTTCGCGAATAATTAAATTACTTAATTACCTAGCTAAGGATTTAAAACAGTACATTAGATATTTACAATTAAAGTTTTAGCGAGAGATATGTGTCAAGGACAACGGTCAACGGTCAACTAGTGGAGAGAAGGACAAAAAATTAGACGAGCACATCCTCTCTGCATTTCATTAACTCGCACACAAACGCATGTGTTGTCTTATCTCTTTCTATTGTATTTGCCTTACGCCTGATTTTCATTGATCAAACATATGGATCTGAGGTCTGCGACCTAATGACCTCGTGACTTACATTTTAGATACAGGTTGCTTTGATTTGGAATTTTGAAAATTGCAAATAACTCAGTGAATAAAAACGATACACGAAATTTAATTTTACGGAATGCCTAAAAATATGATGTGTGATATGTGGTTTCATTTAATGACGGCACCAAAGCGCCACGCTGTATAGCCTATAGCAATCTGGGATACGGGATCCAACGGTGAAATAATTTTTAAATCAGTCAAGTAGTTCCTGGGATTAGCGTGTTCAAACGAAAAACCTCTTCAGCTTTATAATATTAGTATAGATACTTGACTGCCATCTCACCTGATGTTTAGCGACGATACGGTCTACGATGAAGCGTGTTTATGTTTACAAGAATCCTGCCAATATTTATGTCAATGTTTGGAAATTTGTTGTACAATCTCGTCAATCCGGCTGAAGGGAATTTACAAGAACAATTATATATTTACAATTGTATGGAACAATTTATGTATGTTGGCTAAATGTATATTTATTGAATTACACCACCTACAGTGCACGATTTCTACAACTATTAGTCCATTCATAGGTTGCCTGGAAGATATCGCTTAAGCGATAAGGCCACCCTTTGCTCTGCATACTTATAGTCGTTTTATTTATTTCCAAGATTTATTACGTAATTTGTGGATGTAATAGAGAATTACGTCGATATCAAGCCGGTCCAATATATCGATATTAGCCCCAACACTAGTGCGTAACAATTGCTCAGTTAGTTGAGATCGAAGGGCGATGCCGGCTGAATGTAATAGCTATCAACATTGGGGCCTGCTGGTTCTTTTGCAATACCACATTTAGTAGTAAATAAATAAATAAGTAAATATTGGTGGACAATTCAAACACAACGCCATCTGACCCCAAACTAAGCAAAGCTTGTAATATGGCGGCCAGATAGCTGATATAATACTTATATAGTTGTAAATACATACTTATTATACGTAGAAACACCTAGACACAGTGCAAATATTTGAATTCACCACACAAATATTTACTGGTGACCCCCTCAAAATTCGAGGCTGGGACGCGCCTGCTTAGTGGTAGTAACTCTGCCTGCGAAGCCGAGGGTCGTGGTTCGATTCCACTCAGTGCAAATATTTGAATTCACCACACAAATATTTGCACTGAGTGGGAATCGAACCCACGACCCTCGGGCTTGCAGGCAGAGTTACTACCCACCAAGCAGGCGCGGTCCCAGCCTCGAATTTTGAGGGGTCACCAGTACGCTGCCTAAGGTTTTGGGGGTCACAAGTAGAAATACAATAAATCGAGCTAAAAATACTTTACTAGTAGCACTCCAAGATTTTACCTGCGTAGTTCCCGTTATAGTTGTTTTCCCGCGTTAAAAAATAGTCTATGTGCTATTAGATATTTTTAATTTTCTTTGATTTTTTGTTTCACGTACTTATACGATTTTGGGGGGGGGTCATGTCCCCTGACCCCCCTCCTCGGACCGCGCATGCCACTAAGCCACGAGGCCAGTCTGAACAGGTAACACGAGTCACGAGTAGTGGTAGGGCTCTTCGCAGAGTCCGCCTGGGGAAGTACCGCACCTTTGCCAGTTCTACCGACAAGCAAGAATATGCAAACATCACCGTGTTCCGGTTTGAATGATTTGTACTCTTCATGTTCCAATAGCTGCGTGACACTGTCCTGTATGGACAGGCGTCGTTTTCTCTGACTGGCTTACCATCAGGCACATGTCCTGCTCATCCCGTCAATCTTTACAAAAAAAATCTACTTATGTATAAAATTTCATCCAAATATGTTCATTAGTAACAATCATAGATACATTCTTACAAACTACACGTTTATATTGATGGGATAATTTACTGAAAGAGTTGAAAGGTCGTTGGCTTATATAATAAGGCAGATAGATAATTTCTTCATTGTAATTACGAAACAAAAACTTAAGATACTTAACATCTAAAAATAAGTAACAAATGTTGATCTTATCGCCAAAAGCAACCTATTTCACGCAACCGTGAAATTGAAAAGGGGTTTTAATAAATACTACAAGAAGACGGGAGTAAACAAACAAAGAGTAAATAGCTTTTTAATAGAATAATTAAAAATTGTGTGTGCTTAAGATCGCACGGTATTTTTTAACTTTAATAGGTTTAAACTTGACCGCCATCTCGCCTGATGTTAAATGATAGATACAGAATTTGTAGATACGAGTAAAGTTTACTAATCTGATATAACCTACTTAAAACGTAAACACATCAAAACACCAGCGAAGATCAGGTGACCGTATCTTTCTCGCTCGAAACCCTCGGGAGTCCCTGACAGTCCCGACTTCACCCGATCGAGGCCGATCCGAGGCAAAAGCTCTGATTGGCTCGGAAAACGCATCCTCACTTACAGCATACGGAAAAATTGGTGTGCGGTGCGCCAAACGAAGTTATAATAAATAATAAATAAGCCTTTTATTTCTTGCTCTTTAAGTTAGGTACAAAGCTTAAGTAAAAATATAGTTTTTTGGAAATATATATACATAACTAGAACTGTATGAAAAGTAATATAAATATAAATTAGTGTGGTTATGTATGTAGATTTTAAAGAAGCTAAATAATTTTCCAAACTGCAGATTTAGTTTGCAAGAACCCCTGGTTGGGTAAAGGCCTCCTCCAAAGATGCCCATGCCTCTCTGTCTTGTGCTTTGACTCTCCAGTTCAGACCAGCCGTTCGTCTGAGGTCATTCCCATCTGGTTAAAGGTCTCCCTCTGCATCTTTACCCTGTTGGGCCGCTCCAAAATGTTCCTCTCGCAGTCCATCTCTGGTCTGTACATCGCGCGATGTGGCCAGCCCATCTCCATTTTAGTTTTAACGCATGTACTAGGGCATCTGTCGCTTTGGTGGTTTTCCTTATTTTTGAATGTCTTACTTTGTCAATCCTCCTTATGTTGAGCATACTTCGCTCTAGCCCCCTCTGACGTGTTCTAATTTTAATACCTGCTTTTGCGGAGAACTTCCATGTCTGGCACCCATATGTCAAACATGGTAAGAGACTCGAATTCATTAGGTTTGTTTTTAACGAAGTTATAACTTCAACAAATTTGTGGAGAAAATATTATAATGAACATAAATTATTATTTACCTCAGGCGCGGTCCCAGCCTTGAATTTTGAAGGGGGTCACCAGTACGCAGCCTCAGATTTTAGGAGGTCACCAGTAGAAATACCAATTAAATGAGTAAAAATACTTGACTAGTAGCGCCCGACGATTTTACCCGCGTAGAAATTTTCTTAGATTTTTATTTAACGTTAGATTTGATAATAAAATTTATTAGGGGGTGCGTCCCTTGTGACCCCCCCTCCCTTTCGGACCGCGATAATTACCTGTACCCTGTACGGCGTCAGGAAAATCGATTAGTAGAAGAAATATATAAATCTCTATATATAAAAGTGTTATGTTGGTTTGTGTACGCTTCAAAAACTCAAAACGCTCTGCACCGATCGATCCGCATCAAGCATTGTTTTTAGCTAATTTTTGCATCACAATATGCCACAGCGAAGCGTGACAGGGTACAGCTAGTAAATAATAAATATTGGTGGACGATTCACACAACACCATCTGACCCCAAACTTGTTTAAGCTTGTACTATAGAACTATAGAAAGAACATGATGTTTGAAACTGATGAACCCTGCGGTACTCCCATAGACGAAGACAGTAGGTCCGATTTATTATCGCCGTTTCCAGCATCCCACTACTTGAGAGCGGCATCGTAACTCGTAACATAATGTCAGTCAACACCGCATTTGTCCAGCTATGCCATAGTGTTTCAGCTTTAAAGCTAAAGTCTCATGGTCTGTGACATCGAAGGCTTTCGATAAATCGCAGCACTAGACAACTAGGCATACACAAAGATATGGCGATGTCTGTGTTCCTATTTGAAGGTTATTCCAATATTATTCCAAATACATACAGGATATATAGATAAATTGTCGATATCTCTGGGTGACGAACCCAGTCAAAATCATTACCTTAGCGGTAATGATTTGGTCTCGCCATAATCCAATAGTTGTATGACACTGTGCAGCTATGAGCCGGCGTGTTGTTTACTGTCAAGTACATGCCCTGCTCGTTCCGTCACTCTATATTATAAAAAAAGATATAACTTTCATCATCATCAGCCACAAGACGTCCACTGCTGAACATAATTGTGCCGATTATAGAGCAAGGCGTTGCTAATCTTATGCTAGTATTTCTCAAGTCGGAAGGACTGATTGCACGATAACACTGAGAAGAAAAAACCTTTACTAATAGCTTAATTGGTAAATTGTAGTGAAATCTAATGAGATATTATTATTTTCCAGATAATCCGACCGGAACCGTGGGGCACCATTCGACAAACACACGCTATAGAAGTTCAATGTAAGTGACACTCAAATAAAATGGACACGCTAGGTTGCAAAGACAAAACATAGTTCCATAATCAAACTAAAAGGCTAAATTTAGTGAATGAATTCAGAAGCAAATTTAGAAGCTAGGTTAGTCGACTGAATGCAGATGCAAGTTTAGAAACAACCGAAACACATTAAAGTCACACATTTTTGTTTACTCATGTAGCAATCTATACATAGCATAGACGCTAAAAACGAAACGTGTTTTGCTTTTCGCGTTTGTGTGTAAAATAGTATGGTTTAAAATTGTTGTAAATGGTTTCCAGACCCCCCGTCAGTGAGCACGGTTCCCGAGGACGGGTTCCTGGAGGTGAAGAAGGGGGAGTACGTGGACATCGGCTGCGAGACCACCGGCACTCCGCAGCCCATCATCACTTGGAGGAAAATGTATGTACATCTATACTTTCTATTAACATCGCTATAACCATAGTCAGAACCATCGCAATCGTGGGTACTCGTCATGTAAGCCACCATCGCAATCACTACCGCCAACACCATCACCATCACCATCCCCTTGTGCATCACCATCATCGGCACCACCTCCTCCACCACCACCATCATTATCATCATCATCATCGTCGTCATCATCAACATCGCCATATCACTATTATCGTTACTGTCACTGTCATATCACCGTCATATAACCATAACCCGTCATGTCATGTGTAATAATCTTAATTTTCTTGGGATATAAGTAACCTATGTGTTCTTCCAGACTATAATTTAACTGTGTTCCATATTTCAACATAATCTTTATAGACGTTACGACGTGATTGAGCAACAAACATTGAAATTTTAAATGTTATATTAGGCCATTTAAAACAAATACATGGGTAACTCACATTTGATATAGTATGTAGTCAGTCCAGTCCGACTCAAGTTTCGATCGCGTCCGGCGAGCTCGTTTAGCACGAATGCTAAACGAGGTGCGATCACGCGCGCGCTCTCTTCCTGAAAAAGGTCGCCTGACGCGATCGAAACTTGAGTCGAACTGGAACTGGTTAAACATGAACCGTGTATTTATTTAAAATGTGTAATAGCCACGTTAGTATCTAAACTAACATTAATAAGCCATCTGAGGGTACATTCTTAAAAGGTGGTAATTTGACTTCCAGGGCGAGCCCATGGCGTTGTTGGAACATCGCCCTCGCATCCGTTTCCGCGCAGAGCATCGCACCCTGGGCGGGGTGTATGAGTGCGTGGCGAGGAACGGCGCCGGGGACCCCGCGCGGGCGTTCATCACCGTCGTAGTGCACGGTGAGCTCACTGGCTACAATGGCGAGGTCACGGTCAACGTTGGCGAGGTCACGGTCAATGGTGACGAGGTCACGGTCAACGGTGGCGAGGTCACGGTCGACGGTGGCGAGGTCACGATCAACGGTCTGGTTATCGCTGTCCAGATTACCTTCACCACTATTGCTGTCATAGTCTCATAGTCAGTGGTATTGGAAGCAGCATGTACGTTTTCACTATTGTGGTTCACGATGAGGTCATTTTTGTGTTTGAAACAAAAGAAGAAAAAATTGCAGTCATAGGAATTGCCGATAGAAGTATAAACTTATAACTCAGAATTTGACAGCTCACTTTGGAAACTACGCGAGTGAAACCGGTGGGCGTAGCTATAACCATGGCCAGAAATGCGTCAGCATTTCTAAATGGCCAATGGCCAACCCCAGTTCACCCGAAAGTTTTTTATCACTCACATCGCTAGAATTCAATTCACAGCCCACAAACGATCTGTCTGTGGTGCGCCATAAGAAGTTTTCACTTCAAAATACATGTACTTATTACATTGTATGTCTGTTTCCAGACGCTCCTGTGGTGTCTGTGGAGCGAAGTTTCGTGCACACGGCGGTGGGGCTCCGCGCCGCGCTGGCCGCGCGGGTGGAGTTCGCGGTGCCTCCCGCCAGGACCGCCTGGTACCGCGACGGGCGCCCGGTGAAGACCGACGACAGGTAGCCTGTTTATATGATGGTTCTGTGGCAAGGGCGGATCCAAGGGGCTCATAACCTCCCCGTCCCCTGAGCTGGGCCCAAAACCTAGGTAAACCCATCGATATAAACCAATGGATGTGCCCTGAGTAACTTAAAATTAGTAATAAACTGCGTCTCTATGTGTGTCGTAAGTAGTTTACACAGAACCAATCTACTTGACCCCTAGAATCGCTAGCGGCGCGATATGCTGTGGTGCTACTTATATTGGTTGTTGACAACGAATAGTGATAAGTAAAAACGTCCGGCGTTCACCGCTTCCTGCAACCGACTGGAACGGAATGAGTGAGCTTACTCTTCCCAACAATGACATGATTCCGTGCCCCCTGAAGTTTGGGAGGGCACATCTGTGTATTGAGATCTTTGGGTAAACCACCAATTAAAATGCGCGCACGCACTTTTTGCACGGTCTTGTGGCTTATCCACGCCTGTGTGTCCACCTGTAGGAGCACGGGCTGTCCAGCTAGAACGCTGAGTGAGCAAAATGGTTCGAAGTCAATGTGCCAAGGTTAGCACGGAACATATGTTCATGTGACAGGTTTATCGTAATTTTATATTGTAAACAAGTTGTGATTTAATAATGTTTTTTTTTATTGTTATATGTTTTTCTCCTTTTTAAGAAGGGAGTGTATGTAGGAGCACGTATGTACGTGATAGATGTAGTGTATAAGCGGTTGGCAGCGGAGAGCGAGTAGTCTCTCGGCCCGCGTCACTTGTACAGTTAACATCAATATAATCAGCAGTTTATACAGTGACGTGGTTTCATTCCAACTCCAGTACCAGTAACAACTACACACCAAATGGCACCAAATCTGGATCCGCCCTTGTCCTTGGGTGGTTTCACACTTCAACAATAGGCATGTCGACTCATTTTTGATTTAATGTGCCATCAAAAGGCTACTCAATAACTAAAACATAGGTGAAAGAATTACTTTGTTATCTTAAAAACTTCCCGTGATATCACGATTTTAAAATCACAATTTTGGACTCGCCCAAAAACGCTTCATACAAATCACTACAGAAACGTGACGTCACATTGCCGTAGTTTCTATGCGTCGCGCGTAAAGTTTGTTTGCTAGCTATATTAAATATTGCGTTTAGGAAACTGGTTTCATAACAAATATAACTTGAAATTGAATGGGTTATCCAATGGTAAATACATTTTCTAGTAATTTTGTACTTTTGAAATGGACTTACCCATCCATCTTTGAATGATCATAAAATAAGTTATACTAAAAAATATCAAAATTGAAATTGGTATATGTTTTATTCTATTTAAATACTGTCATTATATCAAATAATTTAATATAATTGAAGGACCTGTCGACACGCCTATTACGATATCCTGGATGGTAACGATATCGGGGACGACATACACAGACAGGGGTGAAGCAGAAACCGGATGTTGGCGCAGAAACCACATGGGCTCGGCCGACGCTATGACTCATTATTTGAAAAAAATCAAATTGAATCTACCTTCAAACATTTTGGGGGTAGATTTGACAAAACAAATCATAATTGAACATTTATCAACCACAGATTTCTAAAACAAAAGGCAGATGGAACGTGCGGAACACAGATCCTTAGGTCCGGAAAGCAAATATCAAACGCCAAAGCAAATACAAACTCCAGTCAGTACGAAACTGGCTTCCGTCTCGTACGGGAGTCCCGTGTGATTTTATGTTTTGTTTAAGATTATGCCGTCTTGTGTCATCAAACATTGCAAACATTGTTCCCAAAAATAAGAAAAGGAAATTTCATAGGAAAGTTAGAATATTTTTACTGGTATTTATATAATTTAGACGATTTTATTTCGATTGATGAATAGAAACACAACACCTCAACGAAAATAGGTCAGTGTTGCTATACTAAATTGAAATTATTTTCCTGAAGTTAAGGTAAAATAGAGATTCTAATTTTGTTTTGAAGATACTCGTAACCTAATTATTGATGAACATTGTATAATTCAATTTTAAGCCCTATTTTTATAATCGTTATTTTTTTATTTAATTTGAATCGATGCCAAGAACAAATCGTCGCCGTTACTAGGGTTAATAAATATACTAATAGTGTTGATGAAAACTATAGTTATGAAACGAATAGATAAGAACAAATCCTCGCCGTTATAAAACGTCTCGTCTATGACCTGTGGATTCTAACTTGATTTGTGCAGTGCTGTTAGCATATATATTTTCAATAATATAAATATAACATATTTCTTTCTTACTCCTTGTTGAACTAGAGCCTCCCAGAGCAGATTGTGTTTGATTGAGTCGAAAGCTTTATTGTAATCGACAAATGCAATGTATAGGTCTTTCCCATACTCTTGACATTTTTATATTAACTATTTTAATACATGTAGACTGCAGGCCCGTGAACAAAATTTATGGGTCATATGATACAGCAGGAGACCTATGTAGGATGATAGAAAGGTATAAAGTAATAAGATTGAGCACTATGCCATCACTTGTAAGCTGTCCAACTGAGCACAGTTGAAGAGGGGGGGTTCTAAATTTCGATCATTTCTCCCTGTCGCATGATTTTTGTACGGCATTGCGAAATAATGTATTAGAAGAGGTATTGAAACTGTATGGAACCAAAGCCGAACACAATCAAATGACCAAACTTACTCTGTAAATCGTCGGAAAATCATGAATTTTTTTCACAAACTAACCAATAAAATTTTAAAATTTATATTTTTTTATAGTTTCAATACCTCTTCTAATCTATTATTCCGCAACGCCGTACTAAAATCATGCGGCAAGGAGAAATGATCGAGGTTTAGAACCTCTTCAACAGCACTCAGTTGGACAGCTTACAAGTGACGGCATACTGATCAATCTTATTACTTAATACCCTTCTATCATCCTTCATAGGTCTCCTGCTGTATCAGATGACCCATAAATTTTGTTCACGGGTCTGCAGTCTAATGCATATGATCAATAGTTGAAACCCCTGCTCTAAAACCAGCTTGTTCAATGGGCTGTTCTTCATCTATAGTCCTTGATATTCTATTTAGGATCAGCTTTGAAAAAAATTTGTAAATGTTTGACATGAGGCTAATAGGTCTATAATTTTCAATTACGTTTCTGTCTCCTTTTTTTGTGGAGCAAGTTATTAACAAGAAATCCTTGCATTATATATTATCGGTGTAATAATAAATTATTTTAAAATAATGTTTTATGCGTTTATTATACGTGAAAATTTCCAAAGCTTAAGACAACAATAGTGGGACTTTTTTCTTAAGACTGGGAACATTACACGCACACCAACGTGAGTAATTTGACAACGTCGGTGAGAGCTGTCACGCATACATAACTAATGACTGGCCTCACAGTGTTGTTCACGAAGGTTTCATCTGTTTAGAAATCTGTGTTATCAACTATAAATTTCAACAGAAAAAAGCTATAAACTAGTGAAATGAATGAATAGAATTTGTCATAGAAAATTGTTGATCTAAAAGCTGGGTTGGCATCTACTGCCTACCGGACTTTAGGCTCTCAAAATATACATATGTCAAACACCTAACGGAGAACTAACGGAAATGTTATGAAATTGGGCAAAAAAAAATGTTCAAATTGAGGGTCATAATATATTTAGTTGCCAAGTTTCCATCCATAATATTTTCCTTTAATCAATCTCGTCTGAAATCACCTCAGTGGATGGTAACTATATGGCCCCCTATATATATAAACATATTTTTTAATTAATAACGGCTAGATCAATAATCTTCAATCAAATTTATCTTAAGTGAGGCGAAAAGCAGATTCATTTTGGCGTAAGCATTATGTACTGAAGTTCGCCAAACAAAACTTTAATGTCGTGGAGTCTGTACAATGAAGAACCACACAAACCATCATAACGTTTCTAATTATTGTCAGACGCATGCGTTAGCGCTTGAGCTTGACAACTGATGGTAGTTTCGAACGGACCAATCCATTATGGCTCAAAATGTGACGTCATGTGTTTGTCCCTTCCAGTAGTTATAGACTAACAATCAGTAATTAAAAGAAGCCACCGACCAACGGCCCATGTCTACGTAACGCTGCGCCATCACCGATTAAACCCTGAAAGATCGTACCAGCAACAACACACAAGACACTGGCGAAGTTCCGGTCACGCCGCATACAGAAGCCATAGATAAAAGAAGTTGAAGTTGGCTCACAATGATTTGCCTCACTGTTCTTGCGCGGCCTCGGTTTCATGTTATTCTATTTCTATGTCTCATTCTAAATCACTCTACGTGTTTCAATATCGGCATTACACTGTGCTGTTATAAACACGCGTGTTGCTTACCATCAAGCACATATCCTGCTTGTGCTGTCACTATACTATAAAACATCTGTTTCAGAATCGTGCTAATAGTGTCGGACAATCTCCACCAGCTGATATTCCGGTCAGTCCGGAAGACGGACTTCGGGAACTATACGTTCCGCGCCGAGAACAAGCTCGGGATGGCTGATGTTTCTTTCAAACTCACTGGTAAATTCTTCATTAAAAAATTGGCAGTCATAAGGACTGCCGATAGAAATGAAAACTAGGAAACTCTGAAACAAATCTTGAAAGCATTGTCGTCAACATACGTCTGCTAAGCATGGTCATCTGGACTAGACGGCAACGGTCCCGAATTCACCCTTTTCTTTTCTTTCATTTTTAGACTACAGGTCCGTGAACAAAATGTATGGATCATATGAACCACCAGGAGACCTATGTAGGGTAGAGGAGACCTATGTAGGATAGAGGAGACCTATGTAGATAGAAGGATATAAAATAATAAGATTGAGCACTATGCCGCCACTTGAAAGTCCTGTCTATAAATATGGGTATCTTCACCTGCACTCAGTTGGGGGTTACAACTCTCGACTATTTCTCCTTTTTTTAAGGCGTTGCGGAATAATGGATTAGGAGAGGTCGTCAAAAAATAAAAATCATCAATTTGTTTTTTTTAATTATTGTATTCGTCAGAAAATTCATGATTTTACGAAGATTTTCAGAGTAGATTTGGTCATTTGATTGTGTACGGCATTGGTTCCATACAGTTTCAATACCTCTTCTAATCCATTATTCCCCAATAGTGCTGAATCTTATTATTTTATACCCTTCTTGATAGAAGGGTCCTACATATGTAGGACTTCTGGTGGTTCATATGACCCATACATTTTGTTCACGGGCCTGTAGTCTATTACGAGCGTGAAGCTTGAACTCAATTCACTGCCCACGAAACATCCGTGTGTGGTGCGCCAAAATAAATTTTCACTTCAATAAAAATCTATTCTAATAGTGTAAAGCTGAAGAAGAGGTGGTTTGCTTGAACGCTCTATTCTCAGGAATTACTGGACTGACTTCAAAAACTCTCACCGTTGGGTACGTACATAATCTGACTGCTATAGACGTATAGACTATCACTACAACCTCGGTGGTCCCGAGGTCACCCGAACGAATCTTTCACTTACGAACTTGACGATGAGCTTCAATAGCATCCCACGAAAAATCTGAAAAAAAAACACTGCAAAAAGGTGAGGTACCTATCTCAAAATGGATGTAGTAGTAGAGATTTACTACGATAACATGGCCCGCCCCTCCAAATTACTGTTTTAATGTGTGTAGTCACATCCTTACGAAAGAGTTTGTATGTAGTTGTAATTATTCGTCTGCAGTAGCAGTACGCACACATGCGTGGTGGTGCGTTGTATATTCTTTCACAAATACTTTCAAACGGTTTGAATTCTGGAGGGCGGGTCATGTTATCGTAGTAAATCTCTACGACGGGCCAAAATATATTACTCGTCGTACTACTGGACCTGTTGGTAGTAACACGGGCAAAAATTATTTTTAATACGGTTTATTGCCCGTTTTACTACCAGTAGTAACATGGGCAATAAGCCGTCTAAACACACACAACACAACAAATACAAAACAAAGTCTTGTAGAGATTTACTACGACAACATGGCCCGCCCCTCCAAATTACTGTTTTAATGTGTGTAGTCACATCCTTACGAAAGAGTTTGTATGTAGTTGTAATTATTCGTCTTCAGTACGCAACATGCGTGGTGCTGCGTTGTACCTATATGCTTTCACAAATACTTTCAAACGTTTTGAATTCTGGAGGAGCGGGTCATGTTATCGTAGTAAATCCCTACACTATCCAAATTCATGACTATTGTTCATGTTTCCATTGAAGGTGTGCCGAACGTAGCGTCGTTCAAGGTGGACCCCGGGCTCAACAAAGCGACGTCCACCAGCTACACCCTCATCTGGGAGGTGGACTCCTACTCCACCATCATTGGTAAGAGCTTGCTTGTCTCAGCGTTGCTGTGTCTGCTGTGAAAGTGGAAGGTCGTGAATTCCGATCAAATAGACAAATACATTTTGACACAGATAAGAAAGTAAACATTCGGGGATGAATTCCAGTTGGGTAATATATATTCTAAGTAGTCTGCAGGTTTAAAAGTGGAAGGTCGAGGATGTTTCCAATCATAATACACAAGCCACATTTGAGTGCTTTGCGCTAGCAATAGATATGCTACTGGGGTAGCCACTTTCTGAGGCACGAGAGGACAGACTGCGAGCCGACAAACGTAGGAATAGATGATATATATGATGATGATATAGGAAGGGTCGGTCACAAGGGGCATGATCCCCAATACTATACGTTAAATTAAAAGTCTAAAACATTTCAAAATATCTGATATTATACATACATAGACTATTTTTTTACTCGGGAAAAGAACTGGAATGGCAATAAAATCTAGCAATTAAATAGAATACGAAAATTTTGACAACGGCAACGTCAGAACACAGTATCATAGATAGTCTAAAATAGCACAGACTACTTTTATCCCGGGAAAATGACGGGAACGGGAACTACACGGGTAAAGCCGCGGGGCGTCGCCAATATTTTTTGTATTGATTTATTTATTATACTGACAGTGTCATGTTGAATTGACGTTTTGACGTCGAGCAAGTTTTTCAAAGTCAATATATTTACTTCCCATTTAACAGGTAGGTTTACGTACTTAGTTACAGTTCAAATAATGTTCTTCCATTAACGGCCGAGACAGCATGCAAAGCTTAAATCATGAATACATAACAATAATAATCATAGCGTTATAATAATAAAACAACAAAAGATAATTATGGTGGATAGCATTAATGGCATGCCTTATCATACAAATGCAAACGAAATTACATGTTTTTCCAAAAATCATCCAATTTATAAAAACACTCGTTTCTAACCACTTTTTTAATTGAGTACAAAATTTTCTGTAAGAAATATCCATCAATTCAGCTGGTATGGAATTAAAAATCGAAGGAGATTCAGTGAATTATTATTTTTTTACTTTTTTGGTTTCAATTAAATTAAATATTTATTTATGTGTACTGAGATTACAAAGAAAACGGCGCTTTTTCGTAGAATACAACCTGTGGCTCCGACCGTACTACGGCCGTCTCTCGGAGGAACCGGCCGCCTTCACCACAGAACCGCCGGCCAACCGCTGGAGACAGGTCGTGGTGCCGGAGACCCAGTGAAGGTACCCACTCCAATCATCACCATACGCACAAAGTTTTTCCAACGCGCCGAAGGTAGTATAATTTCAAAAAGAACAAAATTAAAAATTTCGATTAACCCACGACTACCTCAGATTTGTTATCTGTACAGCATTCTACTAGTCAAGCCCTTTCCTTTGATACCCATATTGAGGTAGGTTGTGAAGAAATATTTTGTCCGCCATTTTGTGGAGGCGGCCATCTTGAATCGATATTAACTAAACATAGCTAACAACATCCGCACGGATATTAACCTTAAAAAAAAACCGGATCGAAATCGGTCAATCCGTTTGAGGTCTAATAAGGTGCCACAGACAGACACAGACAAACAGACAGACATCGACGTCAACAGATTTTTTGGTCGGGGGTTAACAAACAATGCACTTTTAGGAAACCCAACAGCAGTTTCCCGCCATTTGTACAACAGTGCGCGCGCAGATTTTTTTGTAGTGCTAGGACTGTTTGTGCAGAGTCCGCCTGGGGAAGTATCACACCTTTGCCAGTTATTCTACCGCCAAGCAGAAATGTGCAAACATTACTGTGTTCCGGTTTGAAGGGCAATGTTTCCAGAGAAATTACAGGGCTTAGAGATATAACATCTTAGATCTCTGGGTGACGAGCATAGTGCAGTGCTAGGTAATGATTTGGACTCTTCATGTTCCAATAGCTGCGTGTCACTGTGCTGTTATGTGGTAGGCATGTTGCTTACCATCAGGCACATGTCCTGCTCGTCTCGTCACTTCTTATTTAAAAAAAAAGTACCACACCTTTGCCAGTTATTCTACCGTCAAGCAGTAATGGGAAAAAAACACTGTTTCCCGGTTTGAAGAGCAATGTTTCCAGAGAAATTCAGGGCTTAGAGATAAAACATCTTAAATATCTGGGTGACGAGCGCAGTACTCTCTACTAGTCTCGTCACTCTTAACTGTAATAAAAAAAACTTAAAATTTGATAAAAATAGCTTTAAAGTTTTTTTTTTTCATTTCAGGTCCGATTCATAGCGCTACATACACAGTCAGAGGTCTGACTCCGAACACAGTCTACGAAGCAGTAGTTACTTCGCGAAATAGGTGAATATTTGCTTTAAACTTTTTAGAGAAAAAAATCTGTGTGCTTCCCCGACCTTACGGTAGAAGCGAACATTTTCACTATCTAAATTTTGTTTTAGTTTGTTATTTTTGTTTTTTAGTTTTATTATGGATCGTATTGGTAGATATATATCTGTAGTACAGTTTACGGTCTAGGTGAGGTCAAAAGAGGCCATGACACCCATAGGGACACATGGGGACAGTTTGTGAAGCGTTCACTATCACTTTTTTTTTCAAACAAAGAGTGAAGAGACGTTCAAGACATGCCCCTGATGGTCAGCAACACACCTGCCACATAACAGCACAATGACACGCAGCTATTGGAAGATGAAGAGTCCAAATTATTACCTAGCACTGCACTGCGCTCGTCACCCAGAGTTCTAAGATGTTATATCTCTAAGCCCTGTAATTTCTTTGGAAACATTGCCCTTCAAAACCGAACACAGTAATGTTTGCACGTTACTGCTTGGCGGTAGAAAAACTATGAATGGTACTTCCCCAAGCGGACTCTGCCAAGAGTCCTACCACTACGAAAGTAAAGCGAACTATTAAAGTCTTTTTTACTCGATTTATTGTATTTCTACTGGTGAACCCCTCCTCCCCCTCTCCCAAATCTGAGGCTGTGCACAGGTGATCCCCTTCAAATAGCCGCCTGGATAGAGGATGTAGATAGTATTAGTAGTAGAAAAAACAATATATATAAATAAAAAAATATAATATAAATAGTAAATGCAAATCAAGTCAGATTTTTTTATTCTATACAAATCTACTTAGTAAACATAGCGACACAGCAGTAAAGGCTGTAGCACCACACACAGTGCGAAATTGGTCAGTCAGCCGACAACCCAAGTACATGCTACAATAATCAGTCAGACGACAGAGGATGCCCCCTGTTAGCAGTCAGATGACATCTGCTCTACCACTCGTATCAGTCAGCCGACGTTTTGCTGGTAACCCCCAATAATAAGTCAGCCGATATAGATTCACGCGTTCGTAGCGAGTTCGATACCGACGCAAGTCGGTGGGTGTCTCACCCCCCACTCCGCTAGGCACCAGGAGGTGCCAAACACTCTGTCCCCCCCGGCACTAGCCCGAGCCGAGGTCGAGCCGTCTGAGGCGCCCTCGTGCTAGCAGCCGTAACGCGTCCCAGGCAGTGCATCCTCACTCGCTCAAGGTCGCGCGGTTTTAGCCTACAGCTAGACCGTTCCTCGCACGGAACAAGTGCCAGGCGGTTGTCGAACGCACGTCTGAGCGGTCTGAGCGCTCGCGCAACACGTTTCCCGCGCAAAATTACGTCAAATATTGTGCTGTATATGGATGCACGAGTCAAAAAACAAAGCATTATAATTTTTTCCTAGTTGTACAAAATATACCATTATTTTTTATATTTTTCTGCTAACCGTACAAAAAGTACGGGACATTATAAAATAGCTTCCAATCGAAGCTGGTTGTATGTATTAGTGTAGGTAAGTACATTAAAATATGTTACATATTTATCAAACAACATTTAGACGATCAAGTAGAATAAAAACAGTCAAAGTATACTTTTATTGTTTTAATTTCAATGTGTCCGACCCTATGTTACGGCCTCTTCTAGCTGTCTTGCGCGTTACTTGCGTGAATTGCACTTTGTTGCGTCCCAGCAAGAGTCGCTATTTATATAACAATTTTCGCTAAGTGAGGGTTCTGTAGTAATATCTATTCTGTGTCCCATGTATCATCCCATGCTATCACTATGCACTAGCATATCAATAGGTTTTACATAGGTTAGGTTCCTTTTGGGTCCTGCGCCCTCTGCACTAACCTGAATAGTCAGCTCTGTAGGATAGACGACTTGCGGCCAGCTGCCATAAGTTATTTAAAAAAAAAAGTGGTCAAGTGCGAGTCGGGCTCGCCCATGAAGGCTTCCGTAGCAGCAAGTAACATAATACAAAAGTTCTTGTACTTCGTTGTTACGTTAATCAGTGTTTTAATCGACACACTTTTTACCACTTTGAAGAGTCCTTCGCGCAAACTATTCAGTTTAGAAAAAAATATGTTTGAAACCTTTATTATCATTTTTGATAACCTATCCATAGATACCCCCACGTATGGTATTGATAAAAAAATGTTTGAGTTTCAGTTCTATGTTTGGGACACCCCTAAAATTTTGTTTTTTTTCTATTTTTTGTATCAAAATCTTAATGCGGTTCACAGATTACATCTACTTACCAAGTTTCAATAGTATAGCTTATACAGTTTCGGAGATAAGTGGCTGTGACATACGGACGGACAGACAGACAGACATGACGAATCTATAAGGGTCTCGTATTTTGCCATTTGGCTTCGGATCCCTAAAAACAGTGCGAAAAGAAGTTTACACTTCAAAAACATTTTTTTGAACAAAAAACATTTTCATGGTTCTTCTACGCATTTCTTGATTTTCCTACATATTTATTCCCGTTTCATTGTATAGTTTGTTATGCGATATAATTATCTGCGCCCACGACGTAACCAAATAATTAGTAATTCGTTCTGTCTAAAAAGGAAAAATATTGTAAATATTTCGATTTATTATTCTGTACATTTTTATTTCAGATTTGGCTGGAGCAAGCAGTCTTCTATCTTACATTTCGCTACAGAGTCTGCTAGTAAGTACTTATAATCATTATCATCAATTTGTGTTCGTCCACTGCTGGACATAGGCCTCTCCTATGTAACCAACTACCGCTAACCGTTTCCAACCGTCGTTTGTATATCGTCACTCCATCTAGTTTCAGGGCGTCCTACACTACGCGGTGTCCAGAACCCGTCTGCCCCAACGGTTATCAGGTCTGCGACAGATGTGACCGGCCCACTGCCACTTCAGTTTGCTAATACGCTGAGCTATGTCGGTGACTCTAGTTCTCTGACGAATTACTTCATTGCGGATGCAATACCTCAGAGAACCCCCAAGCATAGCTCTTTCCATAGCTCTTTGAGCGACTTTAAGCTTTCGGACCATTTTGAATGTCAGTTTCCACGTTTCAGCACCGTAGGTCATAACGGGTTGTACACTTTTGTTTTGAGAGTTATACAAAGTCTTATTATACTACCTCTTTCAGTTCCCTGCTATCTCGATTTTTTTAAACTATAATAGATTCGCACTTGACCACCATCTCGCCTGATGTTAAGCGATGAAGCGATCTACGATAGAGTGTCCTTACCTATAAGGAACAGACTCACTCTCGATTTGAAGACACCAACATTGTAAATATCAGGGAAAACCCACTCAAGCAACGCATTCCACAACCTAGACGTTCTTATTACAAACGTGGAGTCAAATCTCTTCGTTCGTGTCTTTGGAACAAGATTTCGCTCTTATGAGATACGAGAAGTCAGATAGAAGAAAGGGCAAGGTGGTATTAGATAATGTACATCAGGTGCACACTCTCCGATGTGTACCCGATAAAAAACCGATAAGCTAGCAATTTTGCGGTGATGTTCAAGATCTGATGTAAAGTGACGATTCAGTTCAAAATCTCCGTTTAACTCACTCATTTCAAAGAAACCGATTCACTCTCAATTTGATGCCACCCAAATTGTATTTAGATATTCGGAAACCCCCACTCGACAATATATTTCCATAGTTAAGCTGTTTGTATCACGAAAGTATAATCAAACTACAAACTTATTCTTACCGACATCAATGAGCAGCCCACTAAATGTCCCCACCTCTGGGACTCGGGCCTTCTCTCGCAAGGAGAGATTCAAGGCCATAATCCACCACGCTGGCCCAGTGCGGGTTGGTGGATGACACATGACTTCGAAAGATTCTAGGTACATGTCGGCTTCCTCACCATGTTTTCCTTCACTGTTTTAAGTTACCGACATATTTCTGGCTTAAACGCTAGCAAATGTATGAATACTAAGACTGGATCCTTCTAGGTAAAAACGCTCCATCGTCGCTTAACATCGTACGATATGGCGGTCAAACGGTAACTTATCGGAAGGTGATTTCAGACAAAAAACTCGTTATCTTAGATAAAGAAATAAATAGTTTTCCGTACGGTTCCTTTATACCAATGTGGTACCAATCACGGATATGTGGTACCAATCGTAAGCAGATGAGGCGTATGTTAGCTATGGCGACATAAGTAGTGATGTGCCGCGACAAAAGTATGACACTTCCACAAGAGCGACAAGACAAGAGCGATCAGACCCGTGCTTTCGGAGTTAAGCGTTTGTTCTAACTCTATACGTAGTAGGTATATGTAAACTATTTGCTCGTTATGTATTCGGGTTTGTTTTTTTTTCAGCGGGAAGATCCAGACCTACATCGGATTACACGGAAATCACCCCTATTCTAGAGGAATATGACTTGGAACCGCATAACATATCCCAAGTACATGTACAATATGGCCAAATGGACGAATTGACAGCGGACGCAGCGTCGCGGCCATCTTGTGTCGCCATTTTGATTTTATTGGCCGTTTTTTTGGGTAGTTTCAGTTAGGATTTGTTTCAACTTTCACTAACATGAAAATGTCGCATTAGAACATTGTTTTGAATCGTTTCCAGAAAAGAAAAAGATAAAAAATATGTGACATATCTAAAGATCTGTCGGCCGTCGGCCAAGAGCTTACTAATGCATAGGTAATTAGCACAAAATAAAACGGAAAGGCATGAAACATTTTCAGAATAATAGAATGAGTGTCACATGGGTAAAATATGTTAACATTGACATAATATGCTTAACCAATTTCTCTAACAAAATGAAACTTTAACATCATCTGTGATCCGAATAAGAAATATTTTATCAGGATTTTGCCTTCTCATGGTATACTGAAACGTCTTCAGTCAATGAAGCGTTTTCATATTAATAGCATAATGACAAATATGAGTAATAAATGAGTAAAAGATATACTCGTAGGTATATTATGAAAATTGACATATTGTTAAATTAGTTATGAAAAACTTTTTTTGTTCATACGTTAATATTATGGATGGACGTATGAACAAAAAATATTTTTTTCAATTTGCGTAAGAAATACCAACGATTAGAGAAACCTCATTGACTTGTCTTGAGTTATCTTTTTAGTCCGTTAAAATGACATCTTGAGGCTAACATGCCTCGTAATGTTCGATTCCCACCCAGTGCAAATGTTTGTGCGATGAATTCAAATATTTGTACTGTGTCTGGATGTTTGTATATATAATAAGTATGTATTTAGAACTATATACGTATTATATCAGCTATCTGGCCGCCACAGTACAAGCTTTGCTTTGTTTGTGGTTTGATGGTGTTGTGTGAGAATTGTCCACCAATATTTTAAAAATAAATGTAAGCACCAAACTTTGTTGAGTTGTAAGACATATAAAATTGATATATGTAAGTAGGTAGATGACGACATAAATGCAAATAAGCATGTATCAATGAAAATAGATAAATATGTGTTTTTGATAAAACACAGAAGAATTTTGTTCGGAACGCATTTTTTACCTTTATTTTGACATTGTCGGTTAACTTCATTATCGATAATAATCGATAAATTAATTTAATTAATTTACTTTGTAAATAGTGCTCATAATTTAACCTATTTTTATACATTTTTGTAATAATTTATTTCTGAGACAATAATAATATTGTTTAATTATCTTATTGTTGTGTTTTTGTTCCTATATCTTACTCTTAAAATTATTATTTTCCTTTAAATGTGGTAGTCTTGATGTTGGTTTGCCGTAACTCAGTCAACATTCAAACCGCATCGCATGCTCCTCATCTCCCACAGAACGAGGACAAAAGAGCCACTCTGACTCGCCACTACACCGAAGAACTGCCGGAAATAAGTAGGGATGAAATGGTTATGGTTCTTGGGCAACTTAAAGTTCAAAGTTATTTATTTGTAAAAATAAGATTTACACGTCAAATAAAATAATATGTATAAATTAATGAATACATAAAAGAAATAAAAATGAAATGTCGGCTTAAAATAAACATTGGACTCATAGAGTAAACATATATAGCCCGATTTTAGTTCTTGCTATTTAAAAACTCATCAATGGAATAAAACGTTTTTCAAACGAGCCAGTTTCTTAATTTTAATTTAAATACGTGATCACTACATACATCCTGAATATCTGTCGGCAATCGATTATAGACCTCGACACCCACAACGCCTGTTAACTTCCCAGACCGCACGCCGCGTGTGAACGGGCGCGAGACTATTCACATTGCGGAGGTTGTATTTGATCGAGTGGCCAGCGCCTCGCTTTTCAAATCAGTGCAGGTTATGTCTCATGTAGAGAGCCACCTGGAGTATCACTAGGGATGGCAGCGTCATGGTTAAAAAATGGAAAAGCCGCGGGCGAGGACGGAATTACAAAAGAGCTCTTCAAGGCAGGCCCCACTTATAAAAGAGCTCAAAAACTGTTTAATGCCGCAGTTTTCACCGGGAGAACTCCTCAGACATGAAACAGAAGTGTGGTCATCCTATTCTTCAAAAAGTGAGATAAGACACTTTTAAAGAATTATCGACCAATATCGCTTCTGAGTCACGTCTACAAGTTGTTTTCGAGAGTTATCACGAATCGTCTCGCCCGAAGACGACGAGTTTCAGCCTCCTGAAGAGGCCGGGTTTCAAAGTGGGTGGGTACAATGCCATAGACAAAAGTTTTCAGCTTCTCTCAAATACGTAGCCAAAATTTGCTGCCAGCTCTCGGCTTATAAATAATAAAAAACGAAATAATGTATTTAGTTTATTTGTTAGTGATTTACAGATATATAATTTTTTGTTTGAACAACCATTCTCTGTTTTTTACACTGTATTTGTTGTACAATAAATCATATTGATAGTTTATTAATGCTTATATATATTTATTGATCCTAAAAACATTGATAAATTGATTTTTACGTTTAAATACATAGATTTTTACTTTACTACAGTAAATATGTCTTCATATTTCTAGTCATATTAAACATTTCAAATGAAAACATGCCGACTATAGAGTTTTAAAATTCATGTAGTTTTTTTTTTGTATTCTTAAAATTTATTTAAAACACTTAGTACAGTTACTTACTTGATACGATAGTAAAACTTTTAAATACGGAGTAACAATTATTTGTGCGAATTTGGCGCAGGCGACCGCTAAGAGTAGTCATTAGTATATCCAACTAAGTTATTTGTTTTTTTTTGTTAGTAATACAGTTTTGGCAAATCCATAAACTGTGCCGAGTCAAAAATTGTCGAATCATTCACAAGTGAGCCCTATTTTCATGCGAAGATTCAAGAATTTTTTTAAACCTTTTTTTTATTTATATTTTAATTTTTCATGTTTTGGAACTCTTTGGCGAAGCCGGCGCCATTTTCGCGCGCTTAATTTTTATAAATTTACAAAAAAGATTGGTCGGTTCATGATCAAATTAAAATTGACGAATCAATGGGTGAAGAATACTGATTATTTAAAGACTAGACTATTTTAGCTTCAAAAATTAAATTAAAATAATTGTATCAAAAATGATTGCAAAACTATAATTAGGGTTTTAAAGCTATTTTGTGCTATTTGCATAAAACAGCTTTAGCGAACGATCTCAATACTTAATTTATGTTAGATTTCAGTGACATTACGATTAAGTAATATTAAAATTTACATTCACATTACACAATTGTATATAAAAAATTACAACTTTAAAGAAATCAAATGCTTTGCGCTCCTAGAATAATAATTTACCCGTAAATTTATCAAATTAGCCTTAGAAGTGATGTGGGAAATTCATTAAAAAACCTATTACAACTGTCAATCAGATCAACGAAACTTCTGGACAAAACTAGAAAACCCTGCAAAAGTGTCACATGTCAACACATTGCCGGCAAAGATTTAACAAATATGTCAATAGTACGTCAACATTCTCTTAACGTGTTAAAAAGCGAACGACGTTAAATATAACAATAATAAGATATGTTAACTTTTTTATAGAATAAAATTTGACATTTACACACAGATGAATAAAGTTCGCAAATATTTGACATATGCGAGAAAAACATAAATACAATTTTGACGACACTTTATTCCTGTCGTGGAAGACTGGAAACCAATGCACGATGACAAAATTCAGTTGTCAATAATTTACACTTTTGTTAAAACTTTACATTATTGACAACGAATTTTACACAATTAAATAAATGCAATGACACATAATTCATTGTCAATAATTTACCTTTTATTAATAATTTACTTTATTGACAACGAATTTGACATAGTTAACACTACTGACAACGAAATGTGTATTTCAAAACGCTTAATGTACAATACATAAATGCGATAAATCGTTTTTGAAATACAACATTTCGAAAATATAACAATACTGTCAATAGTTTCAACTAATTCTTGCAAATTTTACAATGATGCCAATAGTATACACTATTAACAAACAAATTTACAATTTAAGAATACTCCACAAACTCAATATTAATATTAAACTTTATATTATAACTATGACGGGTCGTATCTAAAGAGAAATTAGCAGCATCAGTACGCCGCGGCAACTTCAATATAATGTTAGATGAAACTTCCTTCGAATCCTTTACTTTGGATACAAAGTTTTGACACTTGTGTTTACTTGTCAACTTCACTGTCACTCTCCCATTATTGTTCCGTCACTGTCACCTCACTTCACAAGTCTCCAGTGTCAACTTTCTCCACACTTCTTACAAAAAGTTATGAAACATCAATCTTAATCTAATAACTTGAAATGAAATACAGATAATTACATTACAAAGAGTTTAACCACCTCTTCTTTAAGATCTCTGTAGTTTTTCAAACTCTTACTTTTTTCCAGATCTCATACATTATTTTTAAACGTTGTTTTTTAATTCTAGAAACAGTGATGATGATTTCCTTAAACTATATTAATTTATAAGCTGTAAATAAAAAAACATCTTTGAAAGATTAAAACTTATTTGAGCGTCGCTCAAATATGTGTGAATTGTCGAAGTAAAAAGCCTAAAACCAAAAAAATATTATAATTGCTTAGTAATAAATCACATTACAAGCATTTTATAACAAGTTTCAAGCCAATTACGACTTATACTGACCACTCCCACGCTTTACAAATTTTTCACTCAAATATGCATCTAAACTCACTGTTGATACATTTTGCAACAACGACAAATAACGCAGCATCTGCTATTATGCTATCACTGTAAATTATATCGACATGGTACACAATTAAGCTCATATTTAAATGCACTTTTTACTTGAATGGAAGTGGTGCAGTATAAACTGACTTTTAGGATCAAACAGACCGCCTGAATCCGTAGATCTACAAATGAATTAACAAATTATGTCAATAAAATATCATCTTTATCAAAATTGTCATAAAGTTAAACATTCATTGATCAGTTACGATAATTCATTCGAAATCAAATATCATCTTAAAACGGCTTTAAAAAGTCCCTTGTCACTAAAGATACGTACTGTAAAAAAATAGTTGTACCAAACTAAAAAAAAACAAAAGATTTTTTTATTGCAGTAATACATTTTGCCAAAATTTCTTACTTTTACGTAATCCACAGCCATGATTACTAATGTAATCGAATAATTTTAAAAAAATCGAATGAATACGAAATATTTTTTTAATGGAAATGTGATAAAACGATTCTAACTGATTTTCCAGATTTTTTAACCACACTGCTTAAAAATATTCTACATCTTATAACTTCATATTGATGTATATTTAGTTAGTTTCACATGTTGTCTACATAATTTTGATCGAGGCAGTGATGTTCAGACGCCATATTTAGCGAATCTTATCTAAGGGATAAGTATTACAGGATTATGTTAAAAAGGCTACCAGGCCAAGCCGAAAAAACAAAGTTTTTATCTTTTTTATTGTCCTCTCTTTCATTTAAGCCATAAGAAAAGAGAGAGCAATAGAGGTCAGTTTAGTTAAGTAGAACCCAAGTTGGGAAGGATCAACTAAACTCAATGTGGACAACTTTTACAATGCCTCCTACAAACCTTGAAATTGCAGGAAAAAAGTTATTTTATACCTTTTTGTAAGCAATAACAATGACTTCGTGATTTCTGTTTCATTTCAATATATAAATAATTGTCCATATTAAATCCATCATTCCACTAAATTTACGAACATTTTCCACATAATCCTGTATTACAATTCCCGTGTTTTAAATTAGTATTTCTCTAGCTTTACCGTATATTATAAATACGTGCAATTTTCTAAATCATTGCAAAACATTTTGTTTGAATAATATTACAAATTAATTATAGATGGCGCTTTTCACAATCTTCTAAACATGGTTTGAGTTTTGGTGTTATCTGGCAGTTTTCGTACTTTTTATATACTGGCCGTTTGTATAATTTCTTTGCGAAATTTTATTTAATAAAAATAATTGTGATCGTATATAACGAGTAACCTAAGTTTAGCATTGTTCATATGGTCACCCAGCTATTTAGCGTACCTATATAGCCCGTTAAAAGAGTTTTTGCAACAAAAAACAATATAATTCTTACAATTTATCTCACACATAATACAGCTCAATTGCCTTATTATGTCTGATAGAAATCAAGTTGTCTTCTCTTGAGTTCCCTTTTAAGAGATGTTTCCTTTTGTTACGAACGATTTCACTGAATTCCATCATACGACTGAATTAATTTCTCTGAATGTCCTCATTCAAGCAATTTTTTAGCTGGGTTCCATTCTTCAGGATTAGTTTAAATCCTTTTGCTAACATTTTAGCTCTTTTCAAATTCTCCTTCTCGAAAGGACTCAGGTCCTTGTTTCCCGGGGGCAACTCCCCCTGTTGTAGCAGCGTTGACTTTCAGGCATTCCCCCTTCGCTTGCGTGACCTCTGCACTGAGCGCCGTTCGTTACTATGGATCTACCTCTACCCTTAATCTTTTGTGTACGACATTTTATATGCACGTCATTTTATCAAAAATGATTTACTAACTTCACACCATTGTCCTGTAGATACACACAATTTGATTGATCCATAATTTAACAGTCTCGAACTTTTCTCCATTTTCATCTCAAAATACCACTTGCAGAATCACTAACCAATTTAGATCTTCCACCTTGGGTTACACTCAGCACTAACCATTTAGGTCCATCTTGGCTTTCGCTCAGCTTTAAAACCTGTCTCATTGGTGCTACTTTAGATCTCCGACATCCATACAACAATTTCCTATAAATTAGGAGTAAATAACTGCTATATAGTATCAAGATCTTCGAGTTTCGAGACTCCCACGGACAAACTCCTTAAATCAAGAAGTAATACATCAGCCGTAGGTCTCATAGTATCAAAACTCCCACTTCCATACCCCTTAAAATATGGAGTTATATACCTGGAGTATAGTACTAAGATCTTCGATTTCAGAGACTCCCACTGCCATACCCCTAAAATTAAGGGGTAATACATCTGCCATAGGTCTCATCTTACCAAGACACCCCCTTCGATGGGGTTTTCAGCCGTAGGTTTCGCTGCCCCCGTGACCCCGCCAGTCCTAGGTCCACCCCCGGTCGGGGACGGTTCTAGGGCCGGCCCTGGCCTAGTGTATGGGCGCGTGGTGTCCCCCCGCGAGCTCGTGCCTGGCGGCGGCCCTGTGAGCGCACCGGAGTGGCGCGTAGCAACACAGGCACGGAACAAGAAGAGACAGCAAGCTGACGCCCACCCACCTGAAACAAATTCATAAATATTGGAAGGACATTTCGCGAGAGACGCCAACGCCATGTCACAGGCCGTGTTCTATCTATGTACTTACTGCACAGACAACATACTAACAGATACACAGAAACATTGTATTATTCTCACCAGAAAATTTAAAACAGTTACAAAAGTTAAATGCTAACGCAACTCTAGATGACCATGGTCCCGAGTTCACCATTTCTTTCATTTACGAGAGTGACGCTTGAGCTCAATTCACAGCCCAGGAAAAATCTGTCAGTTGTGAAAAAAAACGAACTTTTCACTTCAATAAAGAATCTTATACCTCTGGGTGACGACTGTAGTGCAGCTAGGTAATGATTTGGACTCTTCATGTTCCAATAGCTGCGTGTCACTGTTACGGGCAGGCATGCTTACCACATGCTATATCTCCAGCTCGTCTCGTCACACCATATTGTGAAAGGGCTGTTACACAGATATGAAAGAAGGATGATAATGCTTTTTTTTAAATAAAGAGCGACGAGACGAGCATGACATGTGCCTGATGGTAAGCAACATGCCTGCCACATAACAGCACAGTGACACAGTGACACTGCACTGCGCTAGTCGCCCAGAAATCTAAGATGCAAAATCTCTAAGCCCTGTAATTTCTCTGAAAACATTGCCCTTCAAACCGGAACACACTACTGCTTGGTGTTAGAATAACTGGCAAAGGTGTGGTACTTCCCCAAGCGGACTCTTTCAAAAGTCCTACCACTATGTATGATAAGTATGTATTTAAAACTATATAAGTATTATATCAGCTATCTGGCTGCCATCACACAAGCTTTGCTTAGTTTGGGGTCAGATGGTGTTGTGTGTGAATTGTCCACCAATATTTATTTATTTACTACAACTAATGCTTGGCGGTAGTAGAATAATTGACAAATGCTGATGATGGTACGCACCGCTTGGCGCAGGCGTCGTCGGCGGGCGCGCACGCGCACGGGTGCGTCGCGAACTCTCCCTCCGCGTCCGACATGCAGTGGTACACCATGCACTGAAACACATACAATAAAATAATTTTATTATAGGCGGACCACGAAATAATGTCATTTCGATGACATTGTCACGAGGGCGTGGGCATCGGGAAATCAGGCATCGGGAAATCAGGCATCGGGAAATCGGGCATCAGGAAATCAGGCATCGGTAAATCAGGCATCGGGAAATCAGGTATCGGTAAAGCGGGCATCGAGAAATCGGGCATCGGGAAATCAGGCATCGGGAAATCGGGCATCAGGAAATCAGGCATCGGTAAATCAGGCATCGGGAAATCAGGTATCGGTAAAGCGGGCATCGAGAAATCGGGCATCGGGAAATCAGGCATCGGGAAATCGGGCATCGGGAAATCAGGCATCGGTAAATCAGGCATCGGTAAATCAGGCATCGGGAAATCGGGCATCGGGAAACCAGGCATTGGGATATCGGGTCACCCTGGTTGGCTTGACGACGTTCGTTCCCATTTTGGGCCACGTACCATTATTTACATGTAAGGGTAACCTTTATTAATTCCACACAACATTACAATAAAAGATTTCATATTTTACTAATTTTACGCACAACATACGGCATATTTATTCATCATTATACAGTTTGAGTCTTCATTAAGTGCAGCAGTCATGGACGTATAAAAAAGTCGGACGTAAGTCTCGCTAAAACAAAACCTGTGTCTCAAGAGTCGGCCATATTAGCATGTGTGCGTTGTTAGATAGTCACCGATAGGCTGACACGCACACATATACTCAAGTAGCGCGTGTAATGACCCACTGTGGCGTGCGTGTCAGCCTGTATGTGACAGCGCACGTGCATATTATGTGGCCGACTTGATGGACACAGTTTTTGTTTTAGCGAGACTACATCCGACAATTTTTTAAACGTCGATGGCAGCAGCCTAAACATCCCTGTAATATTCCCACTGTTGGAGCTCGGGGCCTTCTCTCGCAAAGAGAGAGTTAAGGCCATAATCCACCACGCTGGTCCAGTGCGAGTTGGTGAATGACACATGACTTCGAAAAATTCTAGGTACATGTCGATTTCCTCATATGTTTCACTTCACCGTTTTAAGTTAGCAACATTACGCACATAACTTCGAAAAGACAGCGGTGCGCGTGGGATTTGAACCCGAGGCCCTGAATTGCCGTTCTCCCGACTAGAGCAACCGTAGTCAGTTAGCTACTTAGCTTATGTTACCAGAGTAGTAGCGTTCTTGGAAATTTAGTACCAATTAGTAGGTTTTAATGCCGCAAGTGGCAGAGCAACGACTCGTAGCATTATAGTAACGTTCATGGCATTGTCGTATTCGGAGTTATATGGTACCAGTCATAGCAGTGTGGTACCAATCGTGGCAGTTTAGTACTAATAGCGGTAATTTAATACCAATCGTGGCAGTGTGATATCAGTCATGGCGGTGTGTTCCTAATCGTGGCAGTGCATTAACAGTCGTGACAATGTGGTACCAATCGTGGCAATTTAGTACCATTCGTGGCAATTTGGTACCAATCGCGGCAGTTTGATATTAACATTGTTTATAAACTTTCGCGATTTGACCACATAATGTGTACACCTTACACACCTTAGTCACGACTTAATTCATTGTTTAAATTGTTGCATGTTGCATTTAAACAATGAATGAAATCGAGATTAAGTCCTGTACATTATAAACATTTTGATATTAATCTTAGCGATTCGGTACCAGTCGTGGCAGTTGGGTACCAATCGTGGCAGTTTGATACTAAGCGTAGGAATTTGGTACCAATCGTGTCAGTTTGGTACTAATCGTAGCAGTCTGGTACTAATCGTGGCAATTTGGTACGTGTCGTGGCAATGTTAGACCTGTCGTGACAGTGTAGGGTAGTATATTACGAGTGAAGTGACGTGTAGTCTGTCTGTCAGTACCTGCGCGCACTTGATGCAGGTGACGGTGTCGATGCAGGCGCGGAAGCAGTCCGGCGCGAACTCGCACGCGCCCGCGCGGTTCGCGCTCTCCAGGTACCACTCGTGGCAGTGCCTGCGACAAACAGCACTTCACTCACTACCATACAACATATAGTAACACATTTTGAAGTGAAAACTTATTTTAAACCGTAAGCAGATTTTTCGTGGGCTGTGAATGAATTGAATTCGAGCGTCACGCTCGTTGCCTTAGTGTGAGTACACTCCGCGAGGTATAAGCTGAGGCTTGCATTAGTGTGAGTGATCACCAATCAGGCAGGAGCTTGAAATTTTGTCCGCGAGGTATAGGCTGAGCTTTGCATTAGTGTGAGTGATCACCAATCAGGCAGGAGCTTGAAATTTTGTCCGCGAGGTATAGGCTGAGCTTTGCATTAGTGTGAGTGATCACCAATCAGGCAGGAGCTTGCAATTTTGTCCGCGAGGTATAGGCTGAGCTTTGCATTAGTGTGAGTGATCACCAATCAGGCAGGAGCGCGGCGAGACAGAATGGCGCCGCGCCTAAGGCCGGTTGTCACACCTACACTATCCATGTACACTCACACAAATGCAAAGCTCAGCTTATGCCTCGCGGAGTGTACCAGTGTACATTTGTCTAAATTTCTTTCTGTTTATAACCTGCTTTTTAAGTAATTGTGTTCTTGAATCAAATAAATTTCTTTTCATTTCGTTAATGTCGCCAAACTTGGTTAGAATCATTATTATTAGAAGTATTATTAGACGACAACGCTTTGAAGATTTATTCCAGAGTAGCAGCCCCCTCCGGTTTCACCCGCGTAGTTTCCAAAGTGAGCTATCAAGTTCTGAGTTATAAGTTTTCACTTCTATCGGCAGTATCTGTGATTGCCAAATTTTTTTAATATGATTTCTTCTCGCCATCGTTCACCGTACCTGCATTTGATGCGCGCTTGGAAGGTCTCGGCAGGCTTCTTGTCGGGCAGCGGCGGCGGGCCCCCGTACGGACACTTCTTTATCGAACCTAACAAACGGAATACTTACATTAAATATTTATAATACATTAAATAACAATTGTTAAATCCTACTAATAAAATACTAGTATCGCTCTAGTCTAGATCATCATCATCATCAGCCGCAAGACGTCCACTGCTGAACATAGGCCTCCCGGACCCTAGATTTCCACAACGAACGGTCCTGCGCAACCTGCAACCAGCGGTTTCCAGCGACCTTTGCGAGGTCATCTGTCCATCTAGTGGGAGGCCGTCCAACACTGCGTCTTCCGGTTCGTGGTCGCCACTCGAGAACCTTTCTTCCCCATCGGTTGTCAGTTCTGCGAGCGATGTGGACTGCCCATTTCCACTATATGAGATATAGAGATAAAATTATATCGGTTTCGGATACGGTTACGGATATGTAATTACATATCTCGGATTATCCGTTAGTTTCGGTTACGGATAACATAATGAAGTAAAATATAAACACAAATAGTGTGTAAAATTTGGTTTTATCTGTGGGTTTGTGTCTAGGCTAGGTTAAAATTAAAATACAAAAGTTACATTCACGTCGTAATACAAAATCCTGCTGAAACATGTGTTTTTTTTAAACTCCGCCTTATATGAATCTATTCGAATTTATTTAAACGGATACGGTTACGGATATATTTATATTTCGGATATCTGATAGTTTCGGTTACGGTTACGGAGCTCCATAACATCCCTGGTCTGCATACAGTCTACTCTCTTTCTACGAAACGTAATTTCGAAATAAACTCGCGGCTTTCCTACTGCGGTTCCACTACTACTTTGTTTCGTACGATCGAACATTGACGTTTTAATGTTCTAAGCCTACTCTAATTAGAGTAGAGTTGGGTAGGACATGCGTTTACTTTGAGTTTGTATGAGTAACTCATTTCAAATTTTGAGGTGTGACATTGTCCCACCTCATTGTCCCACCTCATAAATGAGGAGAATGTCTATCATCACTAGACTGTGACTTGATGCATACTGTGACATTATAACTACAAAAACGAGTTGAGCTGTGATTGTGACATTCTACAAATTGAGTTACTACTTTCCTGCGACATTGTATTACAAGCAACACGTCATGAGTTACTATGATGTATGAAAAGTAATCGATATTTTTGAAAGTAAAATAAAATAAAAAGTGCAATAAAACAGTTTAAGTACTAAGCTTTACTGATTTTTTATTTTTACTTATTGCAGTGTTACGTTGTTTGAAATTTTGTTGTTATGCCAATACTTAAATAACAGGTAGGTATACTCATTTTTTTACGTCCTAGATAAATAACACAACCGCAGAGTGTTATTATAATGTCCTGCGATGTTGGCGTCGCATATTGATGCGACGCAAACTATTCAGAATTCAAATTAAAACAATAACCGAACTTTCTTTTGGTTGTCCCGCTCACTCATTTGAAATGCTTAGCACGTTACTGCTTCTCGCTCGCTCACAAATAATGTAAGCGGGACAACAACGCACAGACCCATGAGTGAGATTCGCAACAATTCGTGCCTCATTTGAAGTGGGACAAAATGTATTTTTGAGGTGATGGGACATTCTGTCATTTTGTATGGGACATTTGAGGTGACTTTGTATGAGGTGCACGCACACCTCTGAATTAGAGTAGGTCGAAAGACAGATCTAAGTTGGACCGGAGTAGGAAAGTCGCCAGTTTATTTCAATTTACGTTTTTCGTAGAAAGACAGTAGACGTCCTGATTCTAAACGGAATCCGAACGGCTCAAATTCGGAATAACAATCCTTATCTCTGTCATTATTCAAACCACAGATTAAATAGCCTGTTGATCGGCGATGAAACGAATCTCGCTCACATTCAAAAGTCACCAGCGGGGGCGGAGGACGAGGTAAAAAACCGCGCTGTGATATCCGTGTGACGTGCACTACTTTCCACCAATGATTGGACGAAACGAGATAGAGTTATGCAAACTTCTAAGGACAGAGCAGGCTGCAAAGAAACACATCAACGGGTGGGAAACCGATGATGTGATTAAGTTTTTTTTTTATGTTCGTTATAATCCGTTATAAGCCGGGGCACGCCTCAGAGGGTGCCAATTTGAGCGACTCAACGTACTTCCAAGTCATCGTCATAATATCAATAGTAAAATATTCAATATTATCATCATGAATTCTTCCTTCCTCATATGGGGGAAGTTAGGGGAGCTAGATACTCGAGGGGAAAAGAAGTCAGAGGGACATAACCCGTTATGTGTCTGATGGTACATGGTACAGTCCCCGAGTCATAGCAGTGGAAACATTTAAGGGCCTATGATGTACCTTTTCAAAAGTCCAAGAAACTAATACAAGGACGGTTACCTGAGTCTCGTTTGAGCAGCGGCGGCTTGGTATTGGGCGAGGCCTTGTCAGCGCTGCCCAGTACTGCTGGGTATGGGTACTCGTGCACCTACAGAACATCCCTTTTTTTAAGCATACCGTTAAAATTAATTGCTATTCCGAGACCTGAAATGTTGGGCAGGTATTTGAAGCCAAGCTGAAAACTGGTTACTTAGCTCCTAGTACCTGGGTGACCTAGCTTTGCTCGGTTACTTAGATACATACAGATTATCTAAAAAAAAGGAACTTGAAACAGAAATGCGGCTGGCTGTATACGAACCCGGATCTACCATATTATGAGCGCTCAACTTCCAAACTGAGCTAATATACAGTCGCGCGCCGTCGCGAAATTTACTGTCGCATTCTAATGTTTTTGTAACAGTTTTTCATTGTGTAAAAACGCGCATAAAACAGCGTTTTTTAAACATAAAACTTGGCTCGATCGGTTTATCGTCCCCGAAGCCCTCTGTATCCATAATTTCATGAAAATCGTTCGAGCCGTTTTCGAGATTCAGATTCTATATATATGTATGTACCTACAAGAATTGCTCGTTTAAAGGTATAAGATTATAGGTACGATACCACGGAGGCAAGTAGCGGGGCAAAATGGATCCCTCAATTTAGATCACCTGGCAGGAAGAAAGTTCCACTAAAATGATCCTACTTTTTGAAGTGAAAACTAATTTTTGCGCACCACATACAGATTTTCCGTGGACTGTGAATTATACTCAAGCGTCGCGTTCGTCAATGAGAGATATCTTCGTGTAAACTCGGGTGTTCTCTCCCGCGTAGTTTCCAAAGTGAGCCATCAAATTCTGAGTTATATATAATTTAAGAGTTTTCCCTTCTATCGGCACTTCCTATGAGTGCCAATTTTTGAGAGTATCTATCTATGTGTTAGTCATAAATGATACCCAAATGAAATTTCGAATTACCTCAAAAAATTTTTTTTATATATTTTTGTACGTGTCCAGCAATGTTAAAACCCCTACTAATTATTCTAGCTTATTATTGTTTTATATGGGTGTTTCTATTTATAATGTATAAAGTATGTATTTAAAACTATTTATGTATTATATCAGCTATCTGGCCGCCATAGTACAAGCTTTACTTAGTTTGGGGTCAGATGGTGTCGTGTGTGAATTGTCCACCAATATTTATTTATTATATTCTTTAAACATTAAACTACAACATAATAATTGCATATTGCCTCAAAGCTATTGATTGAACAAAAAAATTTTTTTATTTAAATGTCTGGATTGTGCTTGTATTGTACTTACAGCAGTTAGGTGTACGTAGGGGCAGCGGTCCGGGTCTGTATCCACTACGCCCAGCTTGTCGTCGTAGTGAGCATCGAACTTTTTTGTTGACTCTGCAAGCGGAAGTTTTTAGAGTTAAAAAGGATCGCGTAGTATGCGTCTAGTCGTAACTGGGCTCGGACACTATTAAAATTACTTACAGTACATAGACTATGTTTTAACGCGGGAAAACAACTGTAACAGCAACTACGTGGTGAAAATCGTAGTAATCTTAACTAGTAAAGTCTTTTTACTCAATTTATTGTATTTCTACTGGTTACCCCCCAAAATCTGAGGCTGGATACCCCCTCCAAAATTCGAGGCTAGGACCGCGCCTGTAACCGGGGCAGTGTGGGCACTCACCAGGGTGGGGTGCGCACTCACCAGGGCGGGATGGGCACTCACCGGGGCGGTGTGGGCACTCACCGGGGCAGTGTGGGCACTCACCAGGGTGGGGTGCGCACTCACCAGGGCGGGATGGGCACTCACCGGGGCGGTGTGGGCACTCACCGGGGCAGTGTGGGCACTCACCAGGGTGGGGTGCGCACTCACCAGGGCGGGATGGGCACTCACCGGAGCAGTGTGGGCACTCACCGGGCGGTGTGGGCACTCACCGGGGCGGGATGGGCACTCACCGGGGCGGTGTGGGCACTCACCGGGGCAGTGTGGGCACTCACCAGGGTGGGGTGCGCACTCACCAGGGCGGGATGGGCACTCACCGGGGCAGTGTGGGCACTCACCGGGCGGTGTGGGCACTCACCGGGGCGGGATGGGCACTCACCGGGGCGGTGTGGGCACTCACCGGGGCAGTGTGGGCACTCACCAGGGTGGGTGCGCACTCACCAGGGCGGGATGGGCACTCACCGGGGCAGTGTGGGCACTCACCGGGCGGTGTGGGCACTCACCGGGCGGTGTGGGCACTCACCGGGCGGTGTGGGCACTCACCGGGGCGGGATGGGCACTCACCGGGGCGGTGTGGGCTCTCACCGGGGCAGTGTGGGCACTCACCGGGGCAGTGTGGGCACTCACCGGGGCAGTGTGGGCACTCACCGGGGCGATGTGGGCACTCACCGGGGCGGTGTGGGCACTCACCGGGGCAGTGTGGGCACTCACCGGGGCAGTGTGGGCACTCACCGGGGCGATGTGGGCACTCACCGGGGCGGTGTGGGCACTCACCGGGGCAGTGTGGGCACTCACCGGGGCGATGTGGGCACTCACCGGGGCGGTGTGGGCACTCACCGGGGCAGTGTGGGCACTCACCGGGGCGATGTGGGCACTCACCGGGGCGGTGTGGGCACTCACCGGGGCGGTGGTCGGGGAGCGCGATGGCGCACAGGATGGGGGTCTGGTCGCGGGGGTCTCGCACGCGGCCCCCGCTGGAGTTCTCGGAGCTAGACCGCGACGAGCACGGCAGGTTCAGGCACTAGAGAACAACACATCAATTAGTATTCTATCCACTTCAAACATTAAGAATACCTAAAAAATGACAGTCATAGAGATTTTTTTTGTTATTATTTTGCCGCTCCACAGACTCTGGGGTCCGTGACCTTTGTCATTACAATTATCTTTTTTTTACAATATTCTTGGATTATCAGGTATATCGGTATTTGGCCTATTCGGCTGCTTTTACTGTATTCTGTAGAACACTGGTAGATCGGTATTTGGCCTATTCGGCTGCTTTTATTTTATTCTGTAGAACACTGGTAGATCGGTATTTGGCCTATTCGGCTGCTTTTATTTTATTCTGCCGAACACTGGTAGATCGGTATTTGGCCTATTCGGCTGCTTTTATTTTATTCTGTAGAACACTGGTAGATCGGTATTTGGCCTATTCGGCTGCTTTTATTTTATTCTGCCGAACACTGGTAGATCGGTATTTGGCCTATTCGGCTGCTTTTATTTTATTCTGTAGAACACTGGTAGATCGGTATTTGGCCTATTCGGCTGCTTTTTATTTTATTCTGCCGAACACTGGTAGATCGGTATTTGGCCTATTCGGCTGCTTTTATTTTATTCTGTAGAACACTGGTAGATCGGTATTTGGCCTATTCGGCTGCTTTTATTTTATTCTGCCGAACACTGGTAGATCGGTATTTATTTTATTCTGCCGAACACTGGTAGATCGGTATTTGGCCTATTCGGCTGCTTTTATTTTATTCTGTAGAACACTGGTAGATCGGTATTTGGCCTATTCGGCTGCTTTTATTTTATTCTGCCGAACACTGGTAGATCGGTATTTGGCCTATTCGGCTGCTTTTATTTTATTCTGTAGAACACTGGTAGATCGGTATTTGGCCTATTCGGCTGCTTTTATTTTATTCTGCCGAACACTGGTAGATCGGTATTTGGCCTATTCGGCTGCTTTTATTTTATTCTGTAGAACACTGGTAGATCGGTATTTGGCCTATTCGGCTGCTTTTATTTTATTCTGCCGAACACTGGTAGATCGGTATTTGGCCTATTCGGCTGCTTTTATTTTATTCTGTAGAACACTGGTAGATCGGTATTTGGCCTATTCGGCTGCTTTTATTTTATTCTGCCGAACACTGGTAGATCGGTATTTGGCCTATTCGGCTGCTTTTATTTTATTCTGTAGAACACTGGTAGATCGGTATTTGGCCTATTCGGCTGCTTTTATTTTATTCTGTAGAACACTGGTAGATCGGTATTTGGCCTATTCGGCTGCTTTTATTTTATTCTGTAGAACACTGGTAGATCGGTATTTGGCCTATTCGGCTGCTTTTATTTTATTCTGTAGAACACTGGTAGATCGGTATTTGGCCTATTCGGCTGCTTTTATTTTATTCTGCCGAACACTGGTAGATCGGTATTTGGCCTATTCGGCTGCTTTTATTTTATTCTGTAGAACACTGGTAGATCGGTATTTGGCCTATTCGGCTGCTTTTATTTTATTCTGCCGAACACTGGTAGATCGGTATTTGGCCTATTCGGCTGCTTTTATTTTATTCTGTAGAACACTGGTAGATCGGTATTTGGCCTATTCGGCTGCTTTTATTTTATTCTGTAGAACACTGGTAGATCGGTATTTGGCCTATTCGGCTGCTTTTATTTTATTCTGCCGAACACTGGTAGATCGGTATTTGGGTTATTCTGCTGATTTTATTATTATTCGACCGAATATCGATAGATCGATAGCGAGGATATCTGATCTATTTCGGTTCTTCTCTTAATCCAAGAAATATATAAAAAAATATGTAATTATAATGACAAAGGTCGCGGACCCCGGTGTCTGCGGAGTGGCTAAAATTAATTAAAAAAAAAAGATCTATTTTGATGGCGGACTGCTTATGATTTGATAAAGGAGACAGCTTGAAGCATAGTTTGACTTTGACTTTAGTTTACCTCGAAGATGTTGTGCTCCTCGTCCTCATCTTTAGGCGCTGGGTTGTGTTGTTTGTAGGCGTGAAGCGATGGCCACGCCCCGCCCAGACCTGACACAAATACACACATCATCATCATCAACAGCCCACTAAATCTTCCCACTGCTGTGACTTGAGCCTTCTCTTGCAAGGAGAGAGTTAAGGCCGTATCGTGCGGGTTGGTGGATGACACATGGCTTCGAAAGATGTCATGTCGGTTTCCTCACGATGTTTTCCTTTAAGTTAGCGGCATCACGCACATGACTTCAAAAGACAGTAGTGCGTGTGGGATTTGAACCCGGGGTATCCGGATCGGCAGGCGCAATACACAAATACATTTATTACAGAAATCGTTATTTTCTCCGCAAATTTTTGCGGATTCTTTTTTAACAAGAACCGACTCCAATTTAAAATTAAATTCTGATACTCTACACAATTCTATAAGAACCCTAAGTTATCGAGGTATGTGTAAGTAAATTTTAGTTTTTTGTTCATATTTCAAAATTAGCTCCACCGATTTCGATAATGTTTATCAGGAACCTTTTAAGGATGATGTACCAAACGAAAATCGATTCACAATTGTCGGAGCTACCGCGTAACATGTACGAGTACCCACAGTAATACCTCGGACTTACGCGACAGCTGGGACCAAGCGATAGTCGTGTATGGTAAATCACGTAAATCGGGGTTCAATTTATTATTATAAATAAGTGTTATGCATAAAGTCTGTGTAGTCGGGAGTATTTTCTTAGTGTTTCGACGACTTAATTAGAGATACGTCGATGTGCACTGCCCCCGTGAAACAAATCCACGAGGAATACACTCTACTTTGTCGTAAACCGAACAATAAAAGTGCGGAGTGGAATAAAAAACAGGGTATTTTTATTCCAATTCTAATTTGCGTAATTCGGGGTAGTGTAAATCGGGGTATTAATATATACACAAAAAAATTGTCGAATTGAGAACCTCCTCCTTTTTTGAAGTCTTTTTTGAAGTCGGTTTCTAAAACAACCAATTATTGTACTCACCATGAAGAAATCCAGTATACGGTAGAGGGGGAGGCAAAGAAAGAAACACATTAGATAAATTAGTCATGAAATAATAATTAGCAATTAAACTAATATTAATAATACCTATGTATTAACCTATATATTTTTACATCTTAATTATTAATTTTCAGTCATTCCTGAGAATATCGCTTTCAAACAAAAAAACCCCTTTAGATACCAGCTACGCCACCGCTACGATTATGGGGGGGGGTCATGTCCCCTGTGAACCCCCCCCCCCTCGGACCGCGCATGGTAGGTACAGGGTTTATGATGATGATGGATTATATGGCTGTTTCTATAGTTATTGACTATTGTAGGGTTCTTTATATCCAACACAAAAAATACACATAACATAATATATTTATGTGTTAGATCGTGATTCTTTTTTTACTGTATCGAGTGACAAGACGAGCAGGACATGTGCCTGATGGTAAACAAAATGCCAGCCACATAACAGCACAGTGACACGCAGCTATTGGAACATGAAGAGTCCAAATAATTACCTAGCACTGCACTGCGCTCGTCACCCAGAGATCTAAGATATTATATCTCTAAGCCCTGTAATTTCTCTGGTAATAATATAATATATAATGTAATAATATAATCTGTATAATGAAATTACTATGACTCCAGCTTTGAGAAATAAAAGTTTTTAACATTAATTTTAAAGGTATCCAGCGATAAGCGAGCAGTAAGTTGTAGGTCTCCACTCACCGTCCAGGAGCTCCTCCACGGCGGTGCGGACGCCCTTGTCGAAGGCCCGCGCGTCGGCGGCGGTCTGGAACGTCAGCCCGAACCGCTTCTCGTCCGTCACCCAGTGGTGGAACGTCGGCATCACCTTGTTGTACTGGAAGTCCTTCTTGATTGTGCATTCTAGGACCACCTGCGATTACCAAATTTGATTGATTGACATGGCACGTATCAAAATGTCTTACATCAAATTATTTATTATTTGTTTGCAACATGCTATTGTTGTTTTGAAGTCATCTCACACATCGACGTCATCTTTACAGTGCATTCTAGGACCACCTGCGATTACCAAATTTGATTGATTGACATGGCACGTATCGAAATGTCCTTTTTTTATTATGGCCAGAGCCTTTATTAACAAAACTAAAATACAATGAGAAATACACTACACTACAAACCTACCTAACTACTTACACTAACCACACCTGAATTATCCATAGACCACTGTAGGTCTACGGATAATCAAGATATTCAAACTTACTACCAATTGGAAGCGTACCCAGCATGCTGGCGGCATTACCACGCTGAATAGCAATGCTTATGCGTTGGGCCAAATAAACGCCAGCATTTTGGTCACGCGTCCCGTCGACTAAGCGGTCGTATAGGCTTTTAAAGATGAGAGCTCCCGACCCCCACGGACCCAATGTCTCAACCCCAAAGGGCTCAAATGTGTAACCACTTCCGAGGGCTGCATATTTGCGCCGTTTGAGTCGCTCAGCTGGATTAGCCGCTGCACCGGCCCTACTATGTGTCTCTGGAAAATATGATGGTGCCAGAGTATCGGTGCAAGTTGCGTCCCACACTAGGGGCCGACCTTATTTATTATTTGTTTGAAACATGTTATTGTGGTTTGGAAATCCTTCTTTATAGCGCATACTAGGACGACCTGCGATTAGCAAAATTGAATGATTGATTCACGATGATTCACAGCAACTTTCTTTTTTGTTGTATTGGAAGTCCGTCTTGATAGTGCATTCTAGGACCACCTGCGATTAGTAAATTTGATTGATTGACATGGCACGTATCAAAATGTCCTACATCAAATTATGTATTATTTGTTTGCAATATGTTATTGTTGTTTAGAAGTCATCTCACACATCGACATCATCTTTATAGTGCATTGTAGGACCACCTGCGATTACCAAATTTGCTTGATTGATTCACCGTTATTCACAGCAACAAATTGCTTTGAAAGCATTACACAAGATTTGATTAAAGATTTAATTTTTAATTATTATTTGAAGGAGACTATTTAGAAGAGGTTTTTCATAGCAACGACCTACGGTAACCAAATGTTATTGATTGTTTGGCTATCCACCAACCCGCACTGGGCCAGCGTGGTGGATTATGGCCTTAACTCTCTCCTTGCGAGAGAAGACCCCGAGTCCCAGCAGTGGGAACATTTAGTGGGCTGCTTATGCTGATTGGCTATTCACAATGTCAAATTATTTGTTTGAAATATGTTATTGTTGCTTGGAAGTCCTTCTTTACAGTGCATTTTGAGACGACCTACGATTACCAAAAGCCAATACCTGATTTTAGCGCCTTTTTCTGTTACTTCGACAATTTTATTCGTTCAAAATGATGTATAAACAACACAATTGATTATAGCAACTATACCTCTAAACTCAGTCCAAACAGAGTTATAAGTGTTAGAAGTTTTAAAAATACGAATTAAATAATTGATATGACTAAAACATTATTGATTGTCGTTATTGATGTGACAGCTGGTGGCGGTTGGAAGCGTAAGACCGAGGATCGGGCTGAGTGACGTGTTATAGGAGAGGCCTATGTCGAGCAGTGGACGAACACGGGCTGATGATGATGATGATTGATGTAACAGCGGGAAAAAAAGGCGCCACTCGTCCACACAAATCCGGCTTTATCTTTTGATTGGTGCATATAGTATATATAGTGAATAGTCCCGATTTACTCTTTGGGTACGAAACATAAAGCAGGTCTACTGCCTAACTAGAACTGTATTAGCTTTGATACTGCTCTCTCTTTCCTTTCTGCTTGAAATGATAGAGACCGCATGACCGCAACAGCAAAGCGAAAGCCGATTCGGTGAGACGGTAGAAGGGCGGGTAGTGGGTAGTGTTACCATGTTGTCGCTGATCCGCTTGCCGTGTATGTAGTACTCATGCGGGGGCGCGCCGGACGAGCCGCTGGAGCCGCTACTGTCGCCAGCCGCTGGAACAAGCCACTAGACTCAACACTACGAACACAGCTACCGTTCTTAGTAACTCACAGGCCAAAAAAGATAATTGTAATGACAAAGGTCACGGACCCCGGAGTCTGTGGAGTGGCTAATTTATATTACAAGAACAAAATTAAAAATTTTGATTAAACCCCGACTACCTCAGATTTGTTATCTATACGACATTCTACTAGTAGTAGTTTCATTTGATACCCATATTAAGGGAGTTGTGAAAAAAGAAATGTATTTCGCCATTTTGTAGAAGCGGCCATCTTGGATTTGAAATTTGTCATAGTGCAATATTATCTACAAGTCAAGCCCTTTCGTTTGATACCCATATTGAAGTAGTAGTGAAAAAAATAATTCGTCATTTTGTGGTGGCGGCCATCTTGGATTTGATTTTTTTTATAGTGTACAGTATTCTACTAGTTAAGCCCTTTCATTTGATACCCATATTGTGGTAGGTTGTGAAGAAATATTTTGTCCGCCATTTGATGGCAGCGGCCATCTTGAATCAATATTAACCAAACATAGCTAAGAACATCCGCACGGATATTAACTTTCAAATAAAAAAAAACCGCATCGAAATCGGTCCATCCGTTTGAGCTCTACGGTGCCACAGACAGACACACACAGACAGACAGATAGACATCGACGTCAAACTTATAACACCCCTTTTTTTGGTCGGGGGTTAAAAACAAAAATCACAGGCCGAATGCAAGGTTCAGTCTGGCCACGGTAATATTATCTATCAGTAATTTAACTGAGCCGTTTTTTTGAAATTCATACCTACAGCTGCGAGTACGTAAACAAATGATTAGGCTTATGCGACTTACACGACTCGGCTACCTTATGTCATGCACGTTAAGATAGAGATTACATTGGGAACATGTACCGAGCGCGCCCCGAGATCGAGGCGCGTAGGTACAGCCCGCGTTTCGTCCGTTTGTATGAAGTGTAAATACTGGTAGTTAATATTACCGTGGTCTGGCTGTAGGATATAGGGCAGACCAGCTGTGCATACAGTCTGGTTCCAGTATATAGTCTTGCTGCACGGTATTGATCAGCCTTTCCCAAAATGGGCGATGACGCCCTCTTGGGGGCCCTGCAGGCCGAAAAATGGGGGCGTTGTGTACTACCTACTGGACTCAGGTCTCATGTTAACGTTTACAGATCATAGTAAAAGTCTCGTTTAGAATGAATGTTTCATCTCCGCGCATATAGCTCACAATGATTAATTAATTAAATTTGAAGTTATAGTGGTTTTTGGGTGCATATGTAAAAAATGGAGGCGCTAAGAAATTATGTATTCTTAAAGTGGCATCAGACAAAATAAGTTTGGGAATACCTAGTCTAGATGCTGAGTGAGTATCATAGACTATATAGACTTGAGGTACCTCTTAGACGCTAGGTATCAACTAGAGGCTGTGATTCGGGCTACCATATTTATACTGGGTACCATTACTCTGGGTATAATTTAGACGCAGGGTTGTATTTAGACGCTGGTACCATAAAGACACGAGTGTCATCTAGATACCAGGTACCATATAGAAGCGAATACCATCAAGACGCCGGGTACCGTCTAAACGCTGGGTACCACCCATAGCTGTACGCTGCTTACCATCTAGGCACTAGGGACCATCTAAACGCCGAATATTTTATAGTCGCGGGTATCAGCCAGCCGCGGGTACGTACCGGGCGAGTGGTGCGCGCGCTTGCCCACCATGACGTCGGCTAGGCCTCCGCCCCCGAGGGCCACCCAGCCGCCCGTGCCCTCGTCGCGGCACATCACTTGCGCTCGCACGCGCACCAGGTAGGCACTGCAACATACACAATCATACATCAATAATAGAGCCTAAAGAAATAAGTTTATTGTAAATGGCAATGTATGCGCACCTATCAACGAATGTAACAGACGAACAGAATAAAATTTAAAAAACAATCCTTGTCCCTTTAAACGTTTTAAACGAGCTGAAAACACGCGCGCTCACTGTCATTGAAAAAGATCGCAGGACGCGATCGAAACTTGAGTCGGACTGGACTTGTAATTATCCATTATTAATAAATTATTTGTATTTGTATTTGACTGACTATATCAAACGTGAGTTAGAGATTTACTACGATAACATGGCCCGCCCCTCCAAATTACTGTTTTAATGTGTGTAGTCACATGCTTACGAAAGAGTTTATATGAAGTTGTAATTATTCGTCTGCAGTAGCAGTACGCACACATGCGTGGTGGTGTGTTGTACATACTTTCACAAATTCTTTCAAACGTTTTGAATTCTGGAGGGGTGGGTCATGTTATCGTAGTAAATCTCTACCCGTGTATTTATTATAAAATGTGTAATAACCACGTTAGTTTTCATGCGATATTTAAAGTATTCGGCGTATATAAATTATCGTGAAAATCTGTTTATCACAGGGCGAAACTAGTAGCTAGGTTATTGCTATATTTACCCGTAAATTAGATGATACGTACTCGGAAAACATTCTCCTCGTTTTTTGTAGTCAAGTAAATGTTTACAGCACATTTATTACATAAGTATCACTATTTGATATATTTTTATTGATTTGGTTTTGATGAATTTATTTTTATGGATATAATTCGTTCTGAATTGTGATAAAAAAACAATAAATTCGTAAACAAATCCGTTAAAACCAGTATATGTAGGTACTATTAAAATAGAACTCAAAAATTTATAAATTTAGACTAAAACTAAAAAAAATGAGTATTTCATTTCTGTCAAACTGTTAAAACATTAACATTTTAAAACTTATTATCAAGTAATAATTGTAATTCAGCTGAATAAGAGAGTCTTGCAGTAAAGTTGAATTAAAAAAGTATTTGGTTATCTTTCAATAACTGTTAATTATTTTTACAACGTATTGAATAGTAACTGTCCAAATGATTGCTGGTTTATTTATAAATTCACTGAGGTCCGCGTTTGACTACTAACTTCCTCGATAATCAATGAAATAATGGTCATAACCGAATCATATAACAGCTTGACCTTGCATATGTGGGCTTCTGGCTTATTGGGACCTAATTAGTGATCAACCAGTTGACGTATACCTAATTACATCATAATTGGTTTAGCGATTTAACATGTAGGTAAATAGGTTGCGAACGGAAGTTCGTAAGACGTTGTTTGTGTTTTTAGGCTTCTGTAGCCAAATGGCAAAATACGGGACCCTTATAGATTCGTCATGTCTGTCTGTCTGTCCGTCCGTATGTCACAGACACTTTTCTCCGAAACTATAAAAGCTATACTATTGAAACTTGGTAAGTAGAATGACAAAAATAAAAATAAAAAAGTGTCTGATGTACGTTACCATGTAAACTATCAACGATAATTGATTTGAATGATACCTATCTAGTAAGTAGTTTTATTTTAATACGTCATAAATTGACTATTGTTAAAACACTGATTAAAACTAACAACGAAGTACAAGAACTTTTGTATTATGTTACTTGCTGCTACGGAAGCCTTCATGGGCGAGCCCGACTCGCAATTGATCACTTTTATTTGAGTTGATATGTCTCTAAGTCCACCTGGTGTGCCACATCTTTGCCAGTTATTCTACCGCCAAGCAGTAATGCGCATCACTGTATTCAAGTTAGAAGGGCAATGTTGACAGAGAAAGTATTCAAAGTAACGCGCATTTAACTTTTCTGCACCAGCCAACAGTTGCTCAGGCCATAGGCTGCCGCCGCGCCGGTAGGAAAGATCAAGGAACGATCTGGCACCCCAGAAAAGAAGAAGGGTCTTTGGGCCCTAGCACACGGCGTATTGCAAACGCGCAGACGACGCGCGTTTCAGGAACGCGTGTATTCTGCGGCGTAGATGCTGATTTTTGCGCTTGTATAGACTCAAAAAACGCGTAAAATGCTATACAAAAGTACGCGTGAAGCGCGTTCGAAAGTCGTTTGAAGCTCGTATATAGGGGCGAAGTAGGGGCAGAGGAGGGGCGTCATTAAAATCATAGTCAATTTTTTTTATTGATAAATGTACAATTTTCACGTCAATTAATAAAAAAATAAAACAAAAGAAAGAGCATACAAATTGTATACGTTTTCAAAGTTTAAAATAATTACTTCAATGTTTATAATAACTTCAACTTTTTGATGAATGGCGCGCGCTGTGAAATGTTCATAATAATTATCGTACAGAAAACTGTCAAGCATTATGCGAGTATAATAATTATGTTTTAATACATTTGGACTGACTTATGACCATTTTTTTACATTTATAAAAAAATACACAAATCATAGCCCTGATTTTCTCTTTCCGAGAGAGCCGAGAACCCCACTAAATTTAGGATTCGGGAGACTTCTTATGCTATGTAGAGCTATAATAGTACACTCCGCGAGGCATAAGCTGAGCTTTGCATTTGTGTGAGTGTACATGGATAGTGTAGGTGTGACAACCGGCCTTAGGCGCGGCGCCATTCTGTCTCGCCGCGCTCCTGCCTGATTGGTGATCACTCACACTAATGCAAAGCTCAGCCTATACCTCGCGGACAAAATTTCAAGCTCCTGCCTGATTGGTGATCACTCACACTAATGCAAAGCTCAGCTTATACCTCGCGGAGTGTAACATATTATTATTTTTGATTAGTACCCGATATCTGCAAAACGCGGCCCATCATGGATCTCTTTTAACAGGCGATATGAGAGTTCAACCTACAGATGGCCATCAGAGGCAGAAATGCGACCATAGTAGAGGCTCTGGGCCGGGAGGAGGCAGCTTAGGCAATTAGGCAAACACTCGATGTCGAGTCGATTACTAGCGGAATCCCAACCTGTAGTGCTCGGCTCTACAGACGAGCTTTAGAAATAGCTATAAAATATTCCAAACTCCCCCCTATTTTCCTCTTCTCCTAATCCAAGAAAGATGTGAAAAAAAGAGATTTGAAATAACAAAGGTCACGGAACCCGAAGTCTGTGGAGTGGCTAATTTAAATACGCAGTGCAGTTCTACGTAATGATTTGGACTCTTCATGTTCCAATAGCTGCGTGTCATTGTGCTGTTAATGTGACAGGCATGTTGCAAACCAACAGGCACATGTCCTATTCAAAAAAAAAACGATAGCGATATGGTGTTGCAGTGAAAACATACCGATAAAAAACTTGTGGAGGTATTTTAATTACTTTTGAAGTATAACTTCTTTTTGGCGCACACAGATTTTCCGTGGGCTGCGAAAAGAGTTCAAGCGTCACGTTCGTAAATGAAAGAAATCTTCGAGTAAACTCGGATATCTATATGGCCATGGTCATGGCAACGCCCCGCACCCAGCTACACCCGCGTAATTTCCAAAGTGAGCTATCAAATCCCAACCGACGCTGTTTTTACAGTTTTTGTGACATCAACCGACCGATTGTGTTTCGTGGTATAAAACGTTTTTTTTTTTTTTTTTTTTTTAACTTTTATAGGTTTACACTTGACCGCCATCTCGCCTGATGTTAAGCGACGATGCGGTCTACGATGGAGCGTGTTTACCTAGAAGAAACCGATTCTCTCGATTTGAAGACACCAAGACATAACTTCGGCCGATATATCGTTTATCGGACTTCGTAGTAGACCTGCTGGAAGAACACAGGCTTTTTATACCGGGAAAGTAACGACAACGGGAACTTCGCGCATAAAACCAAGGGGCACTGCTAGTGTGCAGATTTAACTGTAATCTAGTTGTAAGGACACTGTTTGGCGGTAGAATAGCTGGCGCAAAATGTATGCGTGTTTTGTAATATAGAAATTAGTTTTTCGAAATGAAATGAAATTAGGTTTATAAACATATCGTTGGCTCACTATTACAAGGTTCTATGTTACAATTTTACTACTTATTGAGGTATGAATGCTGCAAGGTTCTATGTGTCATTTAGCCACACTTTTTAAATAACAAACCGCTAGATGGCAGCACATTTACTACGAAATATTAATGTTCCATAGTCCTATGTTGCATTTTTATTACACAAAGAAATAACAAAGTTCCATGTTAAACATAGAACCATCACCATGTTGATTTTATTCATTTTTTTTATAACATGGTTCTATGTTAAACATAGGACTTGCTTAGAGAAAAAAACATCAACGTGTCTATGACCAAAGTTCTATGTCAGCTGTCAGTGTCAAAATCATCTCAATTTCGCGGCTAATGTTACGGGTTTTTTGTGTCAATAGAACGGTTATCCCAAGGAATACTCTTGGTTATCCCTTCAATTTCGTGTAAAATAGTGAGCGTCGTATAATAATGGACTATTCAAGTGATGACTCAGTGGCAGATAAAGATTTCGTGCCTCCATCACCTCCTTGTCGTATATCTTCAAGTTCTATGAGTTCAACAGATTCTGACGAAGATAGAAGGTGAGTTAATTTCAATTTCATACTATACAGTTGAAGTTTTTCAATAGATAATTTTCATGAACTAAACTAGTATATATTTATTTTCAGATCTGTACACAATCAATCGAACGTTGATGAAGGAAAAATGTTGTGTGAAGCACAACCTAAAAACGATCACGTAAGCGACAGAGAAATGAACAAGAATGGAAGATTAATAAACGAAAAGATGCAAGAAATAAGGGGTTAGAATATGTGTCTAGTCGTAAGAAGCTAATGCCGGCAAAGAAGATAAGAAAAGCAAGGATTGTCTAAATAAATGTGTTTAAATGTAGCCAAAAGATTACTGATGATGAAAGGTTATCAATTTTACTAATTATTATAAATTATCTTCAGAAGAAAAACGAATGTTTTTGCTGAATAATACTAATTGTTTGCAACCTGACAGGAGACGCAAAGGAAATAATGATGAAAATTCAAAGAAAAAGTTAGCTATCAGTTTTTTTCACTGTGAACTCTGTGAAGATAAAAGTGTGTAAGAATTTCTTCTGTGATACTTTGGTGATTAGTCAGAAACCAATATATAATATTCACAAAACAAAGAACAATATCTCAAATACTCCTGCACCCAGTAACCAAGGGAAACATACAAAAGAGCCACAGCTGAAGAAGATAGACTGCTTGTTAAGGAACACATTAATTCATTTCCCGGTTCCATCACATTATTGCAGGAAAGACTCTTCTAGAGAGTACTTAGAACGCTATTTGACCATAAAAAAATGTATTCTCTGTATACTGCCTGGATTACAGAAAAGAACAAGGTTCCAGTTAAACAAGAAGTATATCGACGTATATTCTGTAATGATTTCAATATTTACTTTCAAAAACCCAAAAAAGACAGATGTGATTTATGTGAGGAGGTTGATATAAAGTACAAAGAAGGACATACATTAACATCAGATTTACAAGAGAAGATAAACAGGCACAAAACAGAAAAGATGGCTGCTAGGTCAAACCGTGATAAAGATAGAAAAGGTACCATTCCAGTATTGTGCTTTGATCTAGAGAATGTTTTATCTTGTCCCAAGGCAGAAGTAAGCAATTTTTTTTACAAAAGTAAATTTTCTACTTACAACATGACTGGCCATCTTTCTACTAATAAAAAAGTGTACTGTGCTATTTGGAGTGAGCACACTGCTGGAAGAAGCGGAAATGATATAGCAAGTGCAGTATACAAAATTTTGACACAGGTTCTGCTTGACAACCCCCATTTCACATCAATTATATTATGGAGTGATAGTTGTGTTCCACAAAATCGCAACAGCATCATGAGCTTTGCTTTAAGACAGCTTATGGATAAATTTCCTACATTGGAACAAATTACTTTAAAATTTTCAACACCTGGACATTCTTGCATTCAAGAAATTGACAATGTGCATAGCTGTATTGATAGAGTCCTCGCAAAGGCTGAATATTATTCACCTATATCTCTGATGAGATTATTATTGCAGGTAAATTCAGCTAAACCCTATTCTATCTTGCAAATGAGTGGGAAAGATTTTTTTTAATTTTCAAGAAGCCTGTTCAAGGCTAAAATACTCACTAATTCCTTTTTCCAAAGTGACAGAGCTTCGATTTACGAAGTCACAACTAGAAGTGAGTTTTAAATGTTCACACACTACAGAATCATACACTGTAGCTAATCTGAGACCCCAGAATACCCGAAGGAATCTAAACACAGATTTTATCACCGAACCAAAACTGTTAAAAAGACCTGTATTGTGCAAGACTAAAACGGATAATATACGGTCGATGTATCGGTGGATGCCTCACATTGGACAAGGAGTACTATGAGGCAATATTCAGAAAATAAAATGTGACTTAACTTTTAATATTGTCTAAATTTAACTTTTAGTGACTTATTTTGTCTAAATAAGCATAGTTTTTATGATAAATAAAGATATTTAATGGTATAAATGCTTTTAATGCTACTGTAACATGAAAATAAGGAGAGCCCTATACTATAGGTATACTATAGGTATAGCAGTGTGTGATACTGGGCTGAAATGATGATTTCTTTCACTTATTTAAGAAGAACAAAGTGCTAAGTTCTGGTTTGAAATAAATAAATAAACATTTTTGAATCACAAAGTTCTATGTTATTTTAATTTCGTTAATATTTCAGAGTATAAAAGTTGATATCCATTTTTTTGTTCCTAGAAAGCATTACATAGTCCTAAATTAAGATATTAAATGTTACTTAGGCATTAGAGCTACATGTATAGCTTTTGCTTAAGTCGAAAATTTAAAAGTCAAATTACTCAACTTCATTAAAATTAACTTAGAACCTTGTAATAGTGAGCCAACGATATGTAGATAAATTTGGTGTCATTATTACAAATAATAAATAAATATGGGTGGACATTTCACACAGAACACCACCTGACCCCAAACTAAGCAAAGCTTGTACTATGGCGGCCAGATTATTACTATTATTATTATACACGTATTTATTTATTTCCTTAAGTTAAAGTTTTTACAACATTTATATAAAATAACATAAAAACATTATAAAAACCTAAACCTAGTTTGCCGCCAGCAGCGGGGCAGGGCCCAAGCTACCGGTGGTTAGGGCTGCAGACTGGGGAACCTTCTGACGATGGGCGCTGTGTCAAGGATGACTGCCTTATTATTATTATTATTAGCCTATACTGTCCCAATGCTGGGCAAAGGCCTCCCTACCCTCTCTCCATTTGATTCTATAGCCGGCGGCCAGATAGTGATATAATACTTATATATTTTTAAATACATACTTGGTCCGTTACGTTTCCTCGTGAGAGAAAATAGTGTCTACTGATTAAGATCCCGCTCTTCTACCGCCTAACTAAATCGTGTATGGTTTTGGCTATTGCTGTCTCTATCATTTCAAGCGAAAAGAAAAGAGAGCGCATATCAAATCTAAGACAGTTTTAGACTGTTTCTAGCAACACCCCACGGTTTTACCCGCGAAGTTGTTCCCTTTCTCGTTATTTTCCGTGATAAAAGTAGCATATATGCTATTCCAAATTTCAACCCGATCCGTGTAGCCGTTCCGACGTGACTGAGCAACAAACATCCAAAATTTTGTATTTATACAATTAGTAGAATTACGTACACACACAACATATGTACATTGTACATACTTATATACCGTGGTGCTGGTTACGGTTATAGTGTAGGTATGTACATAATCAGCCCACGAAATGTTCCCACGGCTGGGATTCGGGGCCTTCTCTCGCAAGGAGAGAGTCAAGGCCATAATCCACCACGCAGGCCCAATGCCGGTTGACGGATGACATATTACTTTAAAAAGTTCTAGGTACCTACATGTCGGTTTCGTCACAGCGTTTTCCTTCGCCGGATGAAAGTTAGCGAAATTACGCACATGACTAGACCAGCCGTAACGTCAACTGTGTTGTCAGTTCAATTGGTTTTAACCTCTCTACGTAGTCTGTGGTTTTAACCATTTAAAAAGTTACAACATTACAGTTACACACATTATACAAAATTACACGCTTATAGTAATAGTAGTTTCCAGTTAAAAAATTACAAAATACGTTAAAAATAATGTTTGGATTCTATGTATTTTAAAACAATATCCTAATCCACAAATTTTATTATTTAGCAAACCATAAACTATTTTTTAACAAAAATTAAACCGACTTCAACACCACAAATAGCACTCAAAAGCGAAAATAATTTAATATAGGTAATTATTATAACCGCTACTCACTCATCCATATAAAGCCGGTGCCAGTCTAGTTAAAAGCTAGTAGATAGATACTATGTACGAGGTAGTAAGTAGGCATAGGTATATCTATCTATACTTATTAGAGTTGGCTGGCACCGACTTCATATAGATGAGTGAGTAGCGGTTATATTAATTACCCTATATTAAATTATTTTTCGCTTTTTTGCCTATTTGTGGTGTTGAAGTCGGTTTAATTTTGTTAAAAAATAGTTTATTTTACCCTTTTAGTGCTAAACAAGTTTTCATTAATGCATTTACACGATTTCGTATTGACAGGGTCGAATTTCATAACTTTGTGAAATCTACAAATATGTCACCCAGACGAATTAATCTTAAAATGAAAAAACCGCATCGCAACCGGCCCATCCGTTTGAGCTCTACAGTCACTACGGTGCCACAGACAGACAGATATTTTTTTGGTCGGGGGTTAAAAAGTATAGCCTTGCTTTCGATTATATTGTCCAAACGAGGTGGAGGTGTTCAATATGCAGCTCGAGATATAGATGATTCTAACTCGAAGGTCGATAGCGCGTGTTATTTTACTAGTGGCGCCATCTAGTTTGCTAGGGCTGTACTAATGGTTGGTAATCAATAAAGATGTAATCAAGTTTGTTGTATGCCAGCCCTCCTTAAATATTTATTTTGTTTTATTCTTAGTATTTGTTGTTACAGCGGCAATAGAAATACCTATATAATCTGTGAAAATTTCCACTGTCTACCTATTACCGTAACGGTGATACCTACAGACGGATGACGCAATCACTATGTCGTCGAGGTAAATTTTAGTTGTTTTGTTCATATTTCGAAAACTACTATACCGATTTCGATAAAATTTATATGGGACCACCTCTGAACTATGATCTACCAAACAAAACAAGAACCATCGAAATTGATTGACAATTGGCGGCGCTATCGAGTAACATACATACAAAAAAAAAAAAAAAAAAAAAAAAACATACAACCGAATAGAGAACCTCCTCCTTTTTGGAAGTCGGTTAAAAGGAAGTAGGAGAATCAAATACGAGAAAATATTAAATTTATCTTGAGTACGTGTAGGTAGCTAGATAGGTACCTATAATACGAGTAGGTAAATATGAAAACAATGATCAAGGACAATAGACATTTTATACAATTTTAGGTAATAGTCATTGAGAATTCAGCAAAAATCAACAATCTTATTAACCTTAAAACCTAACCTTTAAACGAGCAATTCTTGTAGGTATATATACCTATATATAGAATCTGAATCTCGGAAACGGCTCGAACGATTTCCATGAAACTATGTAGACAGGGGGTTTCGGGGACGATAAATCGATCTAGATAGGTTTTATTTTTTTTAAACATCATTTTATGCGCGTTTTTAGACAATGAAAAACTGTTACAGAAACATTAGAATGCGACGGTCATTTTCGCGACGGCGCGCGACAGTATATTAGTTCAGTCGAGAAGATGGGCGGTTTTAATATGGTAGGTCCGGGTTCGAATCCAGCCGCCTTTCTTTTTTTCAAGTTCATTTTTTTTGGAGAATATCGGTATGTTTATAAATAACGGAGCAAAGCTCGGTCACCCAGGTACTATTCTATCATATGATCATTTTCACTATATTTTACTGGGTCATAGGTATAAGTATTATGTAGTTTATTTACTTTAATTTTAGTAATTTTGTGTTAATTTTTAATAGAATAAACAAAATACCTATTGGAGATCATTTCTAACACAACAATAACTAGCCCTAAGCTAAGCAAAAAAAATGCACGAGTTAAACTATCTATCTGTCTATCGCATCAAAACCGGTTTAGTCGTATAGGACCTATGCCACAGGCGTCGCAAGCGTAGGTACAATATTCATCATTCATGATGTGAAAAAGGATAATAATCAGGGAGTGATCATTAATAACATACATAATTATATTATGATGAATTAGAAATAGCAATACCTATTATAATTATGAAAAATAGTTTTAATAAGGTAGTTAATTGACTTTTAATTAAACCATACAAAGAAGTTGTATTGAAAACAAACATTAAACTCTACAATTAAGGTCTTTCATATAACAAAAAAAAAAAAATATTGAAACCCTCTCCATGGTTTTCCAAGTATTATGTTGAAACTAATTAAAAAAAACGATTAATAATTTGTTTGATTGTTGTCTATGAAACGAATTATTTAAAAAATATAGTTATTTTTATTTATTGTTTTAATTTTTTTCACGCAGAAATAATAAATATATTTGCGATTTTAAATAACTAGTTTTATAATTTTAAGGTAATTAAAAGTGAACATTAAAAGTGTCTAGTGTAGGTAATCTTATTGTTTTTTTTTTATGCACGTATAGAGCAAGGACAACGTTATCGTCATATTCCTAATTAGTGAAACAATGAATTGTATAAAACAGGTCATAAATGCGTTTGACCCCGACCGGAGTCGCCTGCTGTATTGTGAATGAACCGAGAACTCATTGATTATATCTATACACAGGACATAGGGCTGACATAAGGGCGGCGGTCGCACCCTAAGTTTATGCAGTTTTCTCACTCACTACTATAACCCACAAATATTTTAACTCCCCCAAATCATAACTAAAACCCTCAAAAACCTTACAACGAGATAGTAAATTACAATAATGTGTGGTATTGAAAATGGCCGGGGAAAGGCCCTACCTAGTTCGGGATAGGGCGATGCACAGGACAAGAAAACTGAGTAACAAACACATTACTTACTTTTCAGATGCCTCGGTCATGATTCGACACGTCGAATATCCTAATTTCTACTCGCCACTTCACAGATTTCACCATTTTTATGACATAAATACATCAGATTCACTTACGAACCGTTCTTATTTCGGCCCTTTGTTGGGCCTCAGTGCGCTTGCGTCAAGCAAACAGTCCGGGCGGGTTATTCAATGAACACGACGCGGTCGCGCGCCAGGTGGCGTGGCAGTCGACTCTCTGTCACTAGAAATCGACCGCTGATTGGTTAACGTCGCGCACTGTCAGCTGTTACCCAATCATAGCCTTTCTCACTGCGCAGTTGCCAATGACAGCGCTAACAAGACAAAGGGGCATCAATGGCGGGTTTTTCGAAAATCAGAGAACCGGTAATATAAAGTCTCACCCCCTATGGTCCTTTTTGATATTCCGAGATCGAGTTATCACTCAATAAAAATTGCGTGTGAATTCACTGGGAAAAAACGGTTTTATTGAGAATTTTGTAGTGAATTTAGTGAATTATCAGCGTGTGAGGGACGGAATACGGAAGTAGGTCACGCCGGCCTCGAGGCTTCGACTGTTACTGAATGAATCGGTGTTCGCAATGGGCCCATCCCCGTTCATGCAACCTTCCATTGAAAAATAAATAGGTCAGATTATTGCAACGTGACCTAGATGCAGGGCCATTCACAGGAGCCTGCATACGGGCCCCCGGGTTCTATTTTTAGATGCTCTATATTTGGCAGGTCATTTGCAGTAGACGTAAATGCAACCCTCTATAAACTAGGTTACCTGATTTTCTTTGTTAATGCCGAGCTGCAGTGACGTAGTCGGACTGTCGTGACGTCATTCCGTATTTTACATGACGGAAAAATGCTTGGAATTTTTGTTGAAATATATATGAGACTTTTTAGTTTAAGCTTTGTTTTATAGGAAAATAATTAGAATATAGGATTTTTATTACGCTTAAAAGAAGTTTCTTCTAAGTCACATAAAGGTTTTTTGTTTTTTGATCGACTGATTTTTCTGACTCTAGGGCTGACCACTTGTTTCGATCCGAGATAACGCGAAACGTACATTGTCTCGTGTTTGTGGTAATTTTTGCTGGAATTTTGGAGGTCGTTAGCAATCTCTACTATATTATGCCATTTACAATAAGTACAACTCTTGACATTATTTGGATGACCTACTTACTACATATTGATGATTAACTTTATTGTTATGAATATGTAATAATAACAAGGTCACTTAAACTTAAATGTCTAAAATTAATCGCGCAGTTTATGTATTTTTACGTAGAAGATGTATTTACGTATGATCATAGGCTCGAGACCACTATTACAAACTTTATTGACTACTAACAATACCCCGTGGTTTTACCCGCGTAATTTCAGTTCCCATTATTTTAAATGGGATAAAAAGTAGCCTACATAAATATATAAAGTAACCCTATAACTGTAAGCCTACATAAAGTTCGTCATAGCAGTAAACAAGGAATACACTAAATCCCTTGAATACAATGTAGGACTATTCCAAGGGTGCTGCTTATCACCAATAAATAGTATTTAATATAGTTATAAATCTTTTAGTAGACAAATTAATATCCCGTGATAAGAAATGGGCTACTGGTTTAAGTTCAACAATAAGTACACTGAGTCAATCTTAGACTTTGCGGACGACCTTGCAATATTTACACGCAATCCCAAACAGTGTCAGGAATTGTTGATACCAAATATATACTTCTTACGATCCGGGACTATCCATAAGTGGCCAAAGAGTTGCAGAGGCAGTGCCTTTAAAATTTCTTGGTAGAAAGATAGATTACGAAGGACATACACCATCATTAGAGGTGGTTGTTGAAAATTTCATGAGCAACCTCAATAAGGTAGACCAACAGCCAATCAATAAAAAAGCATGGATATATGACAACTATCTCACATCACGTGTCACTTGGCCTTTCCTAGTACCTATATGACATCGGTGAAACCCTCCTGGCAAAGCTAGATACTAATGTCATAAAGATATTGAAGTCATGGTTCGGATTGGCACATCCAGCTGATCACTCTCTTTAGGGATCACAATAGTTTTGGGCTGAAACTAAAGAAACCGTCAGAACTCTACAAACACCTAAGAGTTACAAAAACGCTTGTGAAAATGTTTTGGGAAAGTCGCAAGACGAATTAATTACATCTCTCCCAAAAGATAAAAGTTCTTCAGACCTTGAATCTAGACTTCAATTCCATAAACAATTTATGGCAGGTGCAGTGTTTATTTATTGAAAAATAGGAGAGCAGCATTAGCTGATACGCCTATATCTATATCACCGCCGAAGACTGCGACAAACTTGTGAGGTCCATTCCAAAAAGAATTTCTGCTGTTGTGAAAGCAAAAGGTGGACTAAACAAATATTGATTGTGTATTAATAAACGGTTATTCAAATATATACAAACATTTTTATTTTCATCTGTTTCATATTTAATTCTTCAAAAATGTAGAGGTGTTTAATACTTTTAGCTTTTAGCCAAGGCTGTACAACTGTACATGCCCCGCACACATAGTCATCGGCTTAGAGGCAAAGCTTAGATGGGCAGTCCCATCGCGGGATCCTCTTTGCCTCTCCGTGGCCGACCAGTGCAAGGGCGGATCCAGAGGGTGGTCATGAGGTCATGGGCCTCTGGGCTAGATCCAGAACCTAGGTAAACCACCAATTAAAACACACGCACGGACTTTTCGCACGGTCTTATGGGTTGACTACGCAGTGTTCCTATTCATAAGTTGAGCTTCTGGCTTTCGGGCTGAGCTACTGAATGTACCCGCCACCGATCAGTAGCGCCAATTTACGATTGACAACCTACATTTCGATTAATTTTGACGTTTGACAACCGAATAAATCAGGTGATAGTCAGTAAGTACCCCGAACCCCGCGGTTCCTATTCCGGTAATTTGTCCGCGAAAAAAAAGTATCTGTGTTAATCCAGACTATAATCTGACTGTGCTCCAAATATCAAGCCGATCAGTTCAGCTGTTACGACGTGATTGAGCCACAAACTTAGCTTAATTGAACTGATTTACACGGTTAAACGGGAACTACTGATCCGGAGCCTCTGTTTCGAATCCCACGCGTAATAGCCTTTTCGAAGTCAAGTCACCAACCGCTAACTGAAAAAAAAAACGGCGAAGGAAAACATCGTGAGGAAAGCGACATGTTACTAAAATCTTTCGAGGCCATGTGTTATTCGCCACATTTGGCCAGCGTGGTGGATAATGTCCACAGTCCCAGCTGTTTATTTAGTACCAGGGAATATTTAGCGGTCTGCTAATGTATGTTGTATATAAAAACATTATTTTATTTTTAAGTTGAAACTAGATGACACATCATAAGTATAATATTTATTTATACGAATATAGTTAGTAGTACTTATAATAGCTTATTTACGCGTTATTGTTTTAGCCAAAGAAAGGAAGACTGATGATTCTAACAGACAATAATTTATGGCATATTTATATTCATATAATTTACTAACATCTTTCATCGCTTCCCCTTAAATACATATTTTTTCAGATGAAAGCGACTCCACTCATCTTTATGTTCTCGAGTCATATGCTATGACGTCATGCGAATCCAACATGTCGGATACACATTCGTATTTAGAATTCGTTTTGACGTGAAAACCTTCTTTTGGCACACCACACACAGATTTTTCGTGCGCTGTGAATTGAGTTCAAGCATCACGCTCGGCAATGAAAGAAGTCTTTGGGTGAACTCGGGACCCTATGGTCCCGAGTTCCATTTAGAAATGCGTTAGCGTGTTACCATGGTTACATATCTAGTCTAGATGGCCATGCTTAAACGACAATGCTTTGAAGATTTATTTCAGACTAGCAGCGCCCTCCTTTTTCACCCGCATAGTTTCCAAAGTGAGCTATCAAATATTTAGTTATAAGTACTCTATCGGCAGTCTCTATGACATCCATTTTTTTAGAGTGAGTCAAGGCCATAATACACCGCTCTCGCAAAATACGGGTGGGTAGATGATGCATCGTCAGAGGTCCTTTTGGAAAACGCCATTTTCCTTCACTGTTCTGATGATGAAGGTGATGAAAAGGTGTATGTCTCACAATATTGAAGTGAAAACTTCATTAGGCGCGTTGAGACAAAATTTTCGTGGGCTATGAAATGAAATGAACCGTCACACTCGGGTATGATAATAATTTCCGGATGAACTCGGGATGCTAGAGCGAGAAACAAAATACAGTGAACAAGCGCGTCAGAGCGAGAAAGATAATATAGTCCCTGTGAACCTGTGTTTATTATATTTATATCTTTTTATACCGACATTAACTTCTAGGTACTTACCGCACTAATGTCATTAATTGAACATGTCACGAAATATTAAAATTTGCATTTCACATCCATTGCAAAAAAGGTTTTGTTGTAATATAGGTACTCGTTTTACTGTTTTATCACAGCACTTAGGTACACTACGTAAACACACAAACTGATACCTAATTTCATCACAGCCCTTATACATACACTTTAAACACAACATATATATACATTTTTTAGCAAAATACCTATAAAATAAATAAATAGCAAACATTAAAAAATTTTAAAAACCCTATTTCCGAACCGCGTATTTTTTTTTTTAATTTATTCTTGGCCATTTCGCCACATATTATTCTTGTGTTGCTCTGCTTAGTAGTGATAAATTTTCAATTTCTAAATAATTTGTATTTTTATTTTGTTGTGTGCGGTCTTAAGCGCACACATTTTTTTTCTTTCACATTTAAAGCGAGCGGTGATTACAAAAGTTTCCTCACAATATTTTCTCCATTAAAGCGAGTTATGACGAAAAAATATTCTAAATAAACAAAATAAAGTTATTCCTCACAATGTTTTCTTTCACAGTAAAAGCGAATGGTGATGACAAAATTGTTCTCATAAAGCTAGTTATAAAACACTCAGGTGTTTCCTCGCGATGTTTTCATTCACCGTAAGGGTCAGTCCATCCTAGCGCAGAGTCGAAGCGCATCGAAGCGACAAATTCTCAAGTTCTTTAAATGCGCGTGCATTCGCCCGCTTTTACATTTGAATTGGATATCAATTGGCGTTGCCAATTGACTCTTGCAGTTAAAACTCGTTTGAAATGGTTGACATTTATGCTATAATGTTATCTATTTATATCGGAAGTTGAAGAAAAAGGAAACGAACAAAGTGAAGACAAGATTTAGTTGGGCTCTTAGCAGAGTCCGCCTGGGGAAGTACCACACCTTTGCCAGTTATTCTACCGCCAAGCAATAGTTTGCAAACATTACTGTGTTTGGTATGAAGGGCAATGTTTCAATGTTTGTTTGGCAGATAAATTACTGAGCTAAACGATAAAACACCCTATATCTCGAGAGTGATGAGCGCAGTGCTGTGCTAGGTAATGATTTAGACTCTTCATATTCGTAAAAACGTATAAAATTTGTCGTTACCACACGCTTTAAAGGTAGCGGTTCGCGCGGAGACCGCGACAGGCACTTCGACACTTTTACAATAAACAAGAATTTTGGATTATGTCACTTGAATTCTACAGGTTCGATATGATAAATTTGACATACTTACTCACTTTTTAAAATACTTAATAAATTGGGTAAATGATACAGCATAGTTTTAATAAGTTACAATTTATTAAATCCTCAACAAATACCATATTTACATTTTGAGTACTTATATAATTTTATATGTACAATGTATAATTTTGTACAATATAGAATTTACATAGATTTGTATGACTTATCAACAAAATACATAACATATGTTCACACAAATTGGTTCCTTTTTCGGAGTAGGTTAAAAGTACATTTAATACATCATCATCATCATCAGCCTGTATTCGTCCACTGCTGGACATAGGCCTCCCCTATGATACGCCACTCAGCCCCGTCCTCGGTCTTACTTCTCCAGCCGTCTGGTGGCGGTTGGAGACATTTAATACAAAGGATATTTATTATGTCTCGAGCTCTTTGGGAAACCCTTTTGGAGTTTACGTCGAGTTTGTCGACAATTCTATACTAATATTATAAAGCTGAAGAGTTTGTTTGTTTGTTTGAACGCTAGGATCTCGGGAAGTACTGGTCCGAATTAAAAGATTCTTTTTCTATTAGATAGTCTATATATCGAGGAAGGCTATAGACTATAGAACATAACGCTACTGTCAATAGAAGCGGAGCATGAATCAAGAATGTAACAAAAACGGGAAAAAGATATCCTTTTTGAGAGTTTCGTACCGTGGTTTGACATGACAGCATGTGTCTAAGATGGCGTCATTGAATATAAACCTTTGCTAATCAAATTTGTTTCTATATCTGAGTAGCAGATACCGAAGAGGTTTTTTCTTTGAAAGCGATATTCTCACCGTTTCAATTCAATTCAATTTCACCGTTGGATATGTACGGGATCCCGATGAGTGGTATATAATGTACCACGGGCGAAGGCGGGGCGGGCATCTAGTTTCATATAAAAGATCGAACATTTTAAATATAGACTTGACGTGTCAATGGTGACACATAGGACACAATCCTTAAAAAAATAATTATTCTGTTAGCTTACAAAAAAATATTGCACACGTATTTTTTCTTACGTTTCATAAACAAAACAGTTGGCAGTCATAGGGACTGCCGATAGAAGAGAAAACTTATAACTCAGAATTTGATAGCTTACTTTGTAAACTACGCGGGGGAAACCGGAGGGCGCGGCTATGACTATAAATATAATAAATATTGGTGGACAATTCACACACAACACCATCTGACCCCAAACTAAGCAAAGCTTGTGTGATGGCAGCCAGATAGCTGATATAATACTTTTACAGTTTTAAATACATACTTATTATACATAGAAACACCCAGACACAGTGCAAACATTTGAATTCATCACACAAATATTTGCACTGGGTGGGGATCGAACCCACGACCCTCGGCTTCGCAGGCAGAGCTACTACCAACTAAGCCACTAGGGCAGTCAACTATGCTAACGCATTTCTAGATGGCCAGTAGCCATGGTCCTGAGTTTACACGAAAATTTCTTATCATTCCCGAGCGTGACGCTAGAATTCAATTCACGAAAAATCTGTTAGAAGTTTCGCGTGACGTCACTTGTGGTTACGATTTTTACCCACGAGTGACGTCACAGAACTCTGGAAGTTGGATGGTCTGTATCTTTCTGTGTTTTTAATAATTTGACAAAACAAAAAATACATGTTCCATATTTTCCCAAGATCTATTTTGTTTTTAACTTTTATGGGTTCACACTTGTTTGCCATCTCGCCTGATGTTAAACGACAATGCGGTCTACGATGGAGCGTGTTTACCTAGAAGAAACCGATTCACTCTCGATTTGAAGATACAAAGATTGTAACCATCGGGAAAAACCCAATCAGGCAACTCATTCCACAGCCGAGGCGTTCATATCACAAAAGTAGAGTCAAATCTCTTCGTTCGTGTCTTTGGAACATCAACCATGAATCGATGTCGCTTTTTCGAGCTGACTGACTAATTAGAATAGTTTATTTTTGACCCAGTCCGATACCATATCGTATGTTAGTTTGACCTTATACACAGGTTGTAGATTTATTTCGCTAACAAAGAGATTTGACTCTTTACTGTGTTCCGGTTTGAAGGGCAATGTTTCCAGATAAATTACAGGGCATAGAGATACAACATCTTAGATCTCTGGGTGATGAGTCAGTGCTAGGTAATGATTTGGACTCTTCATGTTCCAATAGCTGCGTGTTACTGTGCTGTTATGTGGCAGGCATGTTGCTTACCATCAGGCACATGACCTGCTCGTCTCGTCACTCTTTATTTAAAAAAACTCTACTTTTGTGATAAGAACGTCTAGACTGTGGCATACGTTGCCTGAGTGGGTTTTCCCCGATGGTTACAGTCTTTGTGTCTTCAAATCGAGAGTGAATCGGTATCTTCTAGGTAAACACGCTCCATCGTAGACCGCATCGTCGTTTAACATCAGGCGAGATGGCGGTCAAGTGTGAACCTATAAAAGTTAAAAACAAAAAAGTTATCAATTGGTTCTTGTAAGACTGTAGTGGTTACTATTCGCAGACGAGTTGTGAGCATTTTACACTTTAGTAGTGGTAGGACTCTTGACAGAGGCCGCCTGGGAAAGTACCTTTGCCAGGTATTCTATCGACAATGCAATGTGTTCCGGTTTGAAGGGCAATGTTTCCAGTGAAATTACAGCGCATGGAGATAAATATCTTATATCTCTGGGTGTGACGAGCGCAGAGCAGTGCTAGGTGATGATTTTGACTCTTCATGCTTCAATTAGTTGTGTGTCACTGTGCTGTTGCGTGGCAGGGATATTGCTTACCATCAGGCACATGTACTGCTCGTCTCGTCACTACTTTTGTTTAGGTAGTATACAGGTTTTAAATGTGAGTATTTTTTTAATACAATAAATACGTTTTTGTTTGGTATGAATTGAAAAGATACCGACATACAACACGCGGTTACATATGTATTCGTTCACAGATTGTCAAACTCAGGCGCCGGTCCTTTGGTGGCCTGAGCCATCGCAGCTTTGGGAAGATCCTCACCCTGGTTCATTGCCATGTTGAGAAGACGCTGGAAATAAAAAAAAACATCTTATATATTTATATATTAATAATATCCATTTTATTCAAGTTACGGCTGGTCTAGTCTGGAGGACGGCGACTGCCGATCCGGAGCCCCCGGGTTCAAATCCCATTTCTCTAAGTTATGTGCGTAATGCCGCTAACTTATAAACGGCGAAGGAAAACATCGTGAGGAAATCATCATGTACCTAGAATCTTTTGAACTCATGTGTCATCCGCCAACCCGCACTAAATAAATAAAATAAAATAAATAAATTTTGGTGGACAATTCACACACAACACCATCTGACCCCAAACTAAGCAAAGCTTGTGTGATGGCAGCCAGATAGCTGATATAATACTTATATAGTTTTAAATACATACTTTTTCTTTTTTTTTTTTTTTTAACTATAATAGGTTCGCACTTGACCACCATCTCGCCTGATGTTAAGCGATGATGAGATCTACGATGGAGCGTGCTTACCTAGAAAAAACCGATTCACTCTCGATTTGAAGACACCAAGATTGTAACCATCAGGGAAAACCCACTCAGGCAACGCATTCCACAACCTAGACGTTCTTATCACAAATGTGGAGTCAAATCTCTTCGTTCGCGTTTTTGGAACATCAACCATGAAACGATGCCGCCCTTTTGTGGAACGAGAATTCCGATAGAAGAAAGGGCAAGGTGGTATTAGATCATGCAGATCAGTTGCACACTCTCCGAAGTGTATCCGATAAAAAACCGATAAGCTAGCGATTTTGCGGCGATGATCAAGACTTTGAAGTCTTTTACGCACAAGAGCGTCATTGCCTATGAGTCTTTTGGCACGACTCTCAATCGATTCCAGAGTCCCCAGCTGATACTTAGCCGATCCATCCCAAAGGTGCGAGCAGTACTCCATACAGGAGCGAATCTGTGCTTTGTATAACGTGAGCAACTGTTCAGAGTTGAAGTATCTTCGCACCTTTGAGAGGACACCTAGTTTTTTGGCGGCTAATTTAGCCTTAGACTCAATACATGTGCCAAAGTTGAGCGTCGATGACAGAGAAACGCCCAAAAGCTCGAGATGGTCAGTAACCGGCACGGACACGCCTCGAAAAGTAGGAGCCAGTTGGAACGGACTCCTTTTAGCGGAGAACAAACACGCCTGTGTCTTTCCTTCGTTAAACCTGGCCAAATTGGCATCGCCCCATTTAGAGACTGCCTCAAGGGCCAAGTTCAACCGCTCGATCATATTCTCTCCCAATAGCTGAGTTTGTTGCCCACTGGCTCTTGCGCTAGATATATAACTCTCTACGACTGTGCTATCATCTGCGTACCCAAAAATACCGGGCTTCAACAGATCGTTGATATGTAGCAGGAAGAGCGTCGCAGAGAGTACCGACCCTTGAGGGACTCCGGCATTGATAGCCATTTGATCCGACGAGCAGCCATCAATGACGACTCGTATGGATCGATCCCTCAAGAAGTCCGATATCCACGCAATAAACCCAGGAGACAAACCATAGCCAGAAAGCTTGCTTATAAGGCCATCATGCCAAACCCTGTCGAAAGCCTTCGAGATATCCAGGGAGACTGCAAGTGCTTCCCCGTGTTTCTCGATAGCTTCACTCCAGATGTGGGTGACATACGCTAGAATATCCCCGGTGGACCGGTTCCGGCGAAACCCGTATTGCCGGTCACTGAGGAGGTCGTTCGATTCTAGGTATGTCAGGAGCCTGTGGTTTAAGACACGTTCCATAGTCTTGCAGAGTATGGACGTGACTGAGATGGGCCTGTAGTTGACAGGGTCAGCACGACTACCTTTTTTGGGCACAGGTTGCACGTTTGCAAGCTTCCACGACTTCGGCACTTGCCCAGTTTGGAGAGAAAGTCTAAACAGGCGCGTTAGTACTGGAGACAACTCGGGTGCACAAACCCTCAGTACTATGGCAGGAATTCCGTCCGGGCCACTGGCTTTATTCACATCCAGATTGCGTAGCGCTTTGGTAACCTCCTTTTGGCGAATATGTAATTCAGACATTACAGTCGGACTGCCAGGTGGAGTAGGAGGTATCGCACAACCAGCATCTAGACGTGAAGATTCCGCAAACTGAGATGCAAACAAGTTTGCCTTCTCCGTTGCGGTGTGAGCCAACGTCCCATCAGGTTTTAGCATTGAGGTAGTGAGGGGCGACAGAAGTTCGATTCGACCGATTTAGCTAGGGACCAAAACGCTTTGCTACCCGCTGGGTACGAAGCTAGTTTGTTCCCTATTCGACTAATATGGTCGAAACGAGCCCTCTGTAAAACCTTTTTGCATGCCTTAGCAGCCTTGTTAAACGCTTTCTTCTTCTGGTGTGTGTCCTTTGCCTTACGTTGTCGAGCATCAACCCAAGCTAGGTAAGCCCCATGCTTACATGCCTCAGCATTTTACACTGCGGGCCAAACCAAGGGCGAGCTTTGCTGGATACTGGGACGTCAGAGTACGGTATAAAATATTCCATAGCTGTTTGTATCACTTCAGTCACAGCATCCGCGCAAGTTGAAGGATCACCAGAAGAGAAGCACAATGACTGCCATGGGTAAGACGCAAAAAGAACGCATCTCATCCCAATCTGCTAACTTGTATCGCCACAACCGCCGGTTGCCTCTAGGGCTGGGATCGGGTGGATGGTACATTGATACTGACTTCACCAGACAGTGGTCGGAGCTGCCCAACGGCGACGATACCGCCACGGAATATCGATCTGGGTCAGTTGTTAGCAGAAGGTCTAAACAATAAGGGTATGCGACTCAACGTCAGGTACCCGTGTGGCCTCTTGGACCAGCTGGGTCAGGTCTAACGATAAAGCTAGCTTTCTCGTTTCCAGCCCAGCGTGGTCAGTGTCCCGGTATGGGAACAGCCAATCCTTGTGATGGCCGTTAAAATCCCCCAGCAACACTAGTTGGGCTGTTGGGTACTTTTGCTGAGCCGCATCCGCCGCCTCACTCAAATATTCCATGAGCCTAGTCGTCTCCAGATCCCCACTGTGCGACCGATAGACACAGGCATAAACAATTTTGTCTATGCCTGTGTCTACCAGCGCCCAAACAACAGAGAATCTGGTGTCCTCAAGATTACGGAGACGCCGACAGCAGATATCGTCACGGGCGTACAGGCACACTCCAGCACGTGGCTTAAAGTTGTGCTCCAACGTGTACCCAGGATATGTTAGGTACGCCACGTCTGACGGACGTCCTATCTGCGTCTCCGTAAGAAACAACAGTGATGGCTGCTCAGTCTCCAGGTGGTGGTGGACTGCTGTGATATTTGAGTGCAGACCTCGGATGTTCTCGAGGTGCACTTTAAGGATCAAGGAGTGCAGCCGCGTATTAACTTTGTTTCTGTGTTTGACTCTTTTCATAGTTATTTGAGGGTGAATTACGGTGGGAAAACGGAAGTAGAACGAGGCTACACGTTGCTGACTAACGACCACAACACACAACACGAATACAACTATGGGAAACTAGTCTGGAGACTGCGGGGACGCCTGAGCCCCCAGGGATGTCTATCTGGCCTTGATATCCGGTCGCCAACCGGCAGGATAGCGCATCCGGGATTTTTCGCTAGATGGCGGGGCAGCCTTTCGCGAGGGGCTAGCTCACTACTTGGGCCCCCTACTGTCTGCGGTCGGCCGCGGCAACCGTGCCTCGGAACCCGCTACCCTCCACGACTAGCTTTCCGATGCAAAGTATCGGTGTGCGGCATTCCAGTCTTGCAGTTATGCAGCAACTGTTCTGACCCGTTTTCCCTAATGGCGTCACCAAACAACATGCCGGAACACGGCTAGGCCGCTTGGCGGCATGACTTAGTCTGGTGGGTGGTCACCAGCCACGGCCGAGGCCTACCACCGGTATTTTTGTCAGCTGTTTAGCACCACCCAGGGACCACGTGTGGGGTTTCTATTTACAGGTCTTTCCCACGGACGAAGCTGACACAGTCCCCAAATACTTATTATACATAGAAACACCCAGACACAGTGCAAACATTTGAATTCATCACACAAACATTTGCACTGGGTGGACTTAATCGAACCCACGACCCTCGGCTTCGCAGGCAGAGCTACTACCAACTAAGCCACTAGGCCAGTCAAGGCGGGCCAGCGTGGTGGATTATGACCTTGACTCTCTCCTAGCGAGAGAAGGCCCCGAGTCCCAGCAGTGGGAACATTTAGAGAGTTGCTTATGCATATTCATGGTAATCATAATAGTAATAATAAAATCCTGGGATCATTTTTTGTCATTTATAATCCTACTAATATTACTAATGTCAAAGTTTGGATGTTTATTACTCAATCACGTCAGAACTAATGAACGGATAGGGTTAACATTTGGAGGTTTGTAGTGTAGTGTAGTTCTCATTGTATTTTAGTTTTGTTAATAAAGGCTCTGCCCACTCTAAAAAAACATTTGGAACGGGTATGATCTGGAAGAATACATAGGCCTTCGATAGTTCTTCATTAAGTAGACTACAGGCCCGTAAACAACATGTAAGGGTCAATTGAACCACCTATGTAGGATGATAGAAGGGTATAAAGTAATAAAATTCATTCAGCACTATGCCACAGAATAGATATTACTACAGAACCCTTACTTAGCGAAAACTTTTATATAAATAGCGACTCTTGCTGGGACGCAATAAAGTGCAATTCAGCTCGCATTAGCGCTCAATGCCTATCGCAATTTTTAACCTAAACATTTGCGCTCTCTTCTAACGCGTAACTCTGTCGCTGTCTGGCGCGGAATGATGCGCATCGAAAGGGTTGTCGACATATTATCTAATAAAAAAATAAATTAACCTTTCGTTATGTAGGTAGTCAGCATTGTAGCTCAGATTATATATTTTAGTCATTTACTTCGTAACGCGCAAGACAGCTAGAAGAGGCCGTAACATAGGGTCGGACACATTGAAATTAAAACAATAAAAGTATACTTTGACTGTTTTTATTCTACTTGATCGTCTAAATGTTGTTTGATAAATACGTAACATATTTTAATGTACTTACCTACACTAATACATACAACCAGCTTCGATTACAAGCTATTTTATAATGTCCCGTAGTTTTTGTACGGTTAGCAGAAAAATATAAAAAATAATGGTATATTTTGTACAACTAGGAAAAAATGATAATTCTTTGTTTTTTGACTCGTGCATCCATATACAGCACAATATATGGCGACGTAATTTTGCGCGGGAAATGTGTTGCGCGAGCGCTCAGACGTGCGTTCGACAACCGCCTGGCACTTGTTCCGTGCGAGGAACGGTCTAGCTGTAGGCTAAAACCGCGCGACCTTGAGCGAGTGAGCACTGACTATGCCGTCACTTGTAAGCTGTCCAACTGAGTGCAGGTGAAGAGGGGGGGGGGGTTTGCAACCCTCGATCATTTCTCCTTGTCACGGGATAAGTTCCAAGGCTTGTTAAACATGTATCGTAACTAGGCGTGCTCTTGACCGACGCGACAGTAAGGGTACTCACAATGTGCTCCAGCCCCTCCTCGTTGGGTCTGCTCTGTGAGTAGACGAGACTTTGCTTCGTGGTCTGCACTGCCACCGGGCTCTTAGAGGCGATGTCTGCTGCCACCGCGAATACGTGTTTTAAGGCACTGAAAATCAAATAAATACATCATCATCACCCGCAAGATGTCCACTGCTGAACACAGGCCTCCCCCCTAGATTTCCACAACGAACGGTCCTGCGCAACCTGCAACCAGCGGTTTCCAGCGACCTTTGTGAGGTCATCTATCCATCTAATGGGAGGCCGTCCAACACGGCGTCTTCCGGTTCGTGGTCGCCACTCGAGAACCTTTCTTCCCCATCGGTTGTCAGTTCTGCGAGCGATGTGGCCTGCCCATTGCCACTTCAGCTTGCTTACTCTCTGAGCCTTGTCTGCCAGTTTCGTTCTTTTGCGAATAGCCTCACTACGGATTCTGTCGCGCAAAGAGTCTCCGAGCATAGCTCTCTCCATAGCTCGCTGTGTGACTTTGAGCTTCGTTATGAGGCCCACAGTGAAGGACCACGTCTCAGTTCCATAAGCCATCACTGGCAACACGCACTGGTTAAAGACTTCCGTCTTTAAATAAATACATATTGGTGGTAATTTCACACAAAAGGACGTGCCGTCGCAAACTTCACACGCACGGAATTATGTTATCGTTGGGAAGAGTGAGCTCACTCTTTCCGTTTTAGTCGATTATAGGAAGCGGTGAACGCCGAATGTTTATACCTATCGCTATTTGTTGTCAACAATCAAAATAAGTAGAATCGCAACATACCTCGCTGCTAGCGATTCTACGCGTCAAGTAGATTGGTGGCTGTAAACCACTCACGCTACACACAGAGATGCATTTTGTTAACAATTTCAAGGTGCTCAGGGCACATCCACTGATTTATATCGATGCAAAACGCCACCTGACCCCAAACTCAATTTTAAAAACATCCTTATCTATATTACTAATTTCGTCAAGGTAGACTTGATCGAAACCTTATATGAATAACAAAACATAAAAAATATTGCTTTTGAGTCGACAACATATGTCCACAAAATTCGGATTATGGAGAATTTCGTTAAATTCTGATGGCAATGACAAACAAACCGCTGTCGCCATCTTTGGTGTTAAGCACGTTTCGTTCCATCAATTGCGTGCGTCCGTCGCGCCAAAAAAGTATCCATCACAAAAAACTGTGACTTATGTGACTACGTAAAACGAAACGTCTTGCCGCCGGACCGGAATTTTATTAGTAGGTACTTGTATTTAGTATCAGCATTGCACCCGTGCGAAGCCGGGCGGGTCGCTAGTTTCATTATAATTTTTTTTTTTCAATGAGACTAGTGTCCATTTTAATCCTAATATCACAAAATAATATTATATGTTAAAATATAATTTTTAACTCCCTAAACTAAACAAAGTTTGTACCGCGCAAGCCAAATAGCAGATTTAATACTAATACAGTTGTAAATACCTAAATACACGCTATTAAACGTAGAAACACGCAGACATACCCTTACCTGTCTTTGTCCGGGAACACCTGGCTGACCAGCCCGAGGTCCCGGGCCTCGGCGGCGAGGAACTTCCTCCCGGTGTAGCAGAGCTCGCGAGCCACGGACGCGTTCGACACCACCTGGCATACACACACATACATATCATTACCTCCTGGCCACGTGGTTCGACTGCGTAGTTCGATCAATCGGTGTGAATCAACGGACGACGTGAACTTTTTTTAGGGCTTGACTAGTAGAATGTTGTACAGATAACAAATCCGAGATAGTCAGGGGTTAGTCAACATTTTTAATGTTGTTCTTGTTTAAAACGATTCGGACGTGGCTTGGGGCAGAGTCCAACCAGTACCTTGGGGAACCTCTGCAGCGTGCCGACGTCAGCCGCTAAGCCCACGTCTACTTCTTTGATCTGGAACCACGCGTCCTCTGTGCAGTACCTGAAATTATATATAAGTATTCAATTCAATTATTTATTTATCAATTTGGTACATGGGGTACACTTTTGAACGTCAAATTATAGAAACACGAGATGTCCGCCCCGGCTTCGCCCGTGGTACATTATACCACTTATCGGGATCCCGTACATATCCAACGATGAAAAAATTACTGAAATCGGTTCAGTCATTCCTGAGAATATAGCTTTCAAACAAAAAACCTCTTTAGATACCTGCTACGCCACCTGTCGGAAATTGGTCGTACCGACTCAATCGTAATTCGTTCTTAAATCGTATCTCAATCGTAATCGGTCGTACCAATTAGCAAAGATTTATATTCAATGACGCCATCATAGACACATGACACATGCTGTCATGGTGTCATGTCAAAGCACGAAAACTCTCAAAAAGGAAAAAAATATCCCGTTTTTGTTACATTCTTGATTCATGCTCCGCTTCTATTGATAGTAGCGTTATGTTCTATAGCTTATAGCCTTCCTCGATAAATGGACTATCCAATGGAAAAATAATCTTTCAATTCGGACCGGTAGTTCCCGACATCCTAGCGTTCAAACAAACAAACTCTTCAGCTTTATAATATTAGTATAGATTATTTATTTATTTATTTATTGATTAATAGGCGAGCAGCTTTAGCTGATGTGCCTATATCTCAGTGTTGAAATAACAAATTATAGGTAATTGTCAGTTAAAATGATTTTGTCTTTTACTATCCATTTGTCAAGTTTGTTCTTAAAAGAGTTTAACGACTTTGCCGAAATAACATCCTCAGGCAACCAGTTCCAGTTGTAAACCACTCTGTTGCTGAGGATGTGATGTGCAGTGTTCGTCAGTGTTGGCGCGTGGGACAACTGGGACTTATGACGCCGACTGTCTCTCTTATGCTCCTTTAATCTGTACAGGTTCCTAATGTTTTAAATTTATATACACAATGTCAGATAAAACAACAAAATACAACCAGAACATAACAGTATTAAATTATGGGTAATGTGGAATTAAAATAAAATCTGAGAATTCAATTTCCATTCAATCAAAGGAAAAAACATTTGTCACAATTCATTTAAATTTTCTAGTGTTAAGTGTACACTACTAGATGTCCGGCCCGGCTTCGCCCGTGATACATATATAGCCTACAGCACTCAGGGACCCCGTAAAAACAGTAAAATATTTTTTACTGTTTGATTTTTATGGTTTAAGTTCTCATTTAAAGAGGGGGGGGCTGCAACCCTCGATCATTTCTCCTTGTCGCATGATTTGTCTTCACCTGCACTCGGTTGGACAGCTTACAAGTGACGGTATAGTGCTGAATCTTATTACTTTATACCCTTCTATCATATAAGTTTTCATTTCTATCGGCAGTCCTTATGACTGAGTTTATTTTTTTTATTACACACTTGCAATTGGCCATTGCCATCTTGCCCGTGATTAGGGTCAATGCGGTCTAGGAGCGGGCTTACCTAGAAGAAACAGATTCACTCTCGACTCAGACATAAATATTTAATCTAACGGGAAAAATCCCATTCAAGTAACGCATTCCACAACCTAAACGTCCTTATATGGTTATGTGGTTTGGTATTTTTTTTTTCAATCAACATTTCTCTACAACCTAATAAAGTAAAAGCGGCCAAGTGCGAGTCGGACTCACCCATGAAGGGTTCCGTAACAGCAAGCAATTTAATACACACGTTATTGTAGTTCGTTCGGAGCCTCCTTCATTATTTATTTTATTTGAACTAATTTAAATTTAATTTATTTTATTTGAACTAATTTAATTTAAAGAGAACATAAAACTAAATATTCTGTGAATAGTGAAAGCGTCTACCTGTCACCGTTATTAGTATCGAGCAAGATACTTTTAAAAATCAAGTTTGTTGTATGGAAGCCCCCCCTTAAACATTTATTTTTATCATTTGTTGTCATAGCGGCAATAGAAATACATCATCTGTGAAAATTTAAACTATCTACCGTTCTAGAGAAACAGCCTGGTGACAGACGGACGGACGGACAGCGAAGTCTCAGTAATAGGGCCCGTTTTTACCCTTTGGGTACGGAACCCTAAACCTTACGAACCTAAAACCTTTCTACGAGGTAAGTTGACTGGAAGAAACCGCTACAAACGATAAAGTCGCCAGTACCTGATATCGGCCGCAGTGATCAGATCGACGCCCGCGCCGACGCACGCGTTGTGAGTCACGGCTATGACTGGCTTCACGCACTCCTCCAGGGCGGATATACCGTTCTGCAAAACATCGTGAGGAAACTTAACAATCGGAGTTTAAAGTTTCAAGGTTAATATAAAGTTACGCGTAAAAAATCGACTGATACATAAAACAGGCGGCGAAGCTATAATACCCCTGCGATACAGGTCTTTCCTAGTGCAGGCGTCACTAGTATTTATTTGTCTTAGTGAACATACCTATGTACCAAAGTTCTTAGATTAACAAAAGCACCCTACGACATGTTTAATCACAAATAATTTTTTTGTATTTATTTTCTTTAAGATTCATTTCTACCGGCAGTCGCAATACAAATCTGCAGTTTACTCGTCTATTATTTTTTCCCAAACAATTCAAGCAATAGAAAACCTTAATACATCAACAATAGGGCTCGACTTGTAATTATTATGTTTTGTTTAGTTAACGATTGGTTGATTTGGCATTACATACAATTAACGCTGAATTTTCACCCTCCTACCACTCACCCGCATTTTTTAAAGCGTCTGACAAAATTTTAAAACACATTTTTTTCTCTAAATGCGCAAGTAGGTACCTACTTTAAACCTAACTTAAAATAATGGCCTCGTGGCTTAGTGGGTAGTAACTCTGCCTGCGAAGCCGAGGGTCGTGGGTTCGATTCCCGCCCAGTGCAAATATTTGTGTGATGAATTCAAATATTTGTTGTACTGTGTCTGGTGGTTCTATGTATAATAAGGATGTTTTTAGAACTATATAAGCATTATATCAGCTATCCGAGAGGTCAATTTGCAGATGGCCATCAAAGACAGAAATGCGGTCGTGATGGAGGCGCTGAGCCGGGAGGAGCCGGTTTAGAAAATAATATATAAATAATAATAGTCCTAGAATTAGAATGAAAATGTTCCTACTCCCCCCTATTTCCTTTTCTTCTCCTATCCCAAGATTCATGTAAAACAGAAAACAAATGACAAAGGTCATGGACCCCGGAGTCTGTGGAGTTGCTAAATTAAATATAATATATATATATCAGCTATCTGGCCATCATATTACAAGCTTTGCCTAGTTTGGGGTCTGTTATATGTGAACTGTCCACCAAGTTTTATTTTATAAATAACTTCAAAAAATCACTGCAGCCGATATCAATAAAAATAATAGATTTATGATAATGCTAATTCTTTATTACATTATGATCGACAGTTTACGAAAATGCTGACCTTTTTGATTGCATCACAATATGGTGTCGGACTGGGTCAAAAATAAACCATTCTAATTAGTCAGTCAGCTAGATCGTGGAAAAATATGGAACATACATATATTTATTGTTTTATCAAATTATTAAAAACCGACAAAGATACAGACCATCCAACTTCCAGAGTGGGGGCTGTGACGTCACTCGTGGGTAAAAGTACCCACAAGTGTCGTCACGCGGAACTTCTAAGGTCTGTATCTTTGTCATTTTTGCAGCGAAAACTTCTTTCGGCGCGCCACAGATAATTTTTTCGTGGATTGAATTCTAGCGTCACGCTCGGGAATGATAAGAAATCTTCGGGTAAACTCGGGACCCCTAGAAATCTAGAAATGCGTTACCATTGTCATGGCCACGGCCTCCGGTTTCACCCGCGTAGTTTCCAAAGTAAGCTGTCAAATTCTGAGTTATAAGTTTTCACTTCTTTCGGCAGTTTTTATGACTGACATTTTTTATGTTTGCGATACAAAAGAAAAAATACGAGTCCAATATATTTTAGCAATCTTACTGATAGCTTGTTTAAGGATGGTACCTTATTGATGTAGCAATGACCGAATTTTCGTCACTAATTTTGCTGGTCTCTTAAACTAACCAACCAACCCGCACAGGGCGAGCGTGGTGGATTATGGCCTGGACACTCTCCTTGCGAGAGAACGCCCCGAATCCCAGCTGTGGGAACATTTACTGGATTGGTTATGCTTTATTATGCTCAAACTAAGGTTACATGGTTAAGATTAAATAGTATAATATGTTATGTCTACGTCACCGTAAAATTGTATACAGGGTTATTGGTAATTAGCCTACATCTTTTTAAAGGGATGTTAAATACATTAAATACGTCAACTTTTGTTCTACGGTTTATAAAAATTCGTACATTTTTTTTCCCATACAAAATAAAAAAAGTGTATTTGCCCGGTCCAAAAGCACTCAAACAAACAAAAAACAAAAGTCAAAAGCATCGAACTCTTCGTAATGATTCGTAAAGAACGCGCACGCTGTTTAGCTCTCGATAAATGACGTGTCGAAGTGAATAAACACTAAACAACCGCTAAACAGTGCTAGAGAGGAGCAAATACACTTTTTAGGTTTCACAGCCAAATGGCAAAATACGGGACCCTTATAGATTCGTCATGTCTGTCTGTCTGTCCGTCCGTATGTCACAGCCACTTTTCTCCGAAACTATAAAAGCTTAACTATTGAAACTTAATAAGTAGGTATAATCTGTGAACCGCATTAAGATTTTAATACAACAATACAAAAAAAATCAGGGGTACTAACAATAAAATAAACAAACAAACAACGGGTATATACATAGAACTGAAACTCAAAAAAAAATCTAAATCTTTTTTTAAACTATCAACGAAAATTGGTTTGAATGAGATCTAGTAAGTAGTTTTATTTTAATACGTCATAAATTGACTACTGTTAAAACACTTATTAAAGTAACAACGAAGTTCAAGAACTTTTGTATTATGTAACCTACTTGCTGCTACGGAAGCCTTCATGGGCGAGCCCGACTTGCACTTGACCACTTTTATTTTGGGATAGGTATGTATGTGTCACGTCTATTGAAGTCCACGCTCCGACCAAATTATGCTCAGATCGAAGATCCCGATAACTTTCAACTCGAACTTCAAAATCGCTTCGAATCCTTAGATGAGTGCGTAACGGCGGACGAAATAAATGACAGGCTAGTGGAAACTGTACATGCTGTTGGCAGAAAATTTTATAAGAGCCGACGCCAAAATAGAACCCAAAAACTCTCTGATCAAACTTTAGATCTCATGGCAGTCAGACGAGATATGCGGTTACAGTCTTCGGTCGACATGACGGTATACAGACGGCTCAATAGACAGATCTCTACTTGTGTGCGACGCGACATACGCTGCTTCAATACTTCGAGTATTGAAGAAGCAATCAAGCAGAACAAAGGCTCGAAAGTGTTCGCAAGAAATCTGTCTCTTGGGCAAAGTCAGCTGACCAAACTGAAGACCGATAGTGGTAACATCGTCTCGTCGAAGCCGAGATTTTGGAGGAGATTGAGAGGTTCTATGAACAGTTATACACCTCTACACAAGCACAACCTGTCGTTAGCATGGCAAAGACCCCAGAGCCAAGCTGACCCGACACTTTACCGAAGATATCCCGGAAGTCAGCCTGTATGAGATTAGGATGGCCTCAAACAACTTAAAACAACAAGGCGCCTGGCGACGACGGAATTACGACGGAGCTTCTGAGAGCGGGTGGAAAACCGGTACTTAAAGTCCTCCAAAAGCTGTTCGACTCCGTCATACTTAACGGTAATACGCCAGAAGCGTGGAGCAGAAGTGTGGTGGTGCTCTTCTTCAAAAAGGTGACAACACCTTGTTGAAGAACTACAGACCCATCTCACTTCTGAGCCACGTTTATAAGTTGTTTTCGAGGGTCATCACGAATCGTCTCGCACGCAGGTTTGACGACTTCCAGCCACCCGAACAAGCCGGTTTCCGAAAAGGCTATAGTACCATAGACCACATCCATACGCTTCGGCAGATTATACAGAAAACCGAGGAGTATAATCGGCCACTATGTATAGCGTATGTGGACTATGAGAAAGCCTTCGATTCCATCGAGACCTGGGCAGTGCTTCAGTCTCTCCAGCGATGCCGCATTGACTTTCGCTATATCGAAGTGTTGAAGTGTATCTACAGTAAAGCCACAATGTCTGTCCGATTATATGACCAGCGTACAAAGCATATCTGGCTACAGAAAGGCGTGAGACAGGGAGATGTTATATCTCCGAAACTGTTCACTGCCGCGCTGGAAGATGTTTTTAAGCTACTGGACTGGAACGGATATGGCATCAATATCAACGGCGAATACATCACTCACCTTCGGTTTGCCGACGACATAGTCATTGTGGCGGAGTCGCTGGAGGACCTCGGTGCTATGCTCAGGGACCTCAGTAGAGTATCCCAACAGGTAGGTTTGAGGATGAATATGGACAAGACGAAAGTCATGTCAAATGTTCATGTCTCACCTGTACCGGTTATTGTTGGGAATACCACACTCGAAGTTGTTGACGAATACGTCTACCTGGGTCAAAAGATGCAATTAGGTAGATCCAACTTCGACAAAGAGGTCCAGCAAAGGATCCAACTCGGATGGGCAGCGTTCGGGAAACTTCGGCACATCTTTGAGTCCAGAATACCCCAATGCCTAAAGACAAAAGTCTTTAACCAGTGCGTGTTGCCAGTGATGGCTTATGGAACTGAGACGTGGTCCTTAACTGTGGGCCTCATAACGAAGCTCAAAGTCACACAGCGAGCTATGGAGAGCTATGCTCGAGTCTCTTTGCGCGACAGAATCCGTAATGAGGATATTCGCAAAAGAACGAAAGTGGCCGACATAGCTCAAAGAGTAAGCAAGCTGAAGTGGCAATGGGCAGGCCACATCGCTCGCAGAACTGACAACCGATGGGGAAGAAAGGTTCTCGAGTGGCGACCACGAACCGGAAGACGCCGTGTTGGACGGCCTCCCACTAGATGGACAGGTGACCTCACAAAGGTCGCTGGAAACCGCTGGTTGCAGGTTGCGCAGGACCGATCGTTGTGGAAATCTAGGGGGGAGGCCTATGTTCAGCAGTGGACGTCTTGCGGCTGATGATGATGATGATGTATTGAGTCAAAAGTTATTTTTTTTAAATATACAGAACATGCCCTTAAGCGGATGCAGACTGCTTACCGGTAACCCTGTATACCGTCAAAACACCGTAAAAATACATTTCAATCCATCTAGCTGTAACAAAGGTACATGGAAACAAAAATTTTTGTAGTGATAGGACTCCGCCTGGGGCAGTACCACACCTTTGCCAGTTATTCTACCGCCAAACAGTAATGTGAAAACATTACTGTGTTCCGGTTTGAAGGGCAATGTTTCCAGAGAAATTACAGGGCTTAGAGATTTAACATCTTAGATCTCTGGGTGATGAGCGCAGTGCAGTGCTAGGTAATGATTTGGACTCTTCATGTTCCAATAGCTGCGTGTCACTGTGCTGTTATGTGGCAGGCATGTTGCTTACCATCAGGCACATGTCATGCTCGTCTCGTCACTTCTTACTTAAAAAAAAAATTGAAACAAACATACTTAGACACAATACACACTTATACACTTACAAACACAAACTTTTGTCTTCACACAAAACCGTGATATTTTGTGTTTTTTTTCGATTTCAAGAGATGCCTAGTACAGAAAGTAGTAATTATTAACTCAGTACTTTTTTCAAATAAAATGCCATTTACATTCAGCGAGGTCATACCACCTTTATTTAGTATGGTTAATAAAAGCCCTGCCCAAAAATATTTTTGTTAGTATGTTATTATACAGGCTGTATACAAATCCATTGCCCTTCAATCCTAACCTGATATCGGCGGCAGTGATTAGGGAGACGCCGGCGCCGACGCAAGCGTTATGAGTGACCGCTAAGACTGGCTTCACGCAATCTTCTAAAGCTGATATACCATTCTACAACCAGACCAATTAAACGTCTATAGTTTTCAAACATTCACAATTTGAACTCATCATCAACAGCCCACTAAATGTTCCCACTGCTGGGACTCGGGACCTTCTTTTTCTCTCCGAAATGCTCTCAAAATCCCCCCAAAAAACCGGGTTTCAAGGAAAAAAAACCCAACATAGATAAACATTTCCTAACTCTTAAAACACAATATAGTGCTACTAGATGCCCGCCCCGGCTTCGCCCGTGGTATATTATATAGCACTCATCGGGATCCCGTACAAATGCAACGGTGAAAGAATGACTGAAATCGGTTCACTCATTCCTGAGAATATCGATTTCAAACAAAAAACCTCTTCAGCTACCTGCTACGCCACCTGTCGGAAATTGGTCGTACCAACTCAGATTTAGAATTTTTTTTTAGCAAAGGTTTAATATTCAATGCACAGATTACTGAAATTCAATGACGCAATCTTTGACACATGCTGCCATGTGTCATGTCAAAGCACGAAACGTACGAAAACTCTCAAAAGGGGAATATTTTTCCCGATTTTGTTACATTCTTGTTTCATGCTCCGCTTCAATTAATAGTAGAGTTATTTTCTATAGCCTAAAGCCTTCCTGAATAAATGGACTATCCAATAGAAAAATAATCTTTCAATTCGGACCAGTACTTCCCGAGATCCTAGCGTTCAAACAAACAAACAAACTCTTCAGCTTTATAATATTAGTATAGATTTCGGAAATAGCTTCTATTGCTCTACAAAGCGTATCGACAAGTTTCCATAAGAAAAGTTCATTTGGATAAGTGCCGTATTCACTTCTTCTTGTCGTGTCAGCGATTCAATTGTGGGCTAGCTACATCTATAAACATTTTTTTTAAAGATTTTATTAAATTTAAAATTTTTGTCTTTTGTTTTACATATTTTTTTTAAACAGTTTCTGACCAATGTGTGGCTACAGACACTGCAACGGGGTTGGCTTCGCACAGGTCGCTCAGTGTACAAGTGAACACATGAGAAGGTGATCCATAGTCTGAGAGATTACACCACAGTCGCACTGCTCAACTGTCCTGTCTGTCTGTTCAATACCGTATTCGCTAAAAAACTGCAATACACGGCAATGAAAAATCCCGAATCTCCATCCACAAACAAAGAGTTTACATATACTACGCATAGAATTGGCACAAACGCTGTACACCGAAAGCAAGGGTAGCATCTTTCTTGCCTTTTCGCTCTTATGGAAGTTTCATACTTTTGTCGCGGCACATCACTGCTACTATAGATAGTATGCACGTCTTACTTACGATTGACACATAAGAACCGTGCGGAATATCTAACTTTTTTTTTTTTCTTATTAAATTTAGCAACTCCACAGACTCCGGGGTCCGTGACCTTTGTCATTTGTTTTCTTTTTTTTTACATGAATCTTGGATTAGGAAGAAAAGGAAATAGGGGGGAGTAGAGAACATTTTCATTCTAATTCTAATTCTAATTCTAGGCTAATTCTAGGCTAATATCTAACTCTATACGTAGTATATGTAAACTCTTTGGTCTTCTAATTTGTAAGGTTTACCTGTGCGTATCTGATGAACTTGTAGTGGTACCTGGCTTTCCTCGCCGTATCAGGGAGCTCGTCCGCCTCCTGAGCCATCTCCACCAGACTCGTCAGCTCAATACCTGGAATACAGCAATCACACTATTTAATTAAGTTTAAGGTCTGAAGGGCAATGTTTCCAGAGAAATTACAGGGCTTAGAGATATAACATCTTAGATCTCTGGGTGAAGAGCGCTGTCTTTTTGAAGTGCTGTGATACTGGTTTTTTATATTTAAGAAGATTATTATAAAACCTCATCATTATGTTAATTATTGTAATTAATGCAAGTAAAATTAAATATGCACAAATGTAAATTTTAAACTAGCAAATAAAATAATATCATTGTGGTAAAATATCTTAGCATATTTAAATACAATCTTATCTTTTCACAAATGCACTATTTCAATTTATAATATTTTATTGTATCATTAAAATTCAAAATATTTTAAGAGTATATTGTTTAATATTTTTCATTATCTTGCCACCTACTTTCAAACCACCATGCCCATAGTATAAATAACACTTGAATCTCTATATATAAAAATGTTATGTTGGTTTGTGTACGCTTCAAAAACTCAAAAAGTTCTGCACCAATTGAGCTGAAATTTTACAATGATATATAATCCGCATTAAGGATTGTTTTATCTAATTTTTGTATCACAATGTGCCACAGCGAAGCGTGGTAGGGTACAGCTAGTTTTAATATATTTTAGCGACTTAAAAATGCCGTTCTTATTTACTCTTTTGTTTAGAACTCTTTTATTCTAGCTGAATCAATTTTAATGTATCTGTTGCAGCAAACTACCTTATTCAGCCATTCAATTCAACAAATGGCCAAAGATCATATGACATGTGGTAGACGTGTCCAGTGCATTACCAGCCTTTTAGATCACATCGGCTGCATGAATCTTGGATCTGTGATGCATTGTCAGTGTTGTCACTCTGTACTGTAGAACTTTTGCAAATATATGTATACTTACTTTTTTTTTTTTATAAAGAGTGACGGAACGAGCAGGACATGTGCCTGATGGTAAGCAACATGCCTGCCACATAACAGCACAGTGACACGCAGCTATTGGAACATGAAGAGTACAAATCATTACCTAGCACTGGACTGCGCTCGTCATCTAGAGATCTAAGATGTTATATCTCTAAGCCCTGTAATTTCTCTGGGGACATTGCCAATCAATCCGGAACACAGTAATGTTTGCACATTACTGCTTGGCGGTAGAATAACTGGCAAATATGTGGTACTTCCAAAGGCGGACTCTGCCAAGAGTCCCTGCCACTACTATACAGCGTGGCGCTTTGGTGCCGACATTAAATGAAACCACCTATAAAATATCATATTTTGACCTATTCTGTCAAATTAAATTTCAATTATCGTTATTATTTACTGAGTTATTCGCAATTTTCCAAAATACCATAATAGAGCAGGCTGTATCTAAAATTTCCTGCGCAGAGGTCATTACACCGCAGCCCACAGTCCATCCGATTTATCAATTAAAAATCAGGCGAAAAGCAAATACTAAAGAAACGAGATAGGTGATGTCCTTCAACACACGCGTGCGTTGTGAATGAAATGCAGACGAAAGAGAAATAATGCACACGCCTATTAACTAATGTTAAATGTAGTCTTTCTCTTTCTCTAATTTTTCACTAGTTTTGTGCTAGCCGCCGGGATGCGAAGTTGACCGTGTTGTCCCTAACACATTTCTCTAAATGGCGGGCTAAAACTTTTACTGTAAATCCATAACTAGGGAATTTTGTAATCTAATTATTCGGGAAAAAGACTCTTACATGTTATTTTTGTTCGTTCTTTTAGTGTAATTTATTTTTAGAGTCAGTGTCAATAAGATTAGGTTGCTTTTTGTTTTGTTTTTGTGTGACTCTGATTGTGTTGTGAATAGTTATTTAATTAGTGACGCCGAACGTACAGTGTTTTCTGAGTGTACCTATGCACATGTGATTTTAGTCTGATAAGTCCTACAATACAATAGGATTTTGAAAATCGACCCAGAACATGTTTTCGACCGTTTAAAGCTTGTAATGGTTGTCTGGAAGAAATCGCTATTAGCGATAAGGCTGCCATTTATGGCACTAGTAATAAGTATTTTCTGTTTTGTACTTTTTAATTTTACTGGTGTACATAATAAAGTGTTTCTGTCTGTCTGTCTGTAAGTATACTAGCAACGGTATTCGATTTTAAACAAAATTACCTTTTCTCTCAAAGGGTTTTATTGGTTAGATTGTTTACGAAATTTAAATCGTATTGCGAGAAGTTGTTTTTATTTTATTTCTTAAGAAAGTTGTAGGTACCAACCAATTCAGCAGCTTTCACGCTAAATGCTCTTTGTCATTACCAAGTGCTGGTCTAGTCCGCGTTCAAATCCTACGCGCACCACTGTAATATCGAAGTCATGTGCGTAATGCTGCTAACTTAAAAACGGTGAAGAAAAACATCGTGAACAAAAAACCGCCATGTACCTAGAATCTTTCGAGGTCATGTTCATGTTAACCACCAACCCGCACTTGGCCAACGTGGTGGATTATGGCCTTGAGTTTTTCCGTGCGAGAGAAATCCCCGAGTCCCAGCAGTGGGAACATTTGGTGGGCTTCAAAAAGCAATCATTTACCTATTTACTTTATGTTATTTTATTAGCTTTATTATTTGGTAGGTATTCGATTTATTAGTGATGAACAGGCATAAAGTTGACGGGGAATCCCCGTCCCCGTTCCAAATTATCGCGCATTTGTAAGTGTACCTACCCCTCTCGACCGGGGCGGCGTTGCCGCGCCGTGCGCCCGCGCGCCGCGCGCTGCGCGCCGCTTGCAGATAGGTACTTTCGGGCGACGTTGCCAGCTTGTTTTACGAAAAGCGAACGTAAATCACGCACACACATCTGACGTTGAATGAATCTAGTGCACAGGATGATTTGCATTCTATCGCATGATACAATTATTTAGTTTGTTAGAGAATTTTTTTTTTTCAAATAAGCGAATATTCATTTTTCACACCTTTTGTATGATTACTGGTCAGTAACCCTACCCGTGTGTTCATTTAATGTCGGCACCAAAGCGCCACGCTGTATAACACTATATCCACTGTAGAATTTTGGGGCGAACATATTCCAGAATGGAGAATGTTTACTAATTTTGAATGTTAGCTTTCTGTATTCTTTGTTCAAAACAAAATATAATAAAATAAATAATAATTTTAAAATATTCGTGACCGAATTATTGCAATACGTCAATTAGTTTCCAAGATATAGACATTAAAGTGAGCGGTGCGCGTGACGTCTTACCACAACACTCGCTCAGTTCGTTCACAACTGGAAGCGATGAAACAAAAGAAAACATTGCACAAGTAAACTACTGCTAGCTACTACAGCTGCCGACTTGCGCCTACGCGGAGAGGACCGTTGTGTAATGACGTCACACGCGGTGGATATTTGTGCGTATTTTGAATACTTGTATAATTATAACTACTTGGTATTTTTTAACAAAACAAAAACTAGTGTATCTGTATTATAAAGAAGCTTTACTGTAACAAAGTTTCAAGTGATTTTACATACCATTAACATACAACATTAATTGTTTTATCCGAAAAAAATAAGGACCGACTTCAATTTAAAATTAAATACAGGCACTCTGCCAAACTTTATGAGAATCTATCACTACGTAGTCTGAAATGAAATTATTTTTTTTTAAACCATCAAAATCGACTCACAAGCTGCAGCGCTAAACTGAATTGAGAACCTCCTTTTTTTATTGGAAGTCAGTTGAAAATAAACATACCTCCCGTGAAGTGCTTCCCCTGGCCAGAGAGAACAATGACCCTGCACTCTGGGTGGTCGCTTAAGGCCATAAAGCACTCTCGAAGCTCTCTGAAAAGCATAACATAAAAGCGTAAGTAGCCGAATCTTCAAAAGCTTTTTTTTAACCCCCGACCAAAAAAAGGGGTGTTATAAGTTTGACGTCGATGTCTGTCTGTCTATCTGTCTGTCTATCTGTCTGTCTGTCTGTCTGTGGCACCGTACAGCTCAGCCGATTTCGATACGGTTATTTTTAATTGAAGGTTAATATCCATGCGGATGTTTTTAGCGATGGTTGGTTAATATCGATTCAAGATGGCCGCCTCCACAAAATGGCAGACAAAATATTTCTTTACAACCTACCTCAATATAGGTATCAAATGAAAGGGCTTGACTAGTAGAATACTATACACTATAACAAATTTCAAATCCAAGATGGCCGCTACTACAAAATGGCGAAATACATTTCTTTTTTCACAACTACTTCGATATGGGTATCTAATGAAAGGGCTTGACTAGTAGAATGTTGTAAAGATAACAAATCTGAGGTAGTTAGGGGTTAGTCAAAATTTTTAATTTTGTTCTTGTGTTAAGAGTGACGAGACGATCAGAATATGTGCTTGATGCAACATTCCTGCCCATAACAGAACAGTGACACGCAGCTATTGGAACTGGAACATGATGAGGCCAAATCATAACCTAGCACCACACTGCGCTCGTCAACCAGAGATTTAAGGTTTTTTCTTAACCCAGTAATTTCACTGGAAACATTGCCTTCAATCTCAAGTCCAGGATACGAGTATTTTCCACAACACTAGCTAAATTAGGGTTGATAGATGACAAATGTTAGCAAAAATTATATTTGTTGACACACGCCGGTTTCCTAACGATGTTTTCCT
>CM029797.1:2527283-2672283 GCA_017562165.1 Ectropis grisescens | reverse complement strand
ACGCTGGTACCTCGCACATCATGCGAATTCTCGTATTGCCTCTACGCCCATACTGCGTGAATTGTATAATAGGAGTACAATAAAATAAGCGGATCGTCTCGATATTCAATCCGAGTGGCTGTTTGGCATTCGACTTGCGAGATTGGATTCCCTTTCAAAGACAATAAGTTTGTATTCAATTATGTACTTCTACTGTACTCTGTTTGTAAGGAAGTAGTAGGTCTGTGGAATATGAAAATAATGATGCACTTAGTTAGAATTGAGGCGATTTATACTAAAAACTCATAATTGTATGTGTTTTTATTCGTGACCTTTTGTGTGGTACTTCCCCAGACTGACTCTGCTAGGAGTCCTACCACTACAAAATGAACCCACTAGTAATTCTACTGCTGATAGGTTGGAAAAGCGATATCGTTTCATGGTTGACGTTGAGTGAATCGGTATCTCCTAGGTAAGGCCGCTCCATCGTAGACCGCATAGCCATTTAACGTCAGGCGAGATAGCGGCATAAAAATCTCTAGTACTTTGGTCTACGCTAACTGAATGGAACAGTATTTTTGTTCGCGATGTTCTGATTGATATCCTCAAAGAAAGTTGTTCAAAAATGGTTAGGAAATGGATAAACTCCCATACTACGCTGTTTTAACCCGACTTCAAAAAATATGGGGTTCTCAATTCGCTTTTTTTTTGTATGCATATTACGTGATAACTCCGCGAATTGTGAATCAATTTTGATGATTATTTTATTCGGTAGATCATAGTTCAGAGGAAATTTTATCGAAATCGGTGTAGCGATTTTTGAAATTAGAACAAAAAACTAAAATTTACTTTCATATTACGGATGACTTAGTGATTGATGACTTCTTAAGAAATTTGTTCGAGTGTCGAGCATCTGTTTTTGTTTTTTTTTTCAGAGAAAATAAATCGTACTCTATCAGACACTAACAAATCTTACACTACACCTACTAAGTATAGTTAGTAGGTATAGTGTGTATATATTTAATTGGATAACAGGACACTCACGTATATACGGTCGGTCAATCCGACTCGAGTTTCGGCCGCGTCCGGCGGCCTTTTTCAAGGCGAGTGCACACGCGCGGTGGCTGCCCGTTTGGCACTGCGGGCTGCCGCACGTCGCGCACGCAAGCTCAACGGCTGTTGCGGGGGTGCAGGTGAGGGGGTGCGAGACCGACCGTATACATATACGTGAGTGTCCCGTTATCCAATTAAAAAGTGTGTAACAACCACGTTAATTTTAATACTAAAATAGTGTGTATAGTTACACCTAACAATTAGCAATTACAATTACACTTAAAATCTACTTACTACTTACCTACCCACTATCACCACCATTGTTGGAGAGGGTGGTGATCTGTCATACAGGTTTTCCTAGTACAGACACCAGTCTCTCACATAGAAAATCTACCACTATTATGTCTACTTGATTAAGTTATTTACAATGTAAAACTTCTGTGTTAGAGAAAATAATCTGAGAGATCTGTTGAAGCCCCGTATTTTTGGGTATGCAGATGATACTCGTAGCACCGGCGTAGAGAGTTATGTATCTAGCGCAAGAGCCAGTGGGCAACAAACTCAGCTACAGAGAGAGAATATGATCGAGCGTTTGAACTTGGCCCTTCAGGCAGTCTCTAAATGGGACGATGCCAATTTAGCCAGGTTTAACGAAGGAAAGACACAGGCGTGGTTGTTCTCCGCTAAAAGGAGTCCGTTCCAACTGGCTCCTACTTTTCGAGGTGTGTCCGTGCCGGTTACTAACCATCTCGAGCTTTTGGGCGTTTCTTTCTTATCGACGCTCGACTTTGGCACATTGTATATTGAGTCTAAGGCTAAATTAGCCGCAAAAAAACTAGGTGTCCTCTTAAAGGTGTGATGATACTTCAATTCTGAACAGTTGCTCACGTTATAAAAAGCACAGATTCGCTCCTGTATGGAGTATTGTTCGCTCCTTTGGGATGGATCGGCTAAGTATCAGCTGGAGGCTCTGGAATCGATTGAGAGACGCGCCAAAAGACTCATAGGCAATGACACTCTTGCGCGTAAAAGACTTCAAAGTCTTGATCATCGCCGAAAAAATCGCTAGCTTATCGGTTTTTTGTCGGATACTCTTCGGAGAGTGTGCAACTAATCTGCATGATCTAATACCACCTTGCCCTTTCTTCTATCGGACTTCTCGTTCCACAAAAGGGCGACATCGTTTCATGGTTGATGTTCCAAAAACGCGAACGAAGAGATTTGACTCCACGTTTGTGATAAGAACGTCTAGGTTGTGGAATGCGTTGCCTGAGTAGGTTTTCCCCCGATGATTACAATCTTGGTGTCTTCAAATCGAGAGTGAATCGGTTTCTTCTAGGTAAGCACGCTCCATCGTAGATCTCATCATCGCTTAACATCAGGCGAGATGGTGGTCAAGTGCGAACCTATTAATAAAAAAACCATTTTAAGTTTAATCCTTCTAGTTTTGTCGGTAGCAATAACGCATATAAATATATTTAAGTTGTAAAACAAACGATATCAAAATGCGGACGACGTTGCATTTGTTAGAAAAGTGAACAAACGAGATTGCTGTAAAAGAAATCGTAAAAGTAGACTAGAAAGGAACAGATAGACAGCTTCAAAGGAGAATATTGGTTTAACACTATTATCATTAACTTGTTGGATTTTCAACATTGTTAATATAATGTAATGTACCTTCTTTGATACCATAATGTATGTATTTTCATGCGAAAAGCTGTCAACTAATGTAATTGGTTTTTTGTAAATCGTTTTAGTTGTGAAAATATAAATAAATAAATATCATTATTCAAGCTTTATATAGGTATGTACCGTCATTAAATGAATATAAATATGTACGAGTATGCTGTGAAATTGTAAAAACAGTTAGATTATAATCTAACGTAGTTACAAACGAACCTACAATATAATAATCTGATGCTGTTGGCAATATTTTTTTATTTTTTTTTAATAAAGAGTGACGAGACGATCAGGACATGTGCCTGATGGTAAGCAACATGCCTGACACATAACAGCACAGTGACACGCAGCTATTGGAAAATTAAGAGTCCAAATCATTACCTAGCACTGCACTGCGCTCGTCACCCAGAGATCTAAGATCTTATATCTCTAAGCCCTGTAATTTCTCTGGAAACATTGCCCTTCAAACCGGAACACAGTAATGTTTGCACATTACTGCTTGGCGGTAGAATAACTGGCAAAGGTGTGGTACTTCCCCAGGCGGACTCTGCCAAGAGTCCTACCACTACAAAGTAAAAATTTTCGGTGACATATATCTAGTAAGCACCGCCCAGCGGTCCCGCCAGTATAATTCCAATTCTCGTTATTTGCCCGGGATGGAAAGTAGCCTATGTGTAATCCACACTAAAATATATTGGATTCCTAATTTCAACCCGATCCGTTCATACGTTACGACGTGATTGAGCAACAAAAATCCAAACTTTGACATGACAAAGATAATATGATATTTCGATGCAGTTTCATGCACCGTATTCGCGGGTTCGAGTCCGAATGGAGGGAGTTTCTATTCCACAATGTCTAAAGACAAAAGTCTTTAATCAGTGTGTCCTACCTGTCATGACCTACGGTGCCGAATCTTGGACACTGACAGTCAAAGCGGTCCACAAATATAAAGTCGCGCAGCGAGCTATGGAGAGAGCTATGCTGGGAGTTTCTCTGAGGGATCGTATTCGGAACGAAGTGATCCGTCAGAGAACCAAGGTAACCGACATAGCTCAACGCATTAGCAAACTGAAGTGGCAATGGGCCGGTCATATCTGTCGCAGAACCGATAACCGTTGGAGTAGACGTGTGCTTGAGTGGAGACTACGAATCGGCAAACGTAGTGTAGGACACCCTGAGACTAGATGGAGTGACGATATACGGAAGACAGCAGGCAGTGGATGGAGACGTATAGCTGAGGATAGGGCTGAGTGGCGAGCCATGGGAGAGGCCTATGTCCAGCAGTGGACTAAGATAGGCTGATGATGATGATGACACAAAAGTATCCAATCAAAGGTAGACATCTCGAACTACCCTCGTCGTTTTTTTAGATATCATTTATAACATTTACACATATTTATGTCCTTTAACTACTTTTTATCGCCGCCGGTCCAACATCTGCGTGTCGGTGATGTGATCCCATAAATATTCCCTACCAAAGACATGACAAGTGCCCAAAGATAGAGCACAGGGCATATAGATAAAACATTTTATATCTCTGGGTGATGAGCGCAGTGCAGTGCTAGGTAATGATATGGACTCTTCATGTTCGAGTGGCAGGCGTGTTGCTTACCATCCGGCACATGTCCTGCTCGTCTCGTCACTCTATACTATAAAAAGAAATTCCCAAAATGGGACTGCCGATGGTAGTGAAAACTAATAACTTTTGAATAGAATTCGATAGCTCACTTTGGAAACTACGCGGGTGAAACCGGAGGGCGTGGCCATGACCATGGCCGTCTAGATCATCCGAGTTCACCCGGAGATTTCTTTCATTTACGAACGTGACGCTTGAGCTTAAATCACAGCCCAAGGAAAATCTGCATGTGGAGCTCCAAAAGAAGTTTTCACTTTTAAAAAGTAGTTTTCACTTTTAAAAAGAACTTTTCACTTTTAAAAAGAACTTTTCACTTTTAAAAAGTAATTTTCACTTTTAAAAAGTAGTTTTCACTTTTAAAAATTAATTTTCACTTTTAAAAAGAAGTTTTCACTGAAATGCAAGAACAGCGTCAGTTTCATAGTCTCTCGACTAATCCTCTGTATTTTCTTTGTGTCGTAAAACTCGTTAATTAAGATTTCTGGGCTTCGAGACGATAAAGTTAGAGCGGTCGGCGATAAACTCGCCCGCTTCTAGGAGAAGGAACTCGAATTAAAACGTAGTTTGTTTATATAAATGCTATTCAGATGTACAATCTTAATATTTTATTGATATTATGAATGCGAATGTTTGGATGCTGTTGCTCGATCTCAATTTGTTTTAGTAAATTTTTGCTAGGGCCAGTATTTGGCTTGTTCGCCAGGGTTCAACTATTGCGATTAGCGTTTCTGTTTATTGTACAGGATCCACTTTTCACCACAGGTTCAATTTTAAAATCCTTTCATAATTGTGCCGGTTGAGTAAAGTTACAGCAGGCGAGGCGCGTTTGTCGGTTTGCTGCACTCAATTCGTGAAGTACCTTTCAAGTTATTTCACCTTCCTTCGCATTGATTCAAATGAATTAAAAAAGTTTTATCACTAACAGTTCAGTATGCAGCTAACTCGGACGTGTTTTGCGATGGATCCGCTTCCGCAATAGCCTTCAATTATTCATTATCAACTTTGTTCTCGGGCCGTCTCCGGAGCTTGTTTTGCAGGTCGAAGTTTTCAGAACGAAAACGTTAGAACCAAAACAGCATAGTGCACATGCAACACCGTCGACTTTCTGGGCACCTTTGCGCTAGGCCCAGTTCGGGGTGGGTTACACGGGGATTACTTTTTACGGGATAAATTGATATTGAGCTTTCATTTTATTGCATGGATTTGAAATTTGTTATAGTATTTTACTAGGCAAGCCCTTTATATCCATACTGAGTTGTGAAAAAAATATGTAATGAACAAATTAGTGGCGGCGGCCATCTTGAAGTGATATTAACTAAACATAGTTAAGTTAGTAGTTAATTGCAAGTTTGTAAAGTAACAAACACCCAAAATTTGACTCTAATATTAGTAAGATCCATTTATGTGCCCCACTGTTTTTAAAAGGTAATTTGCTGTATTGTATTTTGCTGAAGGCTGGCGACACTGGTCGATTCTCTACGCGCAACACGCGCCGATCCTTTTATTTAAGGGTGTCATTGAAACGGTGCGTCTTGAATACTAACTTGGACGTGATCGACACTATTTTCTAAGACGGACGCCATATTTTGGTATAATACAATTCTGAGTAGAAGCGTACTAGTTCATCAGACACAACTACGTCTTACATCTACATATGTTTAATTGGATAAACAGGAAACTAACTTGTAATATGGTCGGTCAAAACGACTTAAGTTTCGGCCGCGTCCGGCGGCCTTTTTCAAGGAGAGTGCTCGCGCGTGATGGCTGCCCGTTTGGACCTGCGGGCTGCGGCGCGGCGCGCACGCAAGCTCAACGGCTGTTACGGGTGTGCAGGGGGTGCCAGAGGGTTGCGCAGGTATACACTGGAACTCTTCGTCACTGGTGAGCTCCGTGTCAGGAACGTTGTAGCACACTGAGCTGTGTCTTCACTTATATCGCGAACACAATGCCGAGTACTATGGAGGCACGGTTTCCAAGCATGCCATCCTCCATGTTGGACGCTTACCGATTTCGATGGCCTCCCTGACCTTACAGGGTACAAAGACCACCGCCTTATCGAAACGAATGAAATGTTGGGCGTCCGACCTGAGAGCATGCTCCGCCGCCGCAGAGCCGTTGCCGTCTATATTTTTCACTGCGCGAATGTGCTCTTGGGGGTCTTGTGGACGTCTTACATCCTTCAAAATAAGTTTGCGATAAATTACGTTTATAATAATGTCATATTATCACCATATGTGTTTCTCTGTAATACTTTAATATGTCTGTTTCATAATAAATAGTTTCTATCTATATATTTATGTGTAAACATCATGCGTCTAAGATTCCTGACAGCTAACAAAAGAGCTGATAGCATTGAAACGGCTAAACTAATTTGGAGGAATCTCAGAACTCTCAATCAAAATTGAGCTACAAACATCCAAACTTTGGCATTTATAATATTAACATGGTAGAGTTAAAATTTTTGCTTTTTGCCTATTTCTATGTAGCCACATTTTCCCGATCGAATACCGTTGACAGCATTACAAAATGAAATTACGAAATAACCGTCACAGCATTTTCTTTAAATCAATGTAACAAATATTACTGTGAAAACATTTATGTTAGATTAGTATCAGTATTGATCCAACTATAACTCCAAACGTGTCCACGAGAGATAACCAACCAGAGAAAGCTACGACAAAATAAAGCTATCAAACCCTACACTTGCTCAGGGAAAATAACCTCTATCGAGTACCCCTAAATCGAGGCAAGGACAATATTCCGAGCACAGTTTAAATGTGGCAGCCGTAAATAAAAGGTAGACGATCGTGGTGAGCCTGCGAAATACACCGGAGGCGATACAGACTTGAATATCTTCAATTTATTAGCGCTTGAACGGGGAGGCACAACGTGCCTACTAGCCGGTCAAATCTAGACACGTTTCGGACGTGGTGATGCTCCCTCGCTTCTCAGAGCTGACATTAGATAAATAGATATTAGATATCTTAAATTTATTGTGATTAACGTTTGAACGAGGACGCTAGGCGGTCAAATCTAACCACGTTTTGGCTATACTGACGCTCCCTTTTTAACCCCCGACCCAAAAAGGGGGTGTTATAAGTTTGACGTCGATGTCTGTCTGTGGGTGTGTGTCTGTCTGTGGCACCGTAGAGCTCAAACGAATGTTAATTTCCGTGCGGCAGTTCTTAGCTATTTTTTTATATGGTTTATGTTTATGTTAATATCGATTCAAATTGGCTGCCTCCACGAAATGGCGGACTAAATATGTCTTCACAACCTACCTGCCTACCTCAATATGTGATTTTAAATCCAAGATAGCCACCGCCACAAAATGGCTAAATACATTTCTTTTTTCACAACTCCCTCAATATGGGTATCAAATGAAAGGGCTTGACTAATTGAATGTTATACAGATTACAAATCCGAGGTAGTCGGGGGTAAATCAAAATGTTTAATTTTATTCTTGTTCTTTATAAAGTATAGAGTGACGGAACAAACGGGATATTTGCCTGATGGTAAGCAACAAGAGACTATAACTGCACAGTGTCACGTACCAAATCATTGCCTAGCACTGCACTACGCTCTTCACCAAGAGAATCTGTACGCTCTGTAATTACCCTGAAAACACTGCCCTTCAAAACGGAACACAGTGTACTTTGCACATTACTGTTTATCCTAATACATACTACTTATCCTCCAAAAATTTAATTTGTAAAAGCTTTTTCTAATTTTTGGACCAAATGTTAGAAAAACCAAACAAACGCAGCCTTATACCTACACCTGCAGTTGGGACGTCTACACCACTCTAATAGGCGTGGCGACTGATCCTGGAATTATATTAAATTATTTGCTACAATGACAGTATTTAAATATAAAGAAATATGTACTAATTTTAATTTTGTTATTGTTATAATTATAATTTATTTTTAACCCCCGACCAAAAAAAGGGGTGTTATAAGTTTGACGTCGATGTCTGTCTGTCTATCTGTCTGTCTGTCTGTCTGTCTGTCTGTCTGTCTGTCTGTCTGTCTGTCTGTCTGTCTGTCTGTGTGTGTGTCTGTCTGTCTGTGGCACCGTAGAGCTCAAACGGATGGGCCGATTTCGATGCGGTTTTTTTTTATTTGAAGGTTAATATCCGTGCGGATGTTCTTAGCTACGAGTATGTTTGGTTAATGTGGATTCAAAATGGCCGCCTCCACAAAATGGCGGACAAACTATTTCTTCACAACCTACCTCAATATGGGTATCAAACGAAAGGGCTTGACTAGGAGAAAACTTTGCACAATGACAAATTTCAAATCCAACAAGGCCGCTACCACAAAATGGCGAAATACATTTCTTTTTCACAACTCCCTTAATATGGGTATCAAATGAAAGGGCTTGACTAGTAGAATATTGTACACATAACAAATCCCAGGAAGTCGGGGGTTAATCAAAATTTTTATTTTGTTCTTGTATGATCATGCAAAGCTGGATGGAAAAGTCCATTTTAAAAGTACTTACGAAATTATTAGAAAATGTTTTTGTTATGAAACCAGTTTCCTGATCGCAATATTTAATATAGCTAACACACAAACTTTACGCGCGACGCATAGAATATACAACACATCCACGTCACGCTTCGGTTGTGTTTTTGTATAAAGAAGTATTTTGGAGTCCAAAATTGTGGTTTTAAAATCGTGATATCACGGGAAGTTTTTAAGATAACAAAGTAACTCTTTCACCCTTTGTAGTGGTAGGACTCTTGCCAGAGTCCGCCTGGGGAAGTACCACACCTTTGCCAGTTATTCTACAGCCAAGCAGTAATGTGCAAACATTACTGTGTTCCGGTTTGAAGGTCAATGTTTCCAGAGAAATTACTGGGCTTGGAGATATAAGATCTTAGATTTCTGGGTGACGAGCGCAGTGCAGTAAGGGTAATGATTTGGACTCTTCGTGTTCCAATAGCTGCGTGTCACTGTGCTGTTATGTGTCAGGCATGTTGCTTACCATCAGGCACATGTCCTGATCGTCTCGTCACTCCTTATTTAAAAAAAAAAACCTATGTTTCAGTTATTGAGTAGCCTTTTGATGGCACATTAAAATCAAAAATGAGCCGTCATGCCTATTAGTCCGTCAGGTAGATTATTGAAAAATACGGAACACGTATTTAAGTGCGCCAAAATAATAACTTCAATAAATTAAAATTATAAATAGGTATATTATAAATAGGCTATTTAAGCTTACAAGCTGCTAACAGACAGTACGGACGAATTCAAACGAACTGACGTAAATTATAATAACGAAAACATTAAAATTGCATGTAGTGTTCAACTCTTGCAATTTTTAATATGAAACAATGCAAAAATATTAATTTCGGTTGATTTATGAGTTTAATTTAAAACTTATAAACGCATTCGTACACTTGTTCAAATTGGGATCATTATCGCTACAGACATTGAAACTATGAAGATGACAAACTGTAATGCATACAGCATTCGTGTGACGCGGTAATTTAACAGTGCAATTTTAATATAACATACATAAAAAAGTAAAAAACATCAACCTTTTTTGCAATTGGTTTTGCTTCTATATTATCATGAAACCAGGTTTTTTTATATTTAACTTTGCTACAAATTCTTACACAATTACTGGTCGAACCGTGCACGTCACCGTCACAAGCTGAACGCATTGGTTTGGCCTAGGCTTTACGAACTTTCCTGCGGTGGAAAAGGGTAAAGAGTGCAGAGATAGGACTCTTCCCAGAGTCCGTCTGGGGAAGTACCACACCTTTGCCAGTTATTCTAACGTCAAGCAGTAATGTGCAAACATTACTGTGTTCCGGTTTAAAGGGCAATGCTACCAGAGAAATTACAGGGTTTAGAGATATAGTATTTTAGATATCTCGGTGATGAGCGCAGTGCAGTGCTATGAACTATTCATGTTCCAAAAGCTGCGTGTCACTGTGTTATTATGTGGCAGGCATGTTACTCACCATCAGGCACATGTCCACCTCGACTCAAAAAGGGAAGGCAATATAAGGTCATGTAATTCTGTCGCCCGCTCTCCGAACTGAGACTTAAACGGGTTAGTTACAGTCTCGAAATAACATTGTTTTGTCTTCATCGAACACACCGATTCAAGCGAAGGTAAGCGCATTGTTACCTCAATAGCGCATCGAATTTACAGTGATGTAACAAATTTAAACAACTGTTTGTGTATAAACAATGTTTTTAAATGTATAAACAAGTGTTTATGTCGCGGTGCTCCGCGTTTCTCCCATGTCTTGTATTTTGTTTGTTTTTGCTGTATTTTCGGACGGAATTGTCACATCAGGTTTGATATATGAAGCCTTTTTGTTGTGTTTTTTGAAGCGTTGGATTAATGTTGTCTGCTGTTTATATGAAGGTTTTTTTAGACAAAGACTGCATAACTTCGTTTTTGTCTTATATTTTAATATGTTTTTTATCTTAAGGTTAAACAACAAATACCTATACGTATATCCTTAACTGAGTATTTTTGCAAGTGCAGCTGCAGACGTGCCTATGAGTTTCGACAATTGGTCTAGCAAAGTTATGGCTGGTCTAGCAAAGTCATGGCTGGTGTAGTAAAGTTACGGCTGGTCTAGCAAAGTTATGGCTGGTCTAGCAAAGTTATGGCTGGTCTAGTAAAGTTACGGCTGGTCTAGCAAAGTTATGGCTGGTCTAGCAAAGTTATGGCTGGTCTAGTAAAGTTACGGCTGGTCTAGCAAAGTTATGGCTGGTCTAGCAAAGTTATGGCTAGTCTAGCAAAGTTATGGCTGGTCTAGCAAAGTTATGGCTAGTCGAGCAAAGTTATGGCTGGTCTAACAAAGTTATGGCTAGTCGAAGAACGGTGACTACTTTTTATCACGTTAAAATAACGGGAAAGGGAACTGCGCAGGTAAAACCACAGGGTGCTAGTTTTGATATTATTAGAATAAAATAATGAATAGTTTTCTCGTTGAAAATTCAGTGTTCTCTTGGCAATCGCAGAGGTGAGTGGAGACTGGTTGGTTATCGGGGCAATACTCATAATTTACAGCAACAGGTGTCTCCCGAGGACCAGTTTAGGTACTATATTGAATCCCCTATTTTCTTCGTTGAATAACAAAACTAGCAACTAGTTCTGTACAATTGGAACAAAATGTGCCTAAATAACATGATAGCGATAAACTAGAGTTGCCAACTATACTGTTTTATAAACAGAACTGTTTTTCAATAAATTACACTTTTTACTTTTAAATAAAAATGAAGTAAACTAATTACTGTTTTCCTACTTTGATGCTCACACGAAATAGTTTTTATGTAATCAGAGGGCGCTCACTGCTAAGTGTAGCGCAGCCACATACAAATCACACTGAGTTTCTGAACGAAGAGAAGCTCTAAAATATGTGCATATTTAATACAATAAATTCATAAATAAAATAATGGTATTTTTTCTAAAATACTGTTTAATATTCTTCTTAGACCTGAATATGCTTATTTCTTGTAAACAAAGTTAGCAACCCTAGCGACAACTCGAATGTTAATGCCGTGAATTCAGCAATTCAATACTTCGCTTTTCCTGTTGTTTTTGAGGAAATGTCAAGACAATAGAAAAAAAGTGGTCAAGTGCGAGTCGGACTCGCCCATGGAGGCTTCCGTAGCAGCAAGTAACATAATATAAAAGTTCTTGTAGTTCGTTGTTACTTTAATCAATGTTTTAACAATAGTCAATTTATGGAGTATTAAAGTAAAACGACTTAATATATCTCATTCAAACCAATTTTCGTTGATAGTTTACATGGTAATGTACATCATACACTTTTTTTTATTTTTGTCATTCTCTTATTTTAGAAGTTACAGGGGGGGATACTTTTTACCACTTTCGAAGAGTCACTTGTGCAAACTATTCAGTTTAGAAAAAAAATATGTTAGAAACCTCAATATCATTTTTGATAACATATCCTACAAGTATGGGTTTGATCAAAAAAATTTTTTTCAGTTTCAGTTCTAAGTATGGGACACCCCTATTTTTTTTATTTTTTGTTTCAAAATCTTATTGCTGTTCACAGATTACATCTACTTACCAAGTTTCAATAGTATAGCTTTTATAGTTTCGGAGAAAAGTGGCTGTGACATACGGACGGACAGACATGACGAATCTATAAGGGAACGGAACCCTAAAAAGTCTGTATGCCCATGGTTGGGACCAGTGAGACCAACATTATGTACTCTAACACGTAACATCAGTTAGACCTAATTTCACAGGTATCGTAAAAGTTTTGAATAATTTGGGTAACAAAAATAGATTTTGAATAAATTTAAAAGATTTTATATTTAGTGGTGAAAACGAAATAAAATTTTAAAATACCTCTAATTTTAATTGATTAGGACCTATTTGTATTGGTAGAAATCTTTGCAGAGTTCGACTAGGGGAGGCTGGCTGTTTTGTCCGTTATTCTATCGGGGACTGTGTACCAGTTTAAAGGACAATATTTCAAAATAAATCACCTGATATCTCTGGGTGACGACCGCTCTGCGGTGCTTGGTAATGATTTGGACTCTTAATGTTCCAATAGCTGTAAGACATTGAGCCGTTATGAGCATCAGGCGTGTTGCTTACCATCAGGCGCAAATCTTGCTCGTCCCTTGCACTATTGCGTTACATACATACAGTTAAAATGACATACCTCCTCCTTTTTTGAAGTCGGTAAAAAAACTAGGCTTTTAATGTATGTAACGTGGGACGTAATCATAATCCCTTAAACATCCCATTATCTCAATCTCAGCAGACTACGAAACGGCCTAAATCTCATAATTCCTGAAGGGATAGCTTACCCCTTCGGCCGGGGGCTATAAATCCTGTAATCCTCGGAGGTGGACACAGCGGCTCAGCCGGAGGTCATTGCGGCCTCTGCAAATAGTGGGCCTCTCCAGGGACTTGGCAGCGTCATGTACTACACGCACTGTGGAAATGAACTATCGATGAAAGATGAGATACGCTAGATGGAATTCTAAATAAATAAATATTAGTGGACATTTATCACACAACACCATCTGACCCCAAACTCAGCAAAGCTTGTACTATGGCAGTCCGATATCTGAGGGAATACTTATTAGACTGCAGGCCCGTGAATAAAATTTATGGGTCATCTGATACAGCAGGAGACCTATGTAGGATGATAGAAGGGTATAAAGTAATAAGATTGAGCACTATGCCGTCACTTGTAAGCTGTCCAACTGAGTGCTGTTGAAGAGGGGGGGTTCTAAACCTCGATCATTTCTCCTTGCCGCATGATTTTTGTACGGCGTTGCGGAATAATAGATTAGAAGAGGTATTGAGATTAGAAGACTAGGCTATATCCTAATCTTTATACCCTTCTAACATTCTACATAGGGCTCTTGGTGGTTCATATGACCCATAAATTTTGTTCACGGGCCTGTAGTATATTAGAATATTAGTAGCATGTTATAACACGTATTTACCACACCTATTTATAGACTGATTCCACGTGAAGGTAAATCGATACAATATTATCGGAAAGTAGTCGAAAAGGTCATCCCTTATTATTGGGCCCGTGACCGATGTGGGGTCAGTTCAGTCCCGGATAATATCTATAAGGATAATTACGCCATGTAATGATGTAAATTGATCCCGGACGTCGAAAAAATACTACACAAGGGAATCTGATCTGAATTTTTCCCAAGTTTCACCTAAATACGGATTTATTATCATCAATACAGCATTTTTTCCCTTGACATCACTACATCTTCAGTGGTAGAGATTCCAGTGGTATGGTGACTCCCATTATAAATATACCACTAGCTAGCTTACCTTTTTATCGGATACACTTCGGAAAGTGCTTGAGAACTGCATTATAATACCTTGACCTTTTTTCTATCTCGATAAAGCAATATCATTTTATGATTGACGTTCCAAAGACTCGAACAAAAAGGTTTGACTCTGTACTTACATACATGTATGATAAGAACGTCCTGGCTTTTGGAGTACGTTGCGTAACAGGGGGTTTTCGATGTCTACTGTCTGTCTTCAAATCGGGAGTGAGCCTTTTTCAAGCCATGTGCGTGATGCCGCTAATTTAAAAACGGTAAGGGAAACTGGAAACTCGCACTAGGCCAGCGTGGTGGATTGTGGCCTTGACTCTCTCCTTTCAATAGAAGCCCTTGAGTCCCAGCAGTGGATTGTTTATTATGCAATGCAAAGTCATCAGCACTGTCATCCACAGTTGATTTATCACACTACTTGGTATAGTCCTCTCCCTTTGCTATCTGTCTTCATCTTGTCCCAAAAAAGTCCAGAGTCGACACATAATAGTTACAATATCGGCGCCTCATCTTGCCGGTGGAAAGTCGTGGGACCTATATATAGCAGTTGACTTGAAAGAGACTGAAGAGAAATTTGGGCTACCGACGAACCTTCGTCTGCACCTCAATCACTCTTCTCTGCATATAATGCGTCTGCATATCAATCAATTTTCCTCTTTAAAACTAATCAGAGTAGCAGGGCAGAGTAGCATTATAAAGAAAGTTCAATATCAATGTATCAATCAATTTTCCTCTTTAAAACTGTTAAAATTTGATAGTTCAGTACATCAAGTGAAACATGTAAGTAGCGACATCTGTTGATAGGGTTGGGATTTAAGCACCACAATCGATCATCTTAGATTATTTATAGTCTGTCCAAATTATCTAAAACCTTTTTTAGTCTAAGATGAATAATGTGTTCATTCAATAAACTTTCTCTTCTTGTTCCGCCACTGTGCAAGCAACGTGTTTTATTAGGTTATGGGCCCAGACCCATTTAGTTTTTTTTTTTAGAATCAATTGGAAAGTTGTGTGTCGTTGTAAAGTAGCTATTGTAGAATAGTTCAGTTGATAATTAACAGACATGGCTTATAATTCCTTAATCGCAAATGTGCCAAAACTAAGAGGCCGAGAAAACTATAGTGAGTGGGCGTTTGCCGCTGAAAATCTTCTGGTACTCGAAGGAAAGCTAAACTTCATCAAGACTGAAGGAGTTGGAGCCAACATTGCGGATGATGCTATGACAAAAGCCAAGTTAATTTTAATAATAGATCCGTCATTATATGTACACGTGAAGAGTGCTAACACTACTAAAGAACTATGGCAGAAATTACAACAAATGTTTGAAGACTCCGGTTTTTCGAGAAGAATTATGCTATTGAGAACTTTGATATCAATACGTCTCGAAACTTCAGACTCCATAACAAATTACATTACTCAAATTATTGAAACGGGGCAGAAATTATCACGAACCGGTTTTTTAGTGAATGACGAGTGGATTGGCTGTCTAATGTTGGCGGGATTGCCCGAAAATATTTCCCAATGCTAATGGCCATCGAACATTCTGGAATCGCCATTACGGCGGATGTCGTAAAGTCGAAGCTATTAGACATATCAGGGAACGAAGATTCGACGGAAACTGCGTTGTACGCTAGAGGGCGCCAGCATGTCAATCAAAGATCAAAGCCGTTCAATTCATTCAAAGATGGCGAAACGTCAAATGTAAACAAAAAAAAACGGAACAGTTATTTTCACGCAGTTTTGATAATCTGACAGTAATATTTAAATGACATTGACAGTGACAGTAAATGGTATTTGACAGTACAGTAATTGTTTTATATTCTGTGGAGTATAAAAAGCCGTTTCCTTGAACAGCAAGCTTTATACAATTCTACGTTTTTAGGCCCCTATTATATCATTAGATATTCGAACAGTCTTTGTAAACTAAAGTTAAAAATCTAAAGGGACAACAAGGGTACGGCGTCGCTAACATGCTTAATATCTAATAGTGTACCAAAAGTTAGACCGTTCGGGCTGTGTCCGCGTCCGAAGAGAGTAGTCTTCCACGTGCGTCACGTTATTGTGTTGGACTAATCTCAACAGAAAATGTAACTCTACAGCTCCAACTTAAAAGTAGTTTTGAAATCAAATGGTTCCAAAACATTTTTTTTTAATCTGGGCAGAGCCTTTGCCATTCAGCGTGGTAATGCCGCCAGCATGCTGGGTACGCTTCCGATTGGTAGTGGGCTTGAACATCTTGATTATCTGTAGACCTACAGCAGTCTATGGATAATTCAGGTGTGCTTAGTGTAAATAGTTAGGTAGGTTTGTAGTGTAGTGTAGTAGTTCTCATTGTATTTTAGTTTTGTTAATAAAGGCTCTTTCCAAAACATGAACTGTGATTTGTAACAATAATTACAACCGTACAAACAAATATTCCTTTAACCAAGTTTTACAAATACACATGCATTCATACAAAAATCTTTATTACTGCAGGTATAATAAGATGATACAACACCTGTTGTTCCACCCAACAAAAGTTGACCCAGACAAACTGGCCTCTTCGAGAGGCATGCAATATGTCTGGCAGGACAAATTTGTTTTAGTCTTAATTTATACAATGAAAATAAAATAGCTGATTAATGTAATAGCTTCTTCCCTTCTTGAATTACACCAATGTCTTGTGTTTCAGCAGGATGCTGTTTTTTGTTTGATCATGTCAAAGTCATAGAATGTATACAGTGCTATCTAATTCAACATGTCAGTTACAATATTTTTTTATACTACTTGGTGTTATGTTAGTTAAATATCAAATATCATAATGAATAATAGACATTAATGGAATGTCAAATTTCATGTTAAGCAATATCTTTAATATCAATATTCCAATTAATTTCTTTAGGTATTATTTAAAATTAATTTATTGTATCATACATAGCATTTGTATATCAGTATTTCTTTTAGATTACTTTTGAAATATATTTTATATCTTCTTTCTTTGCATTATACATCGTTATTGGTAATCAGCCTCCATCCTATTTATGGGATGTTAGGTTAAATTAAATATCTACACCAACTCGACAGTTTATATAAATTCGTATTTTTCCCCGTATGCTAGCGCTAAATAGCTATTATTGAATGAGCAGACATTTCATATGTTCCGTCTCCTTTTCCTACCATATTTCACCCCTATCCGTCCTTATCTCATTGACAAATTGACCCGTCGCACGAGCATTGTGCGAAGAACTTTACTTGAAGAAGGTGTGTGTTGAGATTTGTTACGGGGTGTGACGTGCTCTATGTTATTTAATTGAAAAACTGCAGAAACTGCATTGTTCTGTGCTATTTGTGACGTATTTGAGGAGACCATGCTTGCTAGCCTATACTTGGGCAGCCGCCTACTGGATGTTCCTGAGCTACAACCTAGATTTCGTGAGTCCCATTTCCTCCTATTCTTTTTCCTGCTTATGAATTTGTCTGTTGGATTTTACGTGTAAGATTAACTTGGGGATCGCGATATTCGCGCATTCACCGTACATAGTAAAAAATTGGCAGTCATAGGAATTGCCGATAGAAGTGAAAACTTATAAACTATATTATTTGTATTTATTTGTAATATCTCAATTTGTTTGTGTCGCAATAAAGACTATCTATCTATCTAACTCCGAATTTGATAGCTTACTTCGGAAACTACGGAAACCGGAGGGTGTGGCCATGGTCCCGAGTTTACCCGAAGAATTCTTATCATTCCCGAGCATGACGCTAGAATTTAATTCACAGCCCACGAAAGATCTGTCTGAGTTGCTCCAAATGAATTTTCACTTCAAAATTGGCAGTCATAGGAATTGCCGGTAAAAGTGAAAACTTCTTTGGAAATTACGCGGGTGAAACCGGAGAGCATGGCTATGGACATCTAGAAATGCGTCAGCATTCATTCAGTCATAACCTAGTGTCCGACCGAAAGTTCGGTTTCGGTTTCGGTTTCGGCCGAGTTTCGGCCAAAAATCAAGTTTCGGCCACAGTTTCGGTTTCGGCCAAAATCGGCCGAAACTTTGCCGAAACCGAAACTTAACAAGTTCAAGCACGTTCACGATCCCCTAACTTTGTTTTCCGCGGCAACGCTTTGACGGACGCTGTCGGCCCTTTTCGGGAATTATCGTGCGCCGTTCGGATAGTTCTGTAGCAACCAGCGATGCCAACCGTACGAGGTTCCTCCTACAAATACGAGATTTGTAGTCTTTCGTACTAGGACACTATTAATTAACCTCGTACAAATAAGTACGAGATTATAATATTGCTATTATAAAATAATTAAAACTAGAGCCATCTATCAGAACTCAAAATAAATACCAATAAGTATTATTTAATGAAACAGTAACAATTTTGATTTGATTTAGTAAGATGACTGATTCGACAGAGAACTTAATTTGAAAATTATTAAAATGTTATTAAAATGTTTTATTTTATTTTCAATTAATAATTACAACAATTTTAATATATTGTGTTTCCATTTCATGCCCTAATTAAGGCAAAATTATAGGTAAAAAGCACCAAATTTCAGTATTTTAATAAATTATATACTTGACCACGTGAGTTTCGGTTTCGGTTTCGGTTTCGGCCGAAACTGAAGCCACGGCCGAACATTCGGTTTCGGTTTCGGTTTCGGCCGGAAAATCAGTTTCGGTCGGACACTATCATAACCTCGCCCTCTGGTTTCACCCCCATAGTTTCCAAAGTGAACTATCTAATTCTGAGTTATAAGTTTTCACTTATAACCGCATTTCATTATATCCGCAGTTCCTATGACTGCCAATTTTTTAAACATACAGAACATACCCTAAATGGATGCAGGCCGATTACCAGTAACCCTGTATATATTGTTAGCGAATTCGTGTTTTTGACTCAACAATTAATTAGGATTTAATGACTTTCGTAAGTTACGTATAAAAAATTAATGAACTGTTGCCCACACTGGCAATCGTTAATATGGAAACTGCGCATGTATGTCAAGAGGATTTGTTCATGGAGGTGTAACCAGACATGATTATGTTTGGTCTCACTCACTCCGCTGGCCACTTCTTCCTAGGTGCGAGTGCTTTTGACAAGTCGCGATCATTATAACCACAAAGATAGGTCAACCTCAATCGGCTTCTTTGTGGCTATTTGCACGCAGTACCACGTCGGGTAGTGCATGCGATTTGACCCTTTGGTCATGAAATAGAGCACACTTTTCCGTGTATAACTGTAATTGTGCTTGGTAATCCTACTGCGTGAGCACGACATAAACGTTTCTGAGAGCTGCTGTGTAAAGACACATTTAACGTTCCATAATACGCAGAAACTGGCTTTTCGATGCTATAAAGTGTACGGTAATACTAGGTTAAAGGACGAGTAGTGAAATCACAAATCAGAAATCATTGAATTCGAACATGAATTAGGTATGAGAAATACCGAAATTTCTCAAGTTGGAAATAAACGCCACTGTGATAACTGTCAGGCTGTTGTATTTCAACAATTGTTCAACAACAATACTGAGGACTGTCCAACTGTCGTGAGGAGCGTGAGGTGCCAATCGCCATTATTGTTAAAATCGCCATGGTTGCAGCAGTTATTTCATCTTGGATGAATATTGGGATTTCAAAAGCAGTAATTACTCGGAGCCTAACTTTGAATCGTCGTCTTATCAAACAGCACCAACACCGTCGAAATAAAGGATTCCAAGAAATCAACACTGCCGCATCCACAGTGTGAAAAAGAGCTCTTCCACACGTTACCTACCTCGGCCTTCGCATTCTTCCGCCATACGCTGTGATCGCCGACTGATTTACACGATAGTAATTAAATTAACACTAGGATATTTGCATTTGTGGTAAACAGTTAGTAGTAGTAGTTAGTACTTAGAATAGAATCCGAACCTAAAAGCTTATCGCTCTAGTTAATTGTCTGCTTTGTTCCAATGGTACCAAATAATGATTGGAAATTAGGGTTTCCTGGTCATTTTCAAGGCGAACAAACAAATAATCTAGATATACCTACACAGAATAGTGTTGAAAACTAGCTGCTGCCTTGAATATTGATGAAAACCTGAGACTTAAAATTGTACTATCCCAACAAGTACTCAATCATACCAGGAAGTTACGAGCTCATCCAATGAAACAAACACAAAAAAATGTTAAGTAAAGTGGCATTCTATGATTCTAATTATAATCAACGGAGATCTCTACGAGGACAAAATCCACAGAGACTTCAGAGTTTCTATATTTATATGAACCAATCAATTTGTAAGATAATCTGTTGTCATATTTATATTGTGTCACTACAATCACAATTTAAAATGTTACTATGTAGATACATCACAACTTTTGATGTTAATCATCTAATTAATTATTGAGAAAATGTCTCCAGCAATAATAAGTGTCTGTTAAAATCAGGACAACCCTGTTGACTGTTAACTCAAAACAAGTATTTACATTGTTAGTAACTTACTAGGTAGGTATGTGGTTAGTATCAATTTATTATGTATGTTGACGGTTCCCACATACTACAGTATTTTTGATTTTATATCGCAATGTGTACAGTATTGTCATATTTATGTTATATACTTATATATTATAATACTTTAATAAACAATACTTGTGTTGTATGAGAAAAGTCGAACTATTCTTGCGATACTTGGATGAGAAATTGGTTTGTTATTTATTTAATACTAAGATAATGGTTTGGCACATAAGTATGTTGTAGCAAGGTATCAGAATTCAACAAATAAAAATTAAGTTGGTAATAGTAAATAATTGTATTTCATTTTAATTGAATTGAGATCTTACCTAAAAAGTCTAATCATATGAACAGTACAAATATAAAATACTTAAACGTATGTCATAACATCAGAGAATGGGGTACAAAATAAAAACACAATTTACGGCTGCATTTAGTATTTATTATTGAAGGAAATAATTTATTTAATCTGGGGCAGTGGTAGTGCCCGCCAAGTCGAGCACAAGCAAACATTAAATTTACACCTTGATTGTGATGTATAGGTAGACAATGACTTATGACATTCCGCCAGTTTGCATAATACTTCATATCCATTCTTAAATTATTACAAAACTTAGGTCTGCCCTGCTTCACCCATGGTACATATAAAATATATCCTATAGCACTCGGAGACGTCTATAAAAACCACTAGATATGCCCTTTAAAATTTCAGGTGCATGGATTTATGTCATCATTGGGAAGAGTGAGCTCACTATTTCCATTCTAGTCGGTTGCAGGAAGCGGTGTACCCTATTTTTACTCAACACTATTCGTTGTTGTCAACAACCAAAATAAGTAGAATCACAGCATATCTCACCGCTAGCGATTCTAGGGATCAAGTAGATTGGTTGTGTGTAAGCCACTTCCGCTACACAAAGAGACAGTTTATTACCAATTCCAAAGTACTCAGGGCACATTGATTGGTTTATATCGATGCTCGGAGACCACATACATTTCAAAGTTGCAATTTATCTTACTTTGTGATTCCTGAGATAAGTGTTTTCCAATAAATTTTCTTCAATTTTATAATATTAGTCTAGATTCAATGAACTCTGTATCACTTTCAATTACAAAACTTTTGATAGCAGTTATATATTTCATTACTTTCAATTAACCTTTGTATTTAACTATACAGACACTATGTTGGGGCATTACTTTCATGTATTGTATTGTTATGGTCTGAATTATCGTCTTCGTGGTTTGGTCACTTTGTATATCCATCAGTCGTCTTTGCAGTATGACATAATACATCCCAAATCTTACTTTTTGCTTGCATTGCAAAGAGAATGTCCGTTTCAAATTATACAAGAGGTTCTGTTTTACTGTATTGATTACACGGCTAGGAGAGGTTAGTTTTCGCATTGCTATTCTTGAACCTTTCCGGGGCAGGATTCTCATACTTCTTGCCACCGAGCTCGTTCTCTTGTTGAATAATATGACATGTTTCCATTTATTACAAAGTTTACCACTAAAACAGATCTTAAATGTATTTGAATTTGAAAATTGTAAATGTAATAAAACAAAACAAGAAACAAGACCAGTGCTGCCAGTCGGGTCTTGTCAAAATTTGCTGAAATATAAAAATGTAATTTTTTAACCCCGACCAAAAGTTATAAGTTTGACGTCAATGTCTGTCTGTCTGTCTGTCACCGTAGAGCTCAAACGGATGAGCCGATTTCGATGCGGTTTTTATATTTGAAAGTTAATATCCGTGCGGATGTTCTTAGCTATGTTTGGTTAACATAGATTCAAGATGGCCGCCACCTCAAAATGGTAGACAAAATATTTCTTCACAACCTACCTCAATATGGGTATCAAATGAAAGGGCTTGACTCATAGAATACTATACACTATAAAAAATCTAATCCAAGATGGCCGCCACTACAAAATGGCGAATTATATATTATTTTTCACTACTACCTCAATATGGGTATCAAACAAAAGGGCTTGACTAGTAGAATACATTGCACTATAACAAATTTCAAATCCAAGATGGCTGCTTCCACAAAATGGCGAAATACATTTCTTTTTCACAACTCCCTTATGGGTATCAAATGAAAGGACTTGACTAGTAGAATATTGTACGGATAACAAATCTGAGGTAGTCGGGGCTAGTCAATTTTTTAATTTTGTTCTTGTTGTTTAAGAAATTACCTTTTCATTTTTTTACTGGAAAGGTACAAAAAGTTGATAGAATAGAATATTAGTTGTATTGACTTGCAGAAATCGTTGAGTATTTGAGCACTTGCCCGCTATTTGTAAATTATTGTTAATTTACAATAAAATTGATGCATTAAGTCAAACGTATATCGAAATATCGCAAAATTTGGTCCTGTAAATGCGCGCGTATGTGCGCGTTTTATGAATTTTATTTACACTACATACTACATATTTATGAATTTTAATTTCTTTATTAGTTGTCATACTTCCAAAATTTATATTTTGTATAAACAACTAGTGAACCTGAGATATACAAATAATAATAATATATACGAGTACGTACAATATACAATATATATCTACAATTCAAGATTTCTATATTAAAATTTGTGAATTTGTAGCATCTGCAAATATTTTTTTACCGGTATGTTTGTTTGCACCATATAGGTATAACTATTAAGTAGGTAGGTATAATAACGGATTTTAGTACAAAGTCCGCTATTCTCTATAGTTTGTCAAATACAAATACAAAAATCTTTATTGCTGTTTGCAGGTAAGATAAGGCCTTCAATAAATAAATAAATAAATATAAATAAATAAATATTGGTGGACAATTCACACAACACCATCTGACCCCAAACTAAGCAAAGCTTGTGTGATGGCAGCCAGATAGCTTATACAATACTTATATAGTTTTAAATACATACTTATTATACATAGAAACACCCAGACACAGTGCAAACATTTGAATTCATCACACAAATATTTGCACTGGGTGGGGATCGAACCCACGACCCTCGGCTTCGCAGGCAGAGCTACTACCAATAAATAAAAACAAAAAGAAAATAATTAAGAAGTGAAAAGAGAAATAAAAAACTAATCTCCGAATAACCCACCCCTAAAAGTGAGAATAAGATAATAATAATTATTTTTATAAAATGAAATTGGTGACTGATGAATATATGAGTGAAGAGAGTGCATCAGCGGCAGCGTCTGAAATTTTAAATCATATTCTTTTCTGCATTTCAAATTAAACTTTCGATAATATTCTCTCTCGAAAAAAATTGCCAGTTTGTGAAACAATAAGATCAAGCAGTCAGTACCGGCTTTCACTATCATCATCATCATTATCCTTGCTGTATTTTACTCTAGCATGTATGAATGCTTTCAATGGCTCTAATGTTGGCATTTTTGTAATGAAAACTTGTTTTGGCACGCCACAGATAGAATTTTCGTGGGATGTGGATGGAATTCTACCGTCACGTTCGAGTTTGATTTGAAATCTTCGGGCAATCGCGGGTTTATGGCCATTGGCCATCTGAAAATGCGTCAGAATTTCTAGATGGTCATGCTTATGGTCACGTCCTCCAGTTTCAGCCGAGTAGTTTCCAAAGTAAGCTATCAAATTCTGAATAATAAGTTTTCAGTTCTATCGGGAGTTCCTATGACTGTCCATTTATTTAATAATCATAATATTTGAAACACCGATTATAGTTTGGAAGAACACATATGCTACATTTTATCCCAGGAAAACAAAGGAAATGTGAACTACGCAGGTAATATAGCAAGGCGGTGCTAGATATATATTGGTTTCCAATTATTTAGCAGCAGTGAAGTCATACCACACGATTTTTTTTTTATTAATTTTAGCCACTCCACAGACCGTGACCATTGCCATTACGTTTCATTTTTTTTTACATATTTCTTGGATTAGAGAAGAAGGAGAAAACAGGGGGTGTTGTGAACATTTTAGTCGGATTTCGTCTGTTGAGCCGATCACTACCGGTTGGGATACCAACAGTAATTGACTCGACATCGCCTTTTGCCTAAGCCGCCTCCTACCGGCCCAGAGCCTCCACCACAGCCGCATTTCTATCCTTGATAGCCATCTGCAAGTTGAAATTGTCGAGCCGCGTCTTACGGACGTGACCTTTAACATGGGTGTTAAAATCGCGTGATCAGGCTCCACTGTTTAGCAGTAGTCAGTAGAGGTAAGTCCCACTCATAAATAAAGAAATGTTAGTATTAAAATTAACGTGGTTGTTACATATATTTTATTGGATATCGGGACACTCACGTATAATATGATCGGTCAATCCGACTCGAGTTTCGGCCGCATCTGGCGGCCTTTTTCAGGAGAGTGAACGCGCGCGATGGCTGCCCGTTTGGCCCAAGGCGGGCGCGTGCATACGTACGTACATACATGAGTGTCCCGTTATCCAATTAAAGAAATGTTTGCGCCTGGACTACAAAAGAAGTCTTTAATCGACGTAGTTATCATAATTTAAAATAATTCGTTCCTATTAGGTACTTACCTACCTTACGGTTTGAAAACGCAATAAACGCTGATGGATGAAAATGTGTAGTTTTTATTTCCGTTATACATTTATATCTTTAGCCGTTAGAAAGTTATTCGCCCTCTCTCAACGTACTCAAATTCGCTAGGTATGACGAAAATTTCGTTCAGTAGGCAACACTGGGAAAACCTCGATAGAACCGTCATCTACTCTGATTTGCTCAATGACATATGACAGTGACATTTCATCCATTAAGATCCTATTCATGACTTTTTCGTTATACACATTGTCACATTAGTGTTGTTTATTGAACGTTTTGCATGGCAACATTGAACGAATGAATGAACGATAAGTTTATTATCTGTATTATTTTTTATCTGTCTACTGCATACAAATAGCCGCAGCCAAAAAAAAAGTTATCAAGTGTTATCGTTGTAAAAAGATCGGGCACTACAAAAATAAATGTACAGATGTTCAAGATACTAAAATAAACAATACAAATGCGTTTTCGGCCGTGTTTTTAAGTGGAAACTTTAGAAAAAATGATTGGTATTTGGATTCCGGCGCAAGTTTACACATAACATCAAATATAAACAATATGCGAAACACATCAGAAAACACGAGTGTTAAAGAGATTACAGCTGCTAATAGAGAAGTGATGCCTGTGTTATGCTCGGGTGATGTAGATATTGTCACAATTACGTCGGAAAACAAAACCTTGGTAACAGTGAAAGACGCATTATATGTGCCGACGATCGCTACGAATTTGATATCCGTGAGTAAATTGATTCAAAATGGAAACAGAGTGGAATTTCAGAAGAATTGTTGCTTAATTTACAACAGTAGAAATCAACTGGTTGGAGAGGCCAGATTAGTTGATGGTGTTTATAAACTTAATATTGAAAATAAACACGACTGTTTGTTTACGACACCTGATTATAAGAAGAGCGTATTATGGCATCGAAGAATGGGCCACTTGAACAGCAACGACCTGAATAAAATGAAAGAAAGTGCTGTTGTGGGTATAGACTTCAAGGACAAAGCAGTCATAGATAAAAGCACATGTGTAGTGTGTTGTCAAGGAAAGCAGTCACGAAAACCATTCAACCATGTGGGTACGAGAAGCAGTGAAGTACTCAATATCATTCATGCTGATGTGTGTGGACCGATGGAGGTGACTTCAATTGGTGGCTGCAGGTATTTTTTGATTTTTGTTGACGATCACACACGAATGACCTTTGTTTATTTTTTGAAGGCTAAGAACCAAGTTTTTAAATATTTTAAAGAATTTAAAGCTCTAGTTGAGAATCAACAGAATAAGAAAATTAAAATATTTCGAACTGACAATGGTCTGGAATTCTGTAATACATTGTTTGACAGTTATTTGGCAGAAGCTGGCATAGTACACCAAAAGACTAATACCTATACACCAGAACAAAATGCTATTAGTGAACGCATGAACAGAACTTTGGTGGAAAGGGCTCGTTGCATGTTGTTTGATGCTAAACTACAAAAAAGTTTTTGGGCTGAGGCCATAAATACAGCTGTTTACCTTAGGAATAGGTCACCAGCATCAGGATTACAGAACATGACACCGTTTGAGCTCTGGACCAATAGAAAACCAGATTTAAGTCACATCCGGATTTTTGGGAGTCAGGTCATGGTGCATGTCCCAAAAGAGTAACGACTTAAGTGGGACACTAAGTCTAAACCACATATTCTGGTTGGTTATGCTGAAAATGTCAAAGGATATAGGATTTATGACCCTAATAAGAGGTGTGTGTCTGTGAGTAGGGATGTCATAATCCAAGAAAATTTGAAGAGTAATATTGATGATAAAATATCAGTTTTAGTGGGGGAAAACTCAGAAATGCAACAAGTCAAGAGTGAAACAGATGAGTCTGTTGATATAGTCGCTAGTACAGAACCTGACAAAGATACTAACCAGACAGATAATATTGACCAGGCTACTAACTCTATATTGCAGAATGTAGACGAGATTCCACCCACAGAAGAACCAAAAAGGATCAGGAGGCCACCAAAGCGTTTTGGTTACTCAAACTTGTGCATGCAGTCGAATGCTGAGATTCAAAATGATCCAGTTAGTCTCAAGCAAGCTTTAAGCAGACCTGACAAAGATAATTGGATTGCTGCTATGGAAGAAGAACTTCAAGCATTTGAACAGAATGATGCCTGGGTAGTGGTGAGTGATGTGCCTCAAGGAAAAACTTTAGTTCAGTGCAAGTGGGTCTATAAAAGAAAGTTAGGAAGTGATAACAGTGTTCGATATCGTGCTCGTTTAGTGGCAAAGGCTTCACCCAGAAACCAGGAATAGACTATGACGAGACATTCTCACCTGTAGTGCGTCACTGTACCTTACGATTATTATTTGCACTTTCTGTACAATTAAATTTAAATGTTACTCACTTAGATGTTAAAACTGCCTTTTTAAATGGTATTTTAAAAGAAAACATTTACATGGCTCATCCACAACTTGATTTAGATTCTAATAGAAACAAGAAAATTGTAAAATTAAATAAAGCTATTTATGGATTGAAACAGTCGTCAAGATCATGGTATGAAAAAGTTGATCAGTGTTTGACAGAATTAGGTTTCAAAAGAAGTCGTATAGAACCATGTGTATTCACCAAGTTTCATGATAAAGTTAAAGTTATTATTGCTTTGTATGTGGATGATTTTTTTGTGTATTCAAATTGTAAAATAGAGACAAGTAATTTAATATCAGTATTAAGTTCCAAATTTCAAATCAAAGATCTTGGACAAGTAAAGCAATGCTTGGGAATGAGAGTTAATATTGATAATATGAATAATGTTTGTACCTTAGATCAAGAACAATACATTGACCAATTGTTGTTAAAATTTAACATGCTTAGTTGTAAAGAGGCTACTACACCTATGGAGACAAAACTAAATATTGATAAAAATGATAAAGCTAATGATACTAATATTCCATATCAACAGTTAATAGGCAGCCTTATGTATTTGTCTGTGTTAACGAGACCTGACATAGCTTTTAGTGTCAGTTTTTTGAGTCAATTTAATTCTAATCATACTAGCACTCACTGGAATTATGCTAAACGCATTCTGAGGTATTTAAAGAAGACTAAACATTATTGCATAAGGTATGTAAAGGGAAACTCGGAGCTGACTGGGCTAATAATAATATTGACCGGAAATCATATACAGGTTATTGTTTTATGTTGTCAGGGGGTACCATATCCTGGGAAAGCAGAAAACAGAGAACTGTAGCTCTTTCCAGTATGGAAGCAGAATATATGTCAATGGCTGAGACATGTAAAGAGTCCATGTTTTAAGAGTATTATTGTCTGAAGTAACTAATCAAAATGTATGTCCTATTACCTTATACAATGATAGTCAGAGTGCTCAAAAATTTATTGTGAATCAGGCTATACATAGAAAAAGTAAACATATAGACATCCGTTATCACTTTCTAAGAGATGCTGTCAGTAATAATGTGATAAACATTAAATATATGTGTACTAATGATATGCCTGCTGATATTCTCACAAAGGCACTTGGTGCAACAAAGCACTATAAATGTATTGAAGCCTTGGGACTAGTTTATTTATAAAAATAGTTCTTTCATGGTTTCATGTGATGTAGTGGGGGTGTTAAAATTTGATAGTTCAGTACATCAAGTGAAACATGTAAGTAGCGACATCTATTGATAGGGTTGGGATTTAAGCAGCACAATCGATCATCTTAGATTATTTATAGTCTGTCCAAATTATCTAAAACCTTTTTTAGTCTAAGATGAATAATGTGTTCATTCAATAAACTTTCTCTTCTTGTTCCGCCACTGTGCAAGCAACGTGTTTTATTAAAAACCAATCAGAGTAGCATGGCAGAGTAGCATTATAAAGAAAGTTCAATATCAATGTATCAATCAATTTTCCTCTTTAAAACCAATCAGAGTAGCAGGGCAGAGTAGCATTATAAAGAAAGTTCAATATCAATGTATCAATCAATTTCCCTCTTAAAATTAATCCCCGGACAATCCACCCCGAACTGCTCCCGGCGCAAAGGTGTCCATGACGCTCGCTCCTGAAGTGTAAAGTAATTAATAAAAATAAACCCCTATGCGTAATCGACTGAGGATTCTGCGAGAAATAATATATGACCAGTCCATTTTAGCCTGCTAATTCACTGAACTATGTCGCCGACCTTACTTCTCTGACGGATTACTTCGGAACGAATACGATCCTTCGCGGAAAACTCGAGCACAGCTCTTTCACTAGAAATATTAACCATCGCTGTATTTGAATGGATGTCTCAATCTCAATCAATCATTGTTGTAAAGAGATATTTTCATTACCGAATGCTAAATGAAAATATCTCCTCTAATCTGACATGCTTTAGGACCGGGACCCGCCAAACGGAAATGGAACGGGACTAAAAGACGTTTGTGTTTTATATCAATACCAATACGTGTGCTTGATCGAAGACTTGCTGACATTGCTATCTTTGGTCATATATTTTGGGCTAGTGTGTGGACAACCTTGAGGGCTTGACTTTCCAGAGATATAGAACTTTCAAGATCCTGGTGAATACTGAATCATCATCATCATCAGCCGCAAGACGTCCACTGCTGAACATAGGCCTCCCCCCCTAGATTTCCACAACGAACGGCCCTGCGCAACCTGCAACCAGCGGTTTCCAGCGACCTTTGTGAGGTCATCTGTCCATCTAGTGGAAGGGAGGCCGTCCAACACTGCGTCTTCCGGTTCGTGGTCGCCACTCGAGAACCTTTCTTCCCCATCGGTTGTCAGTTCTGCGAGCGATGTGGCCTGCCCATTGCCGCTTCGGCTTGCTTACTCTTTCGAGCTATATCGGCCACTTTCGTTCTTTTGCGAATATCCTCATTACGGATTCTGTCGCGCAAAGAGACTCCGAATACTGAATAGGTAGGTATAATTTAGGTCAGCTTGCATCACTTTCGACCGCATCTTGCTTGCAAATCGTCGTGGTAATCTATATGCGTTAAAAGTAAAGAAAAAATATCCGTAGTGAGATAGCGGCGTGGTCCGTATCGCTAAGTATACATTAAGTCTACATTTCGGGACGGTGTCTCTAGAAACGTCTACGAGGGATAACGCTGCCTTCCAACGGAGATCTTGGTGTCCTAAGATGTGGGCCACCCAGAGGTTTTAAACATGATCTCAAATAGAAAGCTTATCCTAGAAGAGGATTTCAGATGTGTTGTACTTGTTTGCAAATTGTAATCAGTACGATTGGACCAATAAAATTAGTGTCCCTTCTATAGCACCTGCGTAGGACCTTCCGAGCTAGCCAGTAGAAACCAACTTCAAAAAAACGTTGCATTCAAAAACTCCAGGCGAAGAGAGAAAGCGTACTTTTTTATTGTGTAGAGTGACGAGACAAACCAGGGCATGTGCATGTGCCTACCTAGCACTGGACTGGGCTCGTCACCCAAAAGTCTAAGATATTATATCTCTCTAAGCCCTGTAATTTCTCTGGAAACCTTGCCCTTCAAACCAGAACACACTAATGTTTGCATATTACTGCTTGTGCTGTGGTACTTCCCCAGACGGACACTACTAAGAGTCCTACCACTACAAACATCACTACATATCTGCTTACTTGCTAACTTAGCTGCAGTTAATCCTACCTTATCGTCTGCGCTTCGCTTATCTCCCGTTTTGTCTTCAGTGGAGTGAGGTCCTTTTTATAACCGTACGAAACGTTTCATTTATATTCGTATATCTTCGATATCCGAATCACGAATTTTAATCAATCAGCGTATACGGAACCTTTGTCTGCACTGCGATTTATTGTTCCATCGCAGCAGTACAAACATTACTGAATAGAGATGAGCTGTCCACGTTTCTGCCGGACTCATGTGTCTCTCAGCTTTGATGTTTCTTTTAAAATACTTTTCGAAGAGTGTGCAACTGAGCTACATGGTCGAAATACCACTTTGTTTTTACTATCGTAGCTCCAAAAATCGACATCGTTTCGTGCTTGACGTTCCAAAATCTCTAAGGAGGTTGCCTCCGCTTTCGTGAAAAGAACGTCTGGCCTTGTTATGCGTTACCTGCGTAGGTGTTTTTCCGATGGATGCGATCTTGTCCTTAAACGAGAGTAAATCGGTTTCTTCTAGGTAAGCGCATATTTCCCACACTTTCCATATATCACTTCCTATCTTCGACCTCTCTAAATTAAAGGACACGATAATCGACTGCGATTATGTTGCCGAAATGTGAATAAGAAAAAGATACGCGTAATTTATTACGTCTCTGTCGTAACGGTTTCATACCTAAGGTTCATCCCTAGTGCTGAAATTCGATTAATTCTCACCTATTCGATATCGTATTACAGAGTAGGGTTCTTCTGACAAAACATAGATTATTCTGAAAGTTAGTTAAACATCATAGTTAACAACTAACTTCAGATTAATACTTCTTGCGTTAAATATAGTGTCTTATCTATGGAAGTTATGCTTCTTAACACGAGGAATGAAGGAGAAGTATTAGAGGTATATTAACTTTTCCGTGCGTACATAGTGTATACACACACTTTTGTAGTGGTAAGAACCCTTTCAGAGTTACGAGAAGTACCATCCCTTTGCCAGGTACTCTACCGTTGAGCAGTAATGTGAAAATATCACGCGTTCCGGTTTGAAAAACAATGTTTCCAGTGAAATCACAGGGCATAGAGATAAAACATCTTATATCTCCGAGTGTCGAGCGCAGTAAGTACCGTGCTATGTAATAACTTGAACTCTTCATGTTCCTAGCTGCGTGTCACTGTGCTGTTATGTGCAGGCATGTTGTTTACCATCAGACACATGTCCTGTTCGTCTCGTCACTCTGTAGTAAAAAAAACTGTTTATTTACCTTTTTAACCGACTTCCAAAACGACAGGAAGTTATCAATTCGGTTGTATGAATATGTTACTCGATAGCGCCGGCTATTGTGTATAGATTTTATTGGTTCTGTTTTTGAGTGGTAAATCGTAGTTCAAATAATTCATTTTCTCCGTAAAAACAGCCGGTTTTGACTTCAATTTAAAATTAAATTCAGGCATACCACTAAATTCAATAGGAAGCAATTACAAAGTCATCGAGGTAACAAGTAAATAGATAGATAGATAAACTCTTTATTGCACTTAAATAATAAAAAAAATACAGAAACATCTTAAAACAAAGTAACAATGGCCGACCTTATCGCTCTTAGCGATAAGGTCGCCCATTGTTGTGTCGATTAATAAATATTAGTTGTTTTTGTTCATATTTCCAAAACCGCTACACCGATTTCAATAAAATTTATATGTGAATATAATTTAGTGGTATTCCTGAATTTAATTTTAAATTGAAGTCAAAACCGGCTGTTTATACGGAGAAAATGAATTATTTGGCGATAGGTTCATCCCTAGCGCTGCAGCTCAATTCCCTCCCATCCATCCGACATCCGGTTACACCGTAACTCCTGATAAAACATAGACTCTGTGAAGGATTTACTCGACCCTATAAGAGGGTTCGCCGCGAAACTGTGCCGTTTCTTTCTTACCTATTGCTTTTTTTTGAGGACGGAGGTTGAAAAAAGGTTTTATCTACTCTAACTTATAGTACTTATTACCCTACACACGGGTACTACTAGCGCACGCGTTTTTACCCGCGTAAATCCCGTTCCCATACATTTTTCGCGTAAAAAATAGCCTATGTGTTATTCCAGACCGTTGTCTACATATATATCAAATTTCATTCAAATCCCTTGAGTAGTTTTTTCGCGAATGAGTAAAAAACATACATCCATACTTATGAACTTTCGCGTTTATAATATTAGTAGGAATTAGGATCTAAAGTCTAGTCTTAAGAAAGAAAACAATTAAATAACTGAATCCTACTATAAAATAAAAAAAAAACAATGTATGGGTGTTTCGATGTCTGTTGCTCAATCACGTCGTAACGTATGAACGGCTCTGGCTGAAATTTGGAATGCAGTTAGAGTCAATAATAACAATGAGTCAATAATAACAATAATATTTTATCCCGGTGAAATAACGGGAACTACGCGGGTAAAACCGCGGGGCACTGCTAGTAATAAATAATTAGGAACCCTTAAGATAATATATAACAAGAACAAAATTTAAAATTTTGATTAACCCCCGACTACCTCGAGTTTGTTATCTGTACAACATTCTACTAGTTAAGCCATTTCATTTGATACCCATATTAAGGGAGTCGTGAAAAAAGAAATGCATTTCGCCATTTTTTGGTAGCGACCATCTTGGATTTGAAATTTGTCATAGTGCAAAGTATTCTATTAGTCAAGCCCTTTCGTTTGATACCCTAATTGAGGTAGTAGTGAAAAAAAAAAAAATTCAACATTTTGTGGTGGCGGCCATCTTGGATTTCATTTTTTTATAATGTATTTTATTAGTCAAGCCCGTTCATTTGATACCCATATTGAGGTAGGCTGTCAAGAAATATTTTGTCCGCCATTTTGTGGAGGCGGCCATCTTGAATCGAAATTGACCAAACATAGCTAAGAACACCCGCACGGATATCAATCTTCAAATAAAAAAAAACCGCATCGAAATCGGCCCACCCGTTTGAGCTCTACGGTGCCACAGACAGACACACACACAGACAGACAGACATACAGGCATCGACGTCAAACTTATAACACCCCTTTTTTTGGTCGGGGGTTAAAAATGCTCAACTTACGAAGGAAAATGAACAAAAAGATAATTTTGTTACATTCTCCTTAAACCTGAAACCTCAGCCGTAGCCATATCTTTTCGAAAACAATGAAGGTGAAATTTATCGTTAAATCATTTACCAGTAAACAATATGGATAAAATGGCCGAACGCCGCACCCTATTGTATCAGATTCTATTCACGGGATCGAGATTGCTACGGACCTATCAAAATATTTTACCAACTATTTGCCATTTACCTAATGGCTTTAACTCTAATCGCGGCCGCGTTATCATTTTAGATAGACGTCGGCCTAATGCCTAATAAACGAATCATGATTCTAATATTTGAGCTGTAATACTAAAGGTTTTATTAATATACACGATTGTGCCGAACCCTTTCAAGAAATTGCTTAAAGTAAGTCTAGTTATATAATAATCATTCAGATTCTTTAGCTCAATCAATAGTGTGAACAATCAAGATTTTGTTTCTTATTTGGATAAATTCAAAGTTAAAAATTAAGGAGATAAATAAAATTTTTTAAAGTACTTTTTTTATTTAGATAGCATAGAACGCCTACATAATATACCGAAAGAGAATCGTTGTAGTACCTGTTTTTTCTTTAGAAGTACATAATTAGTTTAAGATGACTTTTACTGCTTTCCCAGCCGAAACTTCGTCAAGACCAGCCGTAACTTCGACTAGACCAGCCGTAACTTCGACTAGACCAGCCATAACATCGACTAGACCAGTCGTAACTTCGTCTAGACCAGCCGTAACTTCGACAAGACCAGCTGTAACTTCTTGTTCTAGTTTCATCATCTGTAGCCTGCAGACGTCCACTGCTGGATATAGGCCTCCCCCAAAGAATTCCACAATTCACACACAACACCAATCCACACAAATTCGTACAAACGTATGTCTTGGCGAACGTTCTCCCTACTACATTTCTCTGTCTGGCAGAAACTCTAGGAACAGGAATTATTGTAATTCATACCTGTCACATTCAAATGAATTTTGCTGCAGACGAAATAAAGTGATAATTGGTAATGATCACTTCACAGGTATGTGTCCTATAATGTGATCAATGTTATGACCTATTTTTAAGATTTGTAGTTGTAATAAAGTGTTATATTATTATTATTAATGATGTGGGTGATCGCGGGGAGGTTAGCAGTGTTTATGATACGGAATTCACCCTGGGAGCTGTTTTCTTTATTATCATTTAAAACTAGCTACCTCGAGGGTTCGTGGTCTTTGTTAGTCTTTACATAATCACCTGGGTCAGCCATCGCGCTAATTGATCATATTGGCCTTATGTGAGCAAAAACGCTTGAATATTTTGCGCTGCTGTGTTTGCATCTCAAAAACAGTGTCTGAGTACATGTTATGTACAACGCGGTCACATTAACTAGACGCTTGACCATGTGACGCCATTTTGGAGCTCAAGTACGGTGTGCAAAAAAAAAATCGGCCAAGTGCGAGTCGGACTCTCGCACGAAAGGTTCCGAACCACCTTCTATAAAAGATAAGTTTCTACCTGTTTATTAAGATCGGGTAAAAATAGCTTAAAAACCGCTGGAATGCGGGTGCATTCCAACGATGTCGTGTCAATGTGACCGCGTTGTACGCACGGAAAAAGTTAATAATTACTTATTTTCTTTATTCTAAGAAGCCGAACTTAAACCGTAGAATGAATAATATATTCAACGCCAAAAGTATTAACATATGAAACTAGTTACATTGTTTACTAAAATATTGACTAGCAACTTCGGGTGCCGGTTTTTTGTGACGATGTGCGCGCGCATCCTAAAAGCTAACTCTCATCATTTTTCTCTTAAACGCCAACATAACTATGCCAAAGTTACTACAAAATTATAACTATACAAATAAAACAAAAGATGTTCAATTGTGGCTCCCTCGTTCTTGTCTAGTCTTTCTTGCCAAGGCCCTACATTAAATTGCAAGTGCAATTTGGCAACACGACACAAACACACTCGGCCAAGTCGTAAACTACACTGTTTTTATTTTTAATTTATAGTAAAAAAAAAGTTGATGGTTATATAAAATTATTGCGCTTCTGAATGAATGTCATGTAGTGGGGACATTTATAAATAAGCGACAGATTTGTGAACGGAGCGTGACTGCACGTGTTAACTATGCATGTAAATAAAATTTAAGTGTCTATTTGTAATTTAAAATTAACAACATCTTTCATAATTTTTTTTTTTAATACTGGACAACTTTAACTCGAGACAGACAAAAGTGGTTGGAGGTAGGGACGCCTTTGCTCAACACAGGGACACAATGGGCTCTGAATAATAATAATTTTATCTAAATTAAAATAGGTTTATAGGTAGATACGCAAAGTTGTAATTGCGGTTCTCACATAAACAAAATATGTTGCTCAAATCAAAATCAAAATTTCTTTATTCTGTTAGGTATTACAAAATACACTTATGAATTGTCATTACATTACCATCATAACATTATAATGAAATAAAAAAATTTGTCTGCCTGTCTGTGTGTAAAATTGGCTGTCAGAACAGAACAAACGTCAACCATGGAACGCTGTGGCTTTTTAGAACCACGAGCAGTCCTCGGCCGGACGGCATTATTCTGATTATAATAAATCTTAGAACCGTAATCTTATTTTAAAAATAATAAATTGGTGTAATAAGAAAGTTGACAGTGCTCGACGCAAATAGACTAAAAATAATTACGTTTCATTTCAAGACAATCTCAGAACAGTGCATATTTCTCTGGTGCCTCCCTATTTAACCCGGACTTAGCGAGACAAAATTAAGAATTTAAATCAACCCCGACCAAGGAAGGAAATTAAGTTAAAAATGCCCGCCTTTTTGTACACTTCTATAATTAATTACAGAATATTATAATATTATATACCGTAGGTTTTATGGAGCTGATTCATGCAACACGTTCATCTTGTAGTGGTACTCCTTACAAAATCCCCCTGGGGAAGTACTACACCTTTGCCAGTTAATCTACTGCCAAGCAGTAATGTGAAAACATCGGGTGTTCCGGTTCAAAGAGCGTTATTGTCAGTGAAACTACAGAGCATAGAGATAAAACATCTTAGATCGCTGGGATCACCCAGAAATCGGATGAAATGAAGAAATCGGAGAAATGGGATAGCGTTCATCAGAACGCAGTGTAGTGCTGAGTAATGATTTGGACTCTTCGTGTTCCAATAGCTGCGTGTCACTGTGCTGTTATGTTTTGCTTACCATCCGGCACATGTCCAGCTCGTCTCCACACTCTATGCTAGGTGTTCCCAAACTTATTTTGTCTACTGCCTACTTTGACAACAAATTATTTTTAGCGCCCCTATTATTTGCCGTGCTTCCAAAAACGAGCTTACGCGCGTGTAACACGCTAGTCTGAAACTACTCTTAATACAGCAACCTTGAAAAACGTCAACTGACAATTAACTCTTGAAAATGTACTACTTTGACAGTGAATGGGTCCTCTCAGTTGGCGAATGCAAGTATAATGGATACAAAGGGCGCTCGCAGTCAGCCGACTCCATTAAACTGCCACTAGATGACGTCTTATTGCACATTACTACTCAACTGATTCATGCCGCTCGTATTCTGTTAGTTGCGACTGTTTTTAACCCCCGACAAAAAAAAGGGGTGTTATAAGTTTGACGTCGATGTCTGTCTGTCTGTCTGTCTGTCTGTCGGTCTGTCTGTCTGTCTGTCTGTCTGTCTGTCTGTCTGTGTGTGTGTCTGTCTGTGGCACCGTAGAGCTCAAACGGATGGGCCGATTTCGATGCGGTTTTTTTTATTTGAAAGTTAATATCCGTGCGGGTGTTCTTAGCTATGTTTGGTTAATATCGATTCAAAATGGCCGCCTCCACAAAATGGCGGACAAAATATTTCTTCACAACCTACCTCAATATGGGTATCAAATGAAAGGGCTTGACTAGCAGAGTACTAAACGCTATAACAAATTTCAAATTCAAGATGGCCGCCACCACAAAATGGCGAATTATATAATATTTTCACTACTACCTCAATATGGGTATCAAATGAAAGGGCTTGATTAGTAGAATACTTTGCACTATGACAAATTTCAAATCCAAGATGGCCGCTACCACAAAATGGCGAATTACATTTCCTTTTTCACAATTCCCTTAATATGGGTATCAAATGAAAGGGCTTGACTAGTAGAATGTTGTACAGATAACAAATCTAAGGTAGTCGGGGGTTAATCAAAATTTTTAATTTTGTTCTTGTGACTGTAAAGTATGCAATAGGTTATCCGCACCTTGGCATAGGCGTCGAAATAATGCCACTTGGATGACATGTCAGGAGGGCGTGGGAATCGGGAGACCGTGCTTCGGCAACCCTGGTTGGCTTGACGACGACGCTAGTACCCATTTTGGGTCACGTGCCATTATTTTCTTGTAAGGGTATATTTATTCTTTATTAACTAAAACGGGCGTACATACCAATTACTTTAGTTAACCAAACATCAAATAGTATATCTATATTATAATGAATCCTCATTTACAATAAGTCAACTAAGAGGTATAAATTCAATAGTACCTGGTTTTTTTAATGATATTTAGGCAGGTACGAATTACGTAGTGATGACTTACTTAGACCTACTTAGATACGAATTAAATGCGTTTATAAAAGGCTCTAAGTATAAGATTTTCTCAGAAAAAAAAGAACAAAAAGAAAAATCCCGAGTGTAACCATCAGGATTCGAACCGGGGCCTGTTAACTCCGAGGGCGAGCATATTCCGTCTGAGCCACTTAGACTTAAAGAACAGTGACGAAATAAGTTATCGTATTCTAATGACATTGTAAGAGTTTTTCATTGTCTAAAACCGCGCATAAAATGATGTTTAAAAAAAATAAAACCTAGCTAGATCGATTTATCGTCCCCGAAACCCCTTGTATACATAGTTTCATGAAAATCGTTCGAGCCGTTTACGAGATTCAGATTCTATATATATATACCTACATATATATATATAGAATCTGAATTATATACATATATAATAACATACATATATAATAATAATATATACCTACATATATATACCTATATATATATGTAGGTATATATTATTATTAGGTATATATTACCTATATATATATATATATATATATATTATTATATTAGATATATATATATAGAACCTACACATATATAACCTACATACATACGAGGGTCAAACTGAAAGTTCTTAGAAAATCAAAAACTGATTACATTAGCCAGTTATTAGTTTTATTATATCGTTTCAAAATATTGTCCATTCACGTCAATACACCGCTGCATGCGATGGAACCACTGGGAAAAGCACTTTGCCCACTCGTCCTTAGGGGTCTCTTCAATGGCATCGCGATACGCAGCCACCGCTTCTTCAGCATTCATAAACCGCTTTCCTTTAAGTTTTTCTTTAATTTTTTAAAATAAATAAAAATCACAAGGCGCGAGGTCGGGGCTATACGGCGGGTGACCCAGTAATTCAACGTTTGATGTCGCCAAATAGTCGATCGTTCGCTTGGCGGTGTGCGATGAGGCGTTGTCGTGGTGAAGGAGGATCCTACTGCGAGGTCGTTTCTCTCGAACTTTTTCCAAGACAAGTGGCAAACAATTGGTAGTGTACCATTCTGCAGAAACAATATGGATTTAGACCTAAAAGTAACACTTTAACAGCTACTATTGATCTTGTCACTAAAATTAAACAAAATATCGATAATAAAAATATTTCTCTAGGTATTTTTATAGATTTATAAAAAAAGCATTTGATACTATCAGCCACGAAATACTCTTGAGAGAACTCGAATCTATTGGTTTTATCGATACAGCATTAAAATTAATTGCATCCTATGTTTCAAAACGATCGCAATTAGTTAAAATGGATAACAATACTCAAAGCAGCTCTTTGCCTATCAAGTGTGGAATTCCACAAGGTTCCATCGTAGGACCCTTAATGTTTGTTTTTTACATCAACAATATACATAACTTGGGCTTACATGGTCATATCACTCTTTACGCAGACGATACCTGTTTATTCTATTTTGGTTCATCAATTCAGGACTTAATTATGCAAGCGCAAGAAGATCTAAACACTCTGCATAACTGGTTCCAAAATAAATTGTTAACAATAAACGTCTCAAAAACTTGTTATATTATATTTAAAGCCAAAAACAAACAAATACCCCCATACCCCTCCTTAAAAATAAATAATGAACCAATACAACTCAAATCTTATGAAAAATATCTAGGTTTGTATTTGGATAGTCAGCTAACATGGCAGACTCATATAGAACATGTAAAAAGTAAATTGGTAGCACAGTGTGGTGCGCTCCACAATATTGCGCGCTGTTTACCAAATAAACTACGATATACAATTTATAATGCTCTGGTAAAACCTCATTTGTCATATTTGATTGAAATTTGGGGCTGTGCGTCGAAAACAAGGTTAGCTAAACTTCAACGGTTACAAAATAAAATTATTAAAATACTATTCAACTACCATTATTTAACACCAACACAAAAAATTTACAATGAAACTAAAATAATGACCTTAAAAAAACTTTATAAATATAACATACTAGCGGCCCGCCTTGGCTTGCACGGTACACATACACACACACACACCTTTTTTTTGTATCGGGTTTAAAAAAAGTAAAATTATAAAGGAGTTTGAATTTTTGATGATTTTTTTATTAATGTTTTTTGTATTTTTAATTTAAATTTTATACATACATAATATTATTTACATAAAAAAAGCCATTCGTTTTAGTGAGTCAGAGCTTCCCTGTAAACGATATTTGAAGTAGTTTTATTTTGTGGCAGCAAAATAAATAGGTTTTTAGGAGCTCCGACACGTGGGCCAACATACAGTTGGCCATGAGTGAAACATTCTTTTCGTAGGTCGATCCCTAATAATTCGAAGGTTTGGCCCTGGGACTTGTTAATAGTTAACGCGAAAGATGATTTCACCGGAAACTGAAGTCGTTTAAAAGGGATTGGCAGATCAGTTGGAATCATCGGTATCCTCGGTATATGAGCTAGTTGACCAGCTGCTGGGCCAGTGATAAAATTTTGTTCAGCAAGCCGCTGCGAACGCTCGACTTGATCACTTGACTCTCTAGCACGCGATTGCGACGCGTATTCTCTCCGACTTGCAAGGCGATTTTCAGTTTCTGATGAAGATTCCTAATTACGCCGTATTTTTATTGCCCTCGCCTGGGAACTATGTTTAGAAAGTTGATATCTTGATCTTTTGGCATTTTAAGGCATTATAAAATGAAAAATAGAAGGAAATAAATAATTAAACAGGCTTTTACTAAATTTTGCTTATTGAACTATATGAAGTACTAAGCTGTTTGAATAATTAAAATATAATATTTATTATCAGGTAAGTAGTAGGTACTTATTGAAAGAAATTAAAAATATGGGCGTAGAAAACTACCTTTACTAAATTTTTGCTTAAATTTTGAACAGGAATGAATACCCATAAAATACTACTATAAGCAGTTTGAAAAGTTACATTAAAATATAATATTTATTATCATATACTTATTTACCTACGAAACGAATTTAAAGCGAATCCAAAATTTTTCAAGCTAAAATCATACGATCACGCACACGACCGCTGCGTAGGGAGCCGATCGCGCGAGTGAGCCGCGCGGCACTTTATTTTATTACATTGACTCGCGACACTTTTTGTAGATAATGATGAGTTCTGCAAAGTCGTAGTAAATGATTTTGTTCTATCATCAATAGTTTTCGCAGCGCACGCGACGTAAGGAATTTTTCAGGTCTTTTTTACACCTTATGTTACATTATTGAGTTTTAGTAAGGATTCTAATTTTTTTAAAATATAATATAGCCTATGTTACTCGGGGATAATGTAGCTTTCCAAAGGTGAAAGAATTTTTGAAATCGGTCCAGTAGTTTCGGATCCTATTCATTACAAATAAACAAACAAACAAATCTTTCCTCTTTATAATATTAGTATAGATGTATGTTCATCCGAAAAAGTCTTCATAGGAATATCCATACTAACATTACGTTCACAAAGCGCAAACAAGTGATCGAGCGGCGAACTCGGCGTGCGAGCTACCTTGTTATTCCAAGATTTAGAACGAATTACGGCAAGTCAATGCCTACCGTTGAAGGAGCGCAACTATTTAACAAACTACCCTCTAACATACAAAATGTAAATTCACTTCACGCATTCAAAAAAACAATTGGCTAAATATATTATATCTGAAGCGTAAAATAATTAAACCTTTCTATAAAAAAAAAAAAAAAAAATCTGAATATAACTATATAAATAAAAAATATGTGATCCAGTTGTGGCAAGTACCTAGTTCTCATATTTATATACCCAAGAAAAATGTAATAGATTCATAGCCTATTTTGTTTTATTTTGTTTAAGTATTTCTTTTGTCTGTGTTTTTTGTTAAAACAGGTATCTGATATTTGTATTTTTATTACCTAAACGTTGATTAGTTTTTATGTATTTTTGATTTGTTTGTGTTTTATGTGAATGTAAAGTGTGACGTCGAAAATTTAAATTGTTATTTAGTTATTTTTATCATGTAAGCGACAGAAATGTCTTAAATGATAAATAAAATTCTTTAAACACAGAAACTGTTTTTTGATCCTCTAACACAATTGTTGCGAAATGACCTATCCTTCCAAAGAACGAGGCCACCATTTTTTTCCCCGCACTTCGATCTCTCTTCACTTTAGTTGGCAACTCCTCGAAATGAAACACCCACTGAGCAGATTGTCTTTTGGTTTCAGGATCATAACAGTAAATCCAGCTTTCGTCACCTGTTAGTATGTCGAACACAGCATTTGAGTCATCTCCGTTAAATCTTTCAATCATTTTACGGCACCAATCCACACGATGGAGTTTTTGAGCCTCAGTCAAATTATGAGGTATCCACCGGGCGCAAAGCTTCCTGACCGCTAAATGTTCGTGTAGGATTTTGTGCACTTGACTCATATCGATGCCTAAGCTTGTCAAAATCTGCTGATAGGTCACTCTTTTGTCAGTCTCTATCATACGCCGCACAACACAGATGTTATCTTCAGTCGTCGCCGTAGAAGGCCGTTTCTCACGTAAATCATCAGTGAGATTAGTGCGACCACGTTTAAACTCATTAAACCAGTTGTAAACAGTCGCACGAGATGGGACTTCATCGTGAAAGGCCAATCGTAGTCTAGCATAACTTTCTTGTTGACTTAAATGACATCGAAAGTCATAAAAAATCATTGCACGAAAATTTTCTCGTGTTAAATTCATGTTGACGTGACACAGACAATTTTCAATTTGCCGCCAAATCGTAAAACAAATGACAAATGAATGAAGTATATACTCAGTAATATTGGCAAAGAGTTCTATTTTATTTTTATTATAGAATTATTTTTTTATTATATTGTTTATAAGTGGCCAGTTCTAAGAACTTTCAGTTTGACCCTCGTATATACCTACAAGAATTGCTCGTTTAAAGGTATAAGATATTATATGGTACATATGTAAGTATATGGAGGGTATATGTATGGTTGACGTTGCATAGTCTCGAACTAAGAGGTTTGACTCTAATTTTCTGATAAGAACGTCTAGGTTTTGGAATGCGTTGTCTGAGTGGGTCTCAATGGTTACCATATTAGTGTCTTCAAGTCTAGAGTGAATCGGTATCTATGTAGATAAACTCGGTACATTGTAGACCGCATCGTCGCTTGATATCAAGAGAGATGGCGGTCAAATGTAAACCTATGTTAGTTAAAATATAAAGATGTATTATATTAACAGCGCCTCGCAGTTTAAGCCGCGTACTTCGCGTTCCCGTTATTTTTCCTCGATAAAAATTACCTGTGTGTTATTCCAGACCGTATTCTAATTATATTCCAAATTTCAACCCGATCCGTTCAGTCGTTCCTGAACGTAACTGAACAACAAACATTCAAATATCGAAATATCTAAACATCCAATCATAATCGTAATTTATTAATAAAATATCATTTTACATGTCAAAAAATATTCCAAAATATGTAATTAATTAAAAAACTAGTAAATGTGCCATGCCCTTAATCATAAATTCAATGACAAACTTATATTTTGAAATCATAAATTCATTAAGATCATAGAAAGACTGCTGGATAAGCCACCAGCCATTTTTTAATCCCCGACCAAAAAAAGGGGTGTTATAAGTTTGACGTCGATGTCTGTCTGTCTGTCTGTGTGTGTGTGTGTGTGTGTGTGTGTCTGTCTGTGGCACCGTAGAGCTCAAACGGATGGGCCGATTTCGATGTAATTTTTTTTTATTTGAAGGTTAATATATCCGTGCGGGATGTTCTTAGCTATGTTTGGTTAATATCGATCCAAAATGGCCGCCTCCACAAAATGGCGGACAAAATATTTCTTAACAACCTACCTCAATATGGGTATTAAAACTATTAAATGAAACGGCTTGACTAGTAGAATGCTATACACTATAACAAATTTCAAATCCAAGTTGGCCATCTTGGATTTGAACTACAAAATGGCGAATAATATTATTTTTTTCATTACTACCACAATATATATGGGTGTCAAACGCAAGGACTTGACTAGTAGAATACTTTGCACTACGACGAATTTCAAATCCAAGATAGCCGCTACCACAAAATGGCGAAATACATTTCTTTTTCAAAACTCCCTTAATATGGGTATCAAATGAAAGGGCTTGACTAGTAGAATGTTGTACAGATAACAATTCCGAGGTAGTCGGGGGTTAATCAATTTTTTTTAATTTTGTTCTTGTTAAGCTTGATTTTTATTAGATTTAGTTTCTCTATTGCCGTGGCGTTCAACAATCGTACATATTAGTGGAATACCCCGTCAAAGTTGGGATTTTCACGGTATAGCTAATGATTAAATTACGTGTATTTGGCATAAATACAAGTACAAAAATCTTTATTGCTGTTTGCAGGTAAGATAAGGTGATATAAAACATTTTAAAACTTGACCCATACAAACTGGCCTCTTCTTCTAGAGGCATGCAATATGTCTGGCAACACAGTTGCTCTTGGTCTGAATTTATACAACGATAATAATAAAATAAAATTTTGTTTACTAAAAAAAACTTTGAAGCCGCGGGGTACAACTAGTTAGCTAGTACATAATAGCTCTGCAGCTCTGGTGCGTACGGACCCCCCGTACGATATTAAATTCCTGTCCTCCATTATCCTCCGGGATGAGTGTGCCGAGTTTACAGCGTTATGTAAAGTAACGGATGATATATGTTATGAGTAACCACGCCGGCGCCTTGGCTTTTATGCATACAGTTGCCTGTGATAAGAATCGGCAGTCACGGGGACTGATGCTAGAATGGAAAAAAAATTGGTACTAATAGCTCTTAAGATAACACAATACTCACCTTTAAAACTATAGATTTCGCCGAAAAATTGCCAGCCTATCGGTTTTTTATCGGATACACTTTGGAGAGTGTGCGACTGATTTGCATGATCTGATACCACCTTGCCCTTTTTTTTATCGGAATGCTCGTAGCTCGAAAAAGCGACATCGTTTCATGGTTGATGTTCCAAAGTCACGAACGAAGAGATTTGACTCTACTTTTGTGGTAAGAACGTGTAGGCTGTGGAATACGTTGACTGAGTGGGGTTTCCCCGATGGTTACAATCTTTGTGTCTTCAAATCGACAGTGAATCGCTTTCTTCTAAGATAAACACGCTCCATCGTAGACCGCATCGTCGCTTAACATCAGGCGAGATGGCGGTCAAGTGTAAACCTATAAAAGTAAAAAAAAGATATACTGAAATAATACTTGTAAAATTGTGAATACAAAAATTACGTGTCATATATTTTTCCGTTATTAGCTAACGGATTTAATTAGAATATTTTAAGCCAGTTGTCATGTGATACAATACGTTTCATTGTCGACTCGACTCCCCCGTATAAAAAAAAACATAAAACTGTTTGAACGTATAAAAATATCCCATTAACGTTTTTTTCTCATTCCGCCCTCCATTTAGCCCGTCTGTCGTACAGAGGTGGCCAAAGCAAACATCTTGGACCGTCGTTTTCTAAAAACAGCCCGCCTCACACCTGAAGTGAAATGAAATTATCCCACGATCCTATAATTCTATCAGTCTTAGTGATGGCGTACTGAGTTGGAGGGTACCCAAACTTGCGACGACCTGTTTAAATCAGCGGTAGTGTCTGGCTACTTTGATAGAAGGTACCTGTCTTCGATGGAAGGTCCCTGTCTTCGATGGAAGGTCTGGAGTGGCACAACTTTAGCATCAGTGTGCAAAAGTTATGTTTCGGCTCAACAAAGGGCATAGTAGAGGTATATAGTTGCTGTCGCTGACTCCCTTCCAGGTACAAGCGTTGACGGGACACGGATGAATAGCAGAATACCTGTACAGATTTAAGGTCAAGAACAGTCCTGCATACTTGTGTGACTTCGACCAATCTGAGACTATCTGGCACGTGTTGGTCGATTCTCCTGGATTCATTCCGCAAGAAAGCTCGAATCTATGATTGACAGGAAGCTGCTTATCTCATCAACAGCTTCGTAGATCTAGATAGCATACCACGGCTCCTGTCCTTCATGGAGAGTTCCCCAAAGTGACCAAAAGGAACTTCACACCCACAACACGCCCCCGTCGTCACCACACCCTATCCTTCTGTCCGTGAAGGCTGCGAGTAATACAATTCCGCAGGATAATTCCGCATAGCGTATCTCCACCTAACAACGTCTCAAAAACGCAGACCGGGGAGAGACAGGGCTCTGTATTCGCAGGGTGGCTCTCTTCTACAAAGAAAGATTCTGAATGAATAAGCCTTTGCTTTGCTTGGGAGTGGGAACGCGGCCGTTTGTCGCCTGGACTATCTTGCTTGCTCAATGGGGTAACCGCTAAATCACAATGAAGTGAAAAACCTACGATGTTATGCCAGTGTGCGAGGTAGACGGTTGGTGCGATCATTTCTCATGGCAAGTGCCTTATGCCATATGGTGAAGCACATACAGCGCCAGTGAAGTGTAGCAGGGTGTACAGCTAGGTATTTAATACCAGCAAGGCCCCACCGCTTTCACCTTCGCATTTCAATTTCCCGTTATTTTCCCGTTTTAAAAGTAGCCATGTTCTATTCCAGAACACAATCTAACTATTCCAAACTTAGTAATTACAACGCTATTGAACAGCAAACACGTAAACTTCCAAATTTATAATATTAGCACGAATATTGTTATTGCTAAAATGTTACTGAATACTGCTTTCCACCGCGGGAGGTAGGCGCCCGGCGACAAAGAGCTTTTACACCCACGTGAATGTTTTACTAAACTCCCCCATTTGCAATGAAATTAACTTATTTCTGATGCTTTCTACTTGGAGGTAAACGTATTTTGAGGATCTTGTTAAAGTGGAATCTAATCACGCACTTTTTATATTTATTTCTGTACTAGCAGCGGCCCGCGGTTTCGCCCGCGTAGTGCCAGATCCAGTTGTTTTCTCGGGATAAAAAATAGCCCATGTGTTATTCCAGATCCCATACATCCCAGATCAAACATACATCCCTATTCTTACAATCTTTCGCGTTTATAATATGCACAAGTAGAAAAAAATTGAAATCTTATAATTTAACTTACTAGTCAAAGTTAAGAGTCAAAGATCTTTATTGATAAATGTACAATTTACACGTCAATTTTAGAAAAAAACAAAATAAGAAACATACAAAGTGTATATATTTTTAAAGTTTAAATTGAACTTTCTATTACGATAATAAGTATCGTACAAATAAGTGACAAACATTAAAATACTCTTATATGTATTTATTACAATTGCAATTGAACAATGTCAATTTTTTACAATTTTATTATGAGTTTTCCATCACTTTTTAAAAACTAGGTTAGACTTGTCCTTCTATGCTTTCAGGAGTTCTATTTATAACTTAAGTTAGAGTGACGAGAAGAGCCAGACATGTGCCTGATGGTAGGCAACATACCTGCCCATTACAGCACACTCCTAATTAGTACAATTAAAAACACGTCAAAATTGTGCGTAACATACACTTTTTCTTCGTATTATATGATCGATTGCGCGGGAAAGAAATAGTTATATTTATTTACCTATACGTAAAAAATTACGAAAAGTTCAACTTGACCGAAACGTGGGTTAGATGTTATCCAAATTGCTTTGGTAAACAGAATTAGATCGGCTAAACTGAGTCAATGTTTGTATTGGATAGTGATTTTGCTTTGCCGTCTACGTTCTATAAAAGTTTGGCTAAAAATAGTCGGGAGTTGATCTGATTTAGTTGATGCAGTTTCGGTATCCGTTAAACTTTAAAAGTAATCTTTAATTTACCCCCGACTACCTTGCGTTTGAAATTCGTACATAATTCTACTTTTTTTACTTTTATAGGTTTCACAACTCGTCCGCACCCATTTAAGCTTGGCACACCTAAATCCTAAGTCTGTTAAACCTGTAAAGTGTTACAAACGCGGTTTTAACTTGTGTTTTAATGCCTAAAACACTGCGTGCCATTAGAAAAAAGAACGGACTGGAAACCTCTGCCCAGCGCTGGGACAACTGAGGTTAATAGAAAACAATATAAATTTAAATAGCTTATGGATACTCCGGTGCGGGAATTTTACCAACTTGTAAGCTATTAACGTACTAGTAACGATGTAAATTAAACTGATATCCCTACTCACATAACATAAGGAGCCTACTAACTGTTCCAACTTCTGAGACTCTGGTTCTTCTCTCACAAACAGAGTCAGGCCGTAGTCGATCACGCTGGCCAAGCGTGGGTTGGCGGATGACGTATGACCTCGAAAGATTCTAAATGGTGCGCGTGGGATTCGAACCACGGGGTACAGATCGGCAGTTGTCGTTCTTGCGGCTAGACTAGCCGTAACTTAAATAAAACTGATATGCGACATACAATTTATCAATTTCGATAAGTTTAGCTACCTAACAAAACCTTGGTCATCGTCAACAAAATAAGTCTTGTATTTCTAGACTTTCGTCAAGAAAGTAATCTCTAATATCAGTCTGCTGAGTATTGATTACGTATTTCTCTGAATACAATGTCGGGATTGGTCCAGAATACGGCATTTCTTAGCCTTTTTATCATGTAATGAGATAGATAAGTACATATATTTTAATTTTTGACATTTTTATCTTAAACTATTATCGTACAATATAAAGTTCAATTTAAACTTTAAAAATGTATACTCTTTGTATGCTCTTATTTTGTTTTTTTATAAAATTGACGTGTAAATTGTACATTTATCAATAAAGAACTTTGACTTTGATAGATAGGTATATTTCTAATGTTACATACATATTATATACTCTAACTAGCGGCCCGTACTTCGTTTGGGTTTATCAACTAATCTAAATAGAATAGATGCTGATCCATTTATTCGTGTCAATGAGAATTTTACACGCTTTTCTAGATCCAATGAGAAATGGCGACGCATTTCTAGATGGCCGATGACCATGGTCCCGAGTTTACCCGAAGATTTCTTATCATTCCCGAGCGTGGTTAATTAAATTCATATAAATTGAAGTCAATGTATAGCCAACGAAAAATCGGTTTGTTGCGCGCCTAAAGAAGATTTTACTTCAATAATAACTTATAAAAAAAATTGTATAAGTAAATACATACTTCATCATCATCATCAGCCTATCTCAGTCCACTGCTTGTATGTATTTGGTCTTATATTATGTATAAGACCAAATACATACTTAGTTGTATTGTATTCGATTGTAGTTGAAATGCATTGGACAAGAGTAAAGTTGGTATCGTTGATCAGATATTGATGACACTCTACCATAGAGGCCACACTCCCCACCCTTTCCATCCCCTACACGTGACTCCGACTCGCCCTAATTGCCTGAGGGGCTCAATGGCACTACAATTATGAATCGCCTTTTCATGCGTTCGTAGACATAACTATGAGATAGGGTAACCTAGCGGGGCTAGCACGGGCAGTGGACTAATAGTCTTTCCACCATTTTTATCCATCTGTCAGTGGATATAATAATCATTTCCACTTTGCATAGCATGGGAACAGGGGAAAGGCATAAAATGTTTCCACTTGACGTTTGTCGTGGACATTAAATCCCGCTACTCCCCGCTGTATAGCACGGACTCGGGAAAACGAAGATAAATATTCTTCAATTGACATATGACAGGGGACAAACTATCGTCTGATTTGGAGGTGGGGATATAAGTAAACATAATGTCGCGAGCATATTATAATTATATTTTTACGGAACAAATGGAAACAATGGCCCGAAAGTTGCATCGGAGATCAATAAGGGATGCTAGTAATCCCTTTGAGTTTCTCGACAATGAATTTAGGCGATTATTTCGGATGCATAAAAATATGGCATTGTATTTCGACATAAAGTCGACCAACACTCGAATTTGGGTTTTGTTGCTTCTTATTCTAAAGAACAGAAATGAAAATACATGTTACTAATATCTACATATGAATAAAATAATAATTTAGTTTCTTCCGCTCATTTTTATAAATATCTAAATGCGTTCTCTTTACTAAGGTATGTTTCAACTTCTTTGGATTTAGATGAGTCAATGTTTTATAGTTGTTTAAAAAAAAAATATAACGTCAAAACGCAGCACAGAAAAAAATAAAAGTAAAAGGAACGAACAAATTTGAAGGTTTGATGAGTTGACAGAAAAACTGATGATTAATACGTAATTTTTATTTAATTTTCTTATAATGGCAATACTGAAGTGATAACGCTACTCCCGCCGTATATCCACCGTGGAATAACTATCCACCGGCGAGTCCGTGCTCTGAAAGTGGACAAAATTGACAAGGGGGAAAGAGATTATTTCCCTTCTCGGTGGAGTAATTGTCCACTGCCCGTGTTAGCTCTGCAGAAGTATCTATACTTATGCTAAAGAGTATCCTGCTAATATTTTAAATGTCATTATTTGGATGTTCTAGCAGAACGACTGGAACGCCTGGAAGAACGTTATAGCAGCAGAAATACTTAATTGGTCCATATCACAAAAATATTTTAAAATGTCATAAAATATAGCCATCCATCCAAATATCTTACGTGCTTCTAATAAGTACGTATGCGGACAAAGCAGCGGGTTCAGATAGTATATGTAATAAAATTGCGAAGGCTAGACGGTGACATATACTTTACGACCAATTATTTATCATAGTTGTCATATCTAATATATAAAATTCTCGTGTCACAGTTTTCGTTGCCATACTCCTCCGAAACGGCTTGACCGATTTTGATGAAATTTTTTGTGCTTATCCGGTATCTATGAGAATCGGCCAACATCTATTTTTCATCCCCGTAAATGTTAAGGGTAGTCCACCCTAAATTTTATTTTTATTTTTAGACAAAATTTTAATTTCTATTTTTATGATACAACATACAAAAATACATACAATCCTCAATTTTCACTCTTCTACGATCAACCCTTATTTTTTAATAGCCATTTTAGTAATTTAATCATTTTTCATCCCCGGTCGAAAACTTATCAATCGTCATTTAATTAGTTATCCCCGCCAGTTGTCTACAGGTGTCACTTCTGACTCAGTAACCAGCACGATAATTTGGGGATCAAAAGTAGCCTATAGCATATATATAGTTTGAACACTAATCTCGGGAACTACTGAACCGATTAAAAAAATCGTTCACCGTTCTTTCATATGTACGTAATCCTTGAATGCTGTAGGTTATATATATGTACCACGGGCGAAGCCGGGGCGGGCCGCTAGTACGTTATATACAAAAATATTGGTGGATAACTCACACACAACACCATCTGACCCAAACTAAGGAAAGCTTGTACTATGTATGGCGTGGCCACCAGATAGCTGATTTAATACTATATACGTCATTCATGATTAAAAAAAAAAGGATTAAAATATACCGTTTCAGAGAGAACGATAAACACAATTAGACTTACATCTGTAAGTTTTCGCCTTATCATAACAACATTTAATGTCACATAACAACTAGTTAAAAACATCCGTACAAATCTAGATTCCGGCAAAAGAAATATTTTCACGAAGTCTTCTCTTACAAAAGTCTCCCATAAATATCCCTTAAACAAGAATCATATTCGAAATTGACAAAGTTATAAGAATACACGGAAATACACCACATTAGTTACATCATAAGATTTTCGGAATCACCCGAGTAAATTCCGGTAAAATTGTTTAACATACTTACCCTAGTCTTTATTGGCAAATTCCGTACTAGAACGTTTTCTCGTTTTTCCTTCTATACAGGATTATTTCAGGGTTCTGTGCCAAAAATTTTAACGTTAAAGATTACTGCTATTCCAGTATTAATTTATATTTATTTCCTTTTTGACGTGACAAGGTCTAATAAATCGATGAACGCCGGCTGCATGCACGAAAAAGTCTCCCGTTATGTCCCGTTACGCTCATTGTAAGCTTTTGCCGCATCTATCAATATTTTGTTATGACGTTGTCACGTTAAACTATCGTCCGTAAACCTACCGACTTTACAGACAACCAATGTTTTTTGCCTTTCGGCCGCCTTTGTAACCGTGTTTTGTAACCGGTTACAAAAGAGAAAAATGTTCTCCTTGTTCGTAACCCGGTTACAAACTAGGAAATATATTTTAATGGACTTAGAAATATTTACCATGAAACAATTTTTTGTTCCTATTTTGTATTGAAGTTACCAAAAAAATCCTCTGTGTTCTAATACGTAATAGGAGTCTTCAAAATTTAAATTTTATTGATGCACTCATATGAAAAAATATATTTTAAAAATAAATTTATTTAGAACATAAAATGAATTGCACACAAAAATATAATCGATAAATATACATATATACCAATTAAAGTCAATTCATTTGAACACAGATCACTATATTATGAAATAATTGGGTTTTCTATCATAGATCATAATCATTCTATCATCCTTTATGGCCAGTACTAATTAATATCATTCGGAAATAGGAATGGTGTAGAAAAGTTGTAGCACGTAACTGGTAACGAGAGAAAAAGAAAAAAATACTTCTTTTGTAACCTCACGGCGGTTACAAAACGTAGTTACGAAAGCGGCCGAAAATATATTTTCATCCCACCAGCTCGGAAAGAGTACTTTTGCTCCTCGATATCAGGGCGCAAAAGTCGTTTTTACCCTCTAGAGGTTAAACTAAACTTGAATTTAGAACATCGTGTGTACTGAGGTTTTGAATTCAAAACATAATTCAACCTATTTATTTCTACCTCCTTGGTGCCGAATGCATCATACATTTTTTTTTATATGTTAAAAACTCAGACTCGGAACCTCCTTGATGCACTTACTATTTTTTTAATTTGCTTAGCGCGAAAACATTTAAAAAATTTGCATTTAGTCATTTCCTCGCTGAGGTGGAATGAAAAGTTACGTGTTGCACTCGAGTGCAAAGATTTTTCACCTTGTGCTCTTTTGATTCCCTTGCTACGCTCAGGATTCTAGTTTTGAATCACTCGCTACGCTCATGATTCAATTTTAGAATCCTTCGCTTGCTCGGTCATCAAAATTGAGCACGCGGTTAAAAATCAACTTTGCACTCTTGTATAACAAATAACTATAGTTTGTAACCGGGCTACGAAAACGGAAGAAGGATTCTTCTTTTGTAACTGGTTACGAAACACGGTTACAAAGGCGGCCGAAAGGGTTTTTTGTCTGCCTGTCTATTGTCTATCCTTGGCCTTCTGAAGGCTTTTATTTTTAGAACGACACAGAATTAATAACATAATGTTGCAACTAATTAAATTACAAACATCTGGGATTTATGACGCATTACCAATTTACGTATCTGCACCCTGCAGAGGTCCACTGCTGGACATAGGCCTCCCCCAATGATTTCCACAATGACCGGTCTTGTGCCGCCTCCATCCACCGACTTCCCGCGACCGATACAATATCATCGGTCCATCGTAAGAGGACCGTCCTACACTGCGTCTGCCGGTTCGTGGTCGCCATTCGAGAACCTATACTCCCCAGCGGTTATCGGTTCTGCGAGCTATATGGCCAGATACTATGTCCAGCAGTGGACGTCTGCAGGTTGCAGATACTAATTTACGACTTTTTATTTTCCGCTATACAGGAAAAACAGTAATTTCATAAGATTAAAACATTGTTGTCACTATTTTTTAATCATGTATTATATTAGCATTAGACCGCCTCTGCCGTGTAGGTGCTTGTAGGTGTAGCCATGCAACGATTCGTATCGATGTAGGTCGTGGGTTCGATTCCCACCCAATGTAAATATTTGTGTGACGAATACAAATACTTGTGCCTTGTATGGGTGTTTCTATGTATATTTAGTATTTATTTATAATTATATATCTGCTCTCTGGTTTCCATAATCTAGCTTTGCTTAATGTGGAGCTAGATGGTGTTGTGCGAGAATTATCCATCAATATTTTATTTATTTGTAAATGAAATTTTATAAATAGAGGTTCTGGTTTTACGGAACCCTTGAGAGAATTTGATTCCCACTTCACATATTCATTTCTCGCCGAGACATGTTACTAATGTATTTAATTCTTTTTTTTCCAGGTAAGGAGTCACATAGAGAGTAAATAAAAATGGCGAAATTAAAACGGAGTTTCACAATACAAGATGAAATCTCACGTGACGACAAGTCGGTATGTAGTTTTTAAGTTTTATAAGTCATCATCACCCTGGTGTCGTGTTATCGCCTCGACCGAGCTTATGCGTGTTCCGGTTTGAAGAGCAATGTTTCCAGTGTAATTACAGCGCATAGAGATAGAAATACTAAAATATCTAATATCTTTGATCTCTGTGTCTCAAGCGCAGCGCGTTGTTAAGTAATAATTTGAACTCTTCGTGTTCCAACAGCTGCAGTCTCACTGTTTCTTTATGCGGCAGGCATGTTGCTTACCATCATTCACATGTCCTGCTCGTCTCGTTATTCTATACTAGTAAAAAATATATAAATATATCTATATAAATAATAAAAGGTTACTTTCTCATGCAAATCATCATAACAGACTCTTTTTATTCTGAGACCATAATCTGACTATATCTGGGTTTGGGGCTCGATCCAATGACCAGTTACAGCTTCAATCAACGATTTTTTTTACCGCGGTGATGTGTTCTATGATCCTAAACATCTTCTGGTTTGCAATATGAAACTTACATTTTGTACAAATCGGGAAAACTTATGAACTAACGTTATCATCTCTTTGTTACATACTCACTCTACGGATAAATAGGTTTATTATTTTTAATTTCAGTAAATATATGTACACGAGTAAGGTATGAAGCCTTGGAAACTAAGACGTCTAGACAGAGAAATGTTGAAATTAGAAAAAGTTACTTCGAGGTTTTTTCCGTTGAAAGAGAAAACATACAATTACAAAGTTACGGTTAAATTAAAAGGTCAACACAGGTGATATTTCTAAAGAAAATATTTGTTATGGCAAAAACAGATATCTATAAATAAGTACAATATAAAAATATTTGTCTGTATGTCCTTTATAGAATCGTAAATATGATAAAATCATTATGATGATTTAGCAAAGTTGTTATGCATGAGCCAAAGATGGTTTCGGAGTTGGTACAAACAATTTTCGACAGGTTTCGTATCAACACACACAGGGTACAGCTAGGTAAAATAAAAGTGGTCAAGTGCGATTCGGACTCGCCATGAAGGCTTCCCTAGCAGCAAGTGACATAATATAAAAGTTCTTGTAGTTCGTTGTTACTATAATTAGTGTTTTAACAATAGTCAATTTATGACTTACAAGATCTCATTCAAACCAATTTTTCTTGATAGTTTACATGGTAATGTACATCATACACTTTTTTTATTTTTGTCATTCACTTATTTTAGAAGTTACAGGGGGGGTGGGGTGGACACTTTTTACCACTTTGGAAGAGTCCCTCGCGCAAACTATTCAGTTTAGAAAAAAAATGTTTGGAACCTCTATATCATTTTTAATGACCTATTCATAGATAACCCACACGTATGATTTTGATCAAAAAAACATTTTGAGTTTCAGTTCTAAGCATGGGACACCCCAATATTTTTTTTTTCTTCTATTTTTTGTATCAAAATCTTAATGCGGTTTACAGATTACATCTACTTACCAAGTTTCAATAGTATAGCTTTTATAGTTTCAAAGAAAAGCGGCTGTGACATACGGACTGACAGACAGATAGACAGACATGACGAATCTATAAGAGTCCCGTATTTTGCCATTTAGCTACGGAACCCTAAAAATGGAATTAATTGGGATATCAATATGATGTAAATCACGTTGCATTTAAAGAGAAAACAGAGAGTGAGAATAGGGAATGACACGAGTAGTGAAAAACAAGTTGATTACGGAATTCCTCAAGGCGGAATTTTAGCTCCAACCCTGTTTACGCTGTATATAAATGACATCTTTAGTCTGAACATACCGAACTGTAAACTCATTTGCTACGCAGACGATACCGTTGCTGTTTTTTACGGAAAAGACTGGGCTACCGTCGTCAGAATTGCCGAATGTGGCATGAATACTCTTTCCGAATGGCTGGACAGGAATCTCCTCACGCTCAATGTTGGAAAGTCTAACTTTATCGCGTTCCACATTACAGCAGCTACTGGAACTTCGATAACTAAACTTACCCTACAAACGTACTACTCTAAAGGTAACCGCTCTCATACCTTATTGGATAGAGTATGTAGTATTAAATACCTAGGTGTAATTATTGATCAAAACATGACATTCTCGCGGCATATTTCTTACATTTCGGGGAGGGTTCGCAAAATGCTCTATATAATGAGAACTTTAAGAGCCACAGCACATGATAATGTTAAATTGCTTATATACAGGTCACTCTGCCAGTCTCTTCTTACCTATTGCATAGGCGTATGGGGAGGTGCAGCTAAAACGCACATGGACCAAATTGAGAGAGCACAAAGGGCCATGCTTAAAGTAATGTTAGAAAACCACGCAAGTACTCCACGGATAGACTCTACGAAGAAGCTTCGGTCCTGAGAGTTCGTCAACTGTTCGTTATGCGTGCCGTTGCTAAGTGCCAAGGAATGTCTAGTGGAATCAAACACGGCAGACAAAATCGCTTACGTGACATACCTCTTCCTAAAGTTTATACTGCGTTTGGTGCCCGTTTACCTCTATATGTCCATATTTTCACCTACAATTCGGTCTGTAAACACATTGAAATCGATAAATATACTTTCAGAGATTGCAAAGCAAAGTTATTTAAATGGCTAGTTTCGCTTACTGGTGATCAAGTAGAAAGACTTGTTACCCATACAGAAATGATACGTAAAGAAATATACCCACCGACTAACGTATCTCCTTAACAACCATACATATACACACACACACACACACACACACACACACACACACACACACACTCATACGCTTACAAACGCAGATGAAAAAATGTCACACTCCTACTCAACCACTTGGGCAGCGCTACTAGAATTATATTATATTATGTTATATTATTATATACATAATGATGTCAACATACGTTGAAAACAACTAACGTGTCCCAATTAATATAAACTAGACTGTAAAATAATGTAACGATCTATATAAAGACCTAGGTGATACTATTTTGCGTCTGAATCAATGAGTTTAGTGAATGAGTTTTGGTGTTGGCTTTCATGCAGTGTTATTATTATTTTATGTGTTTTTTTTTCTCTTTGTTACGTTAATAGCATGTAATTAATTATGTCAATAAGTTGCATAAGTACTGTCAACAGCGAACTTACTTAAAATTTTCGGAAATTTTAAGGGGCGCCCAAGATACAGGCATAGCCTAGTTTGGGGCTCAATGGTACATCTAGTAGATTATATCAATTTAAGCAATTTCACCATCATGTTAAATGTGCTATATTGTATTATTTTTTTGGAAATAAACGATTATTATTATTATTTCTAAGTGACGAGTGAAGTGCCAAGCTGGGCAGTGATTTGGACTCTTCACATTAAAATAGTTGTTTTTAATTAAAGTATGACGAGACTAGCAAGACATGTGCCTGATGGTAAGCAGCATAACAGCACAGTGGCATGCAGCTATTGGAACATGAAGAGTCCAAATAATTACCTAGCACTGCACTCGTCATCCAGAGATCTAAGATATTACATCTCTAAGCCCTGTAATTTCTCTGGAAACAGTAACAGTGTACCGCAATACTGTACCCCCTTAAACAGGTCTACAAATAGTCCACAAGAGTATATCCCACAGAGATAAGAGAGATAGCCCACAATAACCATTTATATTTGTACGAGTATATTTATCGTATATAACGGCTATGTACATAGTTAGTTTATACGCTGTAGAAGTGGGAGCGAGAGGTATACCAGCAAAATCTCTCTATAACCTGCTGAAAGACCTAGGCTTATCCAGAAGTGCAGTAAGTTCAATACTAGAACGAGTATCTAAAGCTGCACTAGTCGGCTCATATCAGATTTGGCTGGGCAGGGAGAGAAAAACGAGTAGTGAAGGTGAGTATTGATGTACGTCAGAAAGGGGCCCCTTAAACCTACGCCCGAGTCACAAGTCTCGGGATCTACTCGGGTTTTCTCTCTCTGCCACACGATGGACCCGGCTCCAGCACGGTGAATCCATGGAATGCTAAGAAGATCGTCTCTTAGCATATTTTTTAGCATAGTATCAGCTAGGCACCCGTGCAAAACCGAGGCTGGTCGCTAGTTAAACATAAAAACAATTTCATATTGCGACTAAAACAATTATTATAATGATACCAAATCATGTGATGTTCACTCCAGTTGCTTGATGTTTTAGTGTGTACTGGTTCATTTTTTTAAGGTGCCACTCTCTTACCCCTCCTGGCGTCATCCAGAATCATAATCTGCAAATACAAAAATCTTTAAAGCTTTTCTGACTCCAAAACCGTACACCAAGTTCTGTCCTCATAATACGCGCACTCAACTCCTTTTGGCGCCTGGGCTGTCGAGTAACGGAATTTTATTTTAAACTGAACTTTTAAACTTATTTGAAGCCAGAAATTAATAGACGATGAATCAGATGATATATAATATGATACAACCGATTAAAAGCTATAAATGAAAAAAAAAGCAGAAGACTTTATCAGCTGACTATTATTATCATTGTACAAATTCAGACCAATAGAAACTGTGTTGCCAGATATATTGCATGCCAAGAAGGAGAGGCCAGTTTGTATGGGTCGACTATTAAAATGTTTTGTATCACCTTATCTTACCTGCAAACAGCAATAAAGATTTTTGTATTTATACTGATGTCGGTTTTTGTTTTTTTTTGTGGAGAAAATAAATTATAATAATATCGGTATGCCTTTGTTGGGATCTCTGTCCGTTAAATCAGTCAGCGCGCGCCCCGCCGTCGTTGTCGAGATGCGACCCACACGTAATATGAGGCAAAGAGACCCGGTTTTACGCCTTTGGTCGTCCCCGGGCTAAATCCTATTTTTATTCGTAATCCGGTAATCTCGCCCTATCGAGTATCGGGGGGAACTTATCTTTGTGTGGCGAGCGAATGGACCCAACTGTATATGTATATAGATCGCGGAAAAATATTTAGCACTAATAGGGCCTCGCGGTTTTATCCGCATGGTTTCCGTTCTTCTAACTTTTCCGGGAAAAATTAAATCCAACTCCCGACGTTTAAATATATTCACAAAATGCTTCATCAAATTGAAAATTAAAATATTTCACAAAAATATTTCACACGAATATTTAAAGATATCTTAGTAGTGGTATGACTCTTTGCAGAGCCCGCCTGGGGAACTACTACACCTTTGCCTGCTATTCTACCGCCAAGCAGTAATGAGCGAATATTACTGTGTTCCGGTTTGAAGGGCAATAAGCAATCGCTTATTTCTGCTTGGCATTAAAGGAATTTTGACTGAATTACGAGATCGTAATATGTGTATATTGTGGGTTTAGCGAGGCGCTGCTAGTGTTTCCACTGCTTGTATTTATTATACAGGCTATTGAGTGATGTAGCGGGCGAAACCGTGTCTTGTCACCCACAAGTCCCATGTCCCGATCCTGATGACACGGCACGGTGTGGCAGCGTGCCCTGGAGGCGTGTCACTACTCGCCCTATGGCTCTGCGGAGAAATACGCGGGTCTATGCTTTATTTCAGCTGAGCGAACGTAATATGTAGTCCGTTTCGCCGGGACGCACAAAAAAGGTTGTATTCGAAGTCACTATTATGTATAGTGAAATCGTAGGTAAGACACCTGATTGCCAAATTTATTGTAATTCGATAAATGGAATCGTTACTAGCGTCTGCGTCTTCTGGTCTATTGTCTGTTATAGAATCGATGACGTCATAACGCCTAAAACGATTGGGCTGAAATTTAGACCGTATTATAGTCTGAAAGAATACTAATTTTAATCCCGAGAAAAGGACGGGAACGAGAACTAGGCGTGTGTAACCGCAGGGCGCTGATAGTTAATAATGTAAATGTCAATGTTTGAATGTTTGTTGCTCAATCATGTCGTAACGTCTAAACGTATCGGCGGCCATTGGAGAGCATCTTATCTTAGACCTTTAAACGAGCAATTCTTGTAGGTATATATATATAGAGTCTGAATCTCGGAAACGTCTCGCACGATTTTCATGAAATTATGTATACAGGGGGTTTCGGGGACGATAAATCGATCTAGCTAGGTTTTATTTTTTAAAACATCATTTTATGCGCGTTTTTAGACAATGAAAAACTCCTACAATGTCATTAGAATACGATAACTTATTTCGCCACTCTTCTTTAAGTCTAAATGGCTCAGTCGGAATATGCTCGCCCTCGGAGTCAACAGGCCCCGGTTCGAATCCTGATGGTTACACTCGGGTCTTTTCTTTTTGTTCTTTTTTTTTTCTGAGAAAATCTTTTACTTAGAGCCCGTTATAATAAACGCATTTAAACCGAGCAAAGCTCTGTCAACCAGGTACTAATACTAGTATTAGAATAATTCGAATTGCGAAATGTGTAATTCTGGTCGGAATTGGATCATGACGTCAGGGCCGTGGAGAGGAGGTAATTATCTCTGTGGGAACATTATATTGCGAGCTCGGTTTGTAAAAAAAAAGATATGTAGGATGTCCTTCGTCTGTCGGTTAACGGGCGAAACTTTAACGTGACAACGTAACAATAAATCGTTGATGAAAGTACAAATACAAAAATTTTATTTTTACACCATAAAAAGTTTACAAAATTTGATATGAACCCATTGGCTCCGAAATAGTTGTAACTGTATTTCGGAAGACAATGGCTTCTCCCATGGCGAATGTGTAAATGTAGTATGTGTAGTATATTTTACCGGGTGTGAGTGTGTGAAGTGTGTGTGTGTGTGTGTGTGCGCGTGGTGTTAGAATGTTTGTGTGTGAGAGAGAGTGCGTGTGTCAGAGAGAGAGAGAGAGAGAGTGTGTATTTGAGAGAGAGAGTATATGTGTGTGCATATTTGTGACCATACGATATACGTATATATTTGTATCATTAGATACGTACTTACCATTTTATTTTTCAGGTAATAAATACAATGCATTAGGTGAAAATTTAATTTTATACTGCAAAATACATATAACATATTAATATCCAAGTATAAATAATATATTATAAATTTTTCGTGTTCATGTTTAATATAATAAAATTCAGATACATAATGCTGTTAGGTCTAAAGTTCTCACGTGTGTGATTGTATACAATGCCATCGAGGGGAACAGATGCGGCGCAACCGTACAATGAACGTAACGGGACACTTTTTCGTGCGTGCAGCCGCCGCTCATCGATTTATCACAGACGTGACGTCAAAATGGGCTTCACGACATCATGCTAAATGTAATTATAGTGTCTTCTAGAAATCGCCAACTTTCTGCCGTCCCACTAAACCCAATATGGCGTCCATTAGAGAGCATAATACTTGATTTAGAATAAGAAATATGTAATCCTGGTCAGAATCGGATCATCACGTCCGGCTTCCGGCGTCCGGGCCGTGTAGAAGGAGGTAACTATCTGTGTAGGAACGTTTTATTGCGAACTGGGTCCCTCGGGCCAGGGTTGGCCGGCGGAGGGAGGGATTCGGCCCTTTATAGCGCGCGAGACGATTTCATCAATGCTGGTTTTAAACTACTTAAAAGAGCTTCTCAATCAGATTTTTTGTATGATTGTTGCACATAGCACTTCCAATTGTAAATAGATTTGATGGTTCTGTTGTTGTCTTAGTAGCTCATAGTCCAGACGTGCTCGCATATAAATTTTATTGAAATCTGTATGGTGGTTTTTGAATTGTCAACAAAAATTCCAAAATTTGCTTGCCTTAATTACGTATTTCTCCTATCTCGATGATTTATTGAATCCGTTCATTTAGATTTCACAAAAATTATGAAATTTATATGAGTGTCTAAGTTTAATTGTTCATTGTAATTCGGTTGTTTTTTCGTAGATAATAAAATTATTTATAAAAGGTCCTATTAGATTTGGGCTCAATAACCTACCAGATTTTGTGCTATCGCGGAATGAGCAGATCCATTGTATAACATTTACTAACCATACTTACTGACTTTACGTTTGTAGAGCATACCAAAAACTTTGAAGAGCATAAATAACATTAGGTACGTATATTCGATTCGACAAAAAGGGACATTTTCACTAATCTTGTGACTGTGTCACGAGACAGGCGTGGATTGTCTACTAAATCGTAGATTGTGGGAGCGGTTTCCCCCTATACCACCTATTTTTTTTTAACCCCCGACCAAAACAAGGGGTGTTATAAGTTTGACGTCGATGTCTGTCTGTGTGTGTGTGTGTGTCTGTCTGTGGCACCGTAGAGCTCAAACGGATGGGCCGATTTCAATGCGGTTTTTTTATTTGAAAGTTAATATCCGTGCGGATGTTCTTGCTATGTTTGGTTAATATCGATTCAAGATGGCCGCCTCCACAAAATGGCGGACAAAATATTTCTTTACAACCTACCTCAATATGGGTATCAAATGAAAGGGCTTGACTAGTAGAATACTATATACTATAACAAATATCAAATCCAAGATGGCCGCCATCACAAAATGGAGAATTATATAATTTTTTTCATTACTACCGCAATATGGGTATCAAACGAAAGGGCTTGACTAGTAGAATACTATGCACTATAAAAAAATTCAAAACCAAGATGGCCGCTACCACAAAATGGCGAATTACATTTCTTTTTTCACAACTCCTTAATATGGGTTTCAAATGGAAGGGCTTGACTAGTAGAATGTTGTACAGATAACAAATCCAAGGTAGTCGGGGGCTAGTCAAAATTTTTAATTTTGTTCTTGTAAGTTAGTGACGTTAGGCATACAACTTCGAAAATACAGTGGTGCGCGTTGGATTCGATTCAGGTGCTCTCGATTCTGCCATCCCGTTCTCATATCAGTTACTTACGCTATTCTCAACTTATATATTTGAAACTTTAGCATCCGCCTGTATGATGGGTCGACGACATTCGATGATTTCGTATTTTAACGCGGTGTCATTCTCCCGAACGCGTAAGCAGTGGTCGTGAGGTGTGAAGAAGCCCCCGATAAAGTCGGGAGCAACCCTTGCGCTTGTCTAATCTTAAGGAGTTTTGCGGGTCCGTGCAAACAGACAGCCCGGTCTCCAGCTTAACAGATATACGACTAATATTATATTTCTTAAACGTTAACTGTTTCGTTTGAGTTTGGAAATTGTGGCGAGGGTTTTACGGTGGAAGGTTAAATGTGGTAGCTTTAGTTTTCGTATTCACTAAATTTGTTAGACGGGTTTTGGTCGTAGGTAAATTTTGTAGACGCTTGGGGATGTACCACACGGTTATTTATTTATTTATTTATTTATATTTATTCTCTCGCCAATAAGTTATGGGCAAACATTGTGTTTCGGTTTGAAGGGCTGTTTCAGGAGAAATTTCTAGGCAAAGTAACAATAATGCAGTGTATAGGACTCTTAAGCTGTCTCTTAAATTAGTATAGGAGGTAATATGCAAACATCACTATGTTCCGGTTTGTTCGGTAATGTTTTTAGAGAAATTAAAGGTAATATGTCAAATAAATGAATGTTCAGTGTGCTACTAGACTTTTTTTAACTTTTATAGGTTTACACTTGACCGCCATCTAGTCTGATGTTAAGCGACGATGCGGTCTACTATGGAGCGTGTTTACCTAGAAGAAACCGATTCACTCTCGATTTGAAGACACAAAGATTGTAACCAACAAGGAAAACCCACTCAGGTAACGTATTCCACAGCCTAGACGATCTTATCACAATAGTAGAGTCAAATTTCTTCGTTCGCGTCTTTGGAACATCAACCATGAAACGATGACGGTTTTTTGAGCTCCGAGCATTGCGATAGAAAAAAGGGCAAGGTGGTATTAGATCGTGCAAATCAGTCGCACACCGAAGACTGTGATTTGGAAGATTCATAACATTTATGTTATTGCTAAAACAATATGAATGTACCACTGCGTAAATTAATTCTGAATTCCAATTAAATAAAGATAATTTATTTCTCGAATGAGACGAGAGAACGAAATGAGATGGAAAAAATAAGAATTAAACTACTTACAAATTGTAAACTGATAAACATTGCTCGGGCGGCATTAAGGCCGCAACCAAACCGCGTTAGTTAATGGAACCATTTAGCTCATTGTTCCGAGCACATTATAAACGAATTAACGCAAAAAGCCCGGCTCGGACAGCGGTCGCCGCAAATTGGGCGCCATCCGGCGACAAGGTACTATTATTATGTTTAATGTCCACAAGAACAAAATTAAAAATTTTGATTAATCCCCGACTACCTCAGATTTGTTATCTGTACAATATTCTACTAGTCAAGCCCTTTCATTTGATACCCATATTAAGGAAGTTGTGAAAATAGAAATGTATTTCGCCATTTTGTGGAAGCGGCCATCTTGGATTTGAAATTTGTTATAGTGCAATGTATTCTACTAGTCAAGCCCTTTCATTTGATACCCATGTTGAGGTAGGTTGTGAAGAAATATTTTGTCCGCCATTTTGTGGCGGAGGCCATCTTGAATCGATATTAACCAAACATAGCTAAGAACGGATGTTATGATGTACGGATATTAAATTTCAAATAAAAAAACCGCATCGAAATCGGCCCATCCGTTTGAGCTCTACGGTGCCACAGACAGACACACACACAGACAGACAGACATCGACGTCAAACTTATAACACCCCTTTTTTTGGTCGGGGGTTAAAAAAGCAGTAGTGGCGTAGTGGATTATACGTCATATTCCACAGTCGTGAGGTCGAAAGCTCGGAACCCACTTGCATCTGAGAGTTTTGAAAACATAACACAGAACTTATGATTGGATTCTCATAAATTCAAAGGTAGAATAATAAATCAAGATAGTCTTTTGTGCTCTTTCTCGTTATTGTTGTAGGACTCTCAGAGTCCGCCTGGGGATTAACCACACTGTGGCCAGTTATTCTACCGCCAAGCAGTAATGGGCAAACATTACTATGTTCCGGTTTGAAGGGCAATGTTTCCAGTTAAATTAGCAGTGTAATTGTAAATAAGTGAAACTTGAGAGATAATTACATCTTATAACGTTGGATGATGAGCACAGTGCAGTCCTAGGTTATGATATGGGCTCTTCGTGTTCCAATAGCTGCGTGTCACTGTGCTGTGATGAGCAGGAATTTTGCTCACCATCAGGCACGTGTCCTGCTTGTTTCGGTACTTTGTAAAATTTCTGGTGTCAATTACGTGTTTGCATTGTGTTGTAATTTGTCGCGATCGGGATGTTGTAAAGCGGCTGAATCATTAAGAGGCTATGTCGTTAATACTACTATATGAATAGCTGTGTGTCTTCAGGGCAGGATGACAAAATTGTTTTTGCCCTGTAAATCAGACACGAAACTGCAAAGCAATAACAAATCCATAAACAATTCGAGGGTCGTGGGTTCGATCCCCACCCAGTGCAAATATTTGTGTGGTGAATTCAAATGTTTGCACTGTGTCTGGGTGTTTCTATGTATAATAAGTATGTATTTAAAACTATATAAGTATTGTATCAGCTATCTGGCTGCCATCACACAAGCTTTGCTTAGTTTGGGGTCAGATAGTGTTGTGTGTGAATTGTCCACCAATATTTATTTATTTAATTGTTTAAAGCGGTAGAGTGGCGCGTTAATAAGAGGTTGTCACATGTTGGGCGCCAACCGGTGGCACGATTCCATTATTACGCTTCATATCAAACTTCAGTGTTTTACAATGTTTTCATTGTCTTCAAAACCTGAGTAACCCCTCACTTTGAGTTTGCTTCTATGTTCTCATTCTCTGAGATGAAAGTAAAATCATATTGAAACCATTAAGTACATAGACTTTAACGCGATCAAAATTATTTTAACGAGCAGTACCCCCCGGGTGTATAATATAGGATAGGCTAAATGTTTCAAATTGCTACCCGACTCGTTCTGACGTGAATGAGTAACAAATATATCCAAAATAGTAGTAAGATTGTCATACTATGTTTCGATCGCGTTGATACGATATTTGTTATGTTTCGTGGCGATGATAACCCTGCGTCTTTTTCATTGACCAAATGAGGCTTCATGGAGATCGCTTTGTGTTTTTAGACATTTTCGGGCAATATTTTTAATATTTCTCTGCGTAAGAACCTCGTACTTCAAGGAATATTCTCAAAGATATAGATTAATCGGTGCAGCTGTTAAATTTTTTATGTTCTAGACAACTAGCGTCGCGAAAAACTGTGGCGCAGGTTGTTTGTCCGGAAATAGTATTTCTTTTGATTCGATCGCGTAACAAAATAGTTTCAAATTCGCTAACTAACAAGTTAGCGAATTTAGTTTAGTTATGACTGTAATCGTGTAATGCCAGTGCGTGACCGAATCCCAAATTTTCGGGTGCCCCGCAAGTTTGTGTTTCGTGAGCTAATAAAAACTGAATTCGGCTTTGTTATGCTAATGACTTCTATCCGAAGTTACAGACACTGGCAGTACCGAACACCGTTACGTAGAAACTATGATTTTGACTTTGACTATGTACTAACGCAAGACGATTAGAACTTTTTTTTTAGTTGAACAGTTTTATTTGAATATGGGTGCGCTTAAGACCACGCGTATTAAAGTTGGCGAAAAGAACCTCACAAACCTTCGTTTTGCCGACGATATTGTACTATTCTCTTCTACAGCTACAGAACTGGCAACAATGCTCGAAGATCTGAGCAAGGCAAGCCTCGAAGTGGGTTTAAAGATGAACATGTCGAAGACCAAACTTATGACCAACCGCGCTACACACCGCATAGTAATACAAGGTGATGAGATTGAATACGTCCATGAATACATATACCTTGGCCAAATAGTCTCATTCCAGGCGAGACAAGATAAAGAAGTTGCTAGACGCACCGACAACGCCTGGAAGAGCTATTGGGCGATGAAAGATTTCTTGAAAGGTAATTTCCCTCTATGCCTAAAACGTAAAATCATGGACGTATGCATTCTTCCAATCCTCACTTACGGCGCACAGACGTGGTCTTTGACTAGGATCAAAAAATACACTCGGGGTTTGCCAACGCGCAATGGAACGCAGTGTTCTTGGAGTTAGGCTTTCAGATCGGATTAGGAATACAACGCTTCGCTCAAAAACCAAAATCACAGATGTTTGTTTTAAAAGTGACCAATTAAAATGGGATTGGGCAGGGCATGTTTGCCGAATGCCGGAACATAAATGGGCAAAAATGATCACTGCTTGGGGTCCAACATCTAAACGACCTCCGGGTCGACCCAGACGAAGGTGGCGTGACGAACTAGAATCCCATGATAGAAACTGGGCCACCAAAGCCGTAAATCGGGCTATCTGGAAGGAGGGAAGAGAGGCCTTTGCCCTGCAGTGGGACAATCTAGGCTAGTAATAATAATAATAATAATTAAGACCACGCGGCAGAAGTGAAAACTAGAATAAGATAAAACTATTGATTAATCATAATAATCAAAAATAAAAATTGTTTCATATAAATAGAATTTAGGAAACACAGCGACACTACGACAGTGACAGAGCAGCAGCTGTCGTATGCTGTTTATCTTTCTCGCTCAGGCACACTCGGCGGTCCCGAGTTGAGGAATCTTTCATTTTCGAATCGACGATCGGACTGCCACATCCTACGAAAAAATATGTGTGTGGTGCGCCAAAAGCAGTTTTCGCTTCAAAAAAACATTGTCAGCAGAACTAAAGCTGTATACGAAATATCAGACGAATCTGGCAACGTGAAGGGGAAAAACAATCAACTACTAGATTTTTTAACCTACACGAATCAGCGAGCAACACAGAAGGGAGTAGGCATACACAGTGTTTCCCTTCTGTCAAAGTACAAGTCCGCGTGGACCATGGAGTTTGATAATATACTGCGGCTGAGGGCGGGGCTAGATTTGTGAATGGTGCTTTATTTTTTATGTGTTCGTGATTTGGCTGTGTGAGTATGATCGGCAATGAATTGGTACAGGTATGTTTTGTATGTAATAAATAGTGCGGCTTTGCGCTAGTGTGGAACTTTCCCCTTCCGCAAGAAATGACAGAAAAATTTGAACAATATTTTTTAGCTTTTAAGGCCCTTCCGTGCTTGCGCGGAATATCGAGTTGCTCGATGACACGAACAGGTCAATTAAATAAAATTGTTTAAAAGTTTAAATGATTGACCGTATCAAACGTGAGTTACCCATGTATTTATTTAAAACTACATATATACCTACCTATTATATCAGCTATTTGGCTTCCATAGTATTATAAGATTTGCTTAGTTTGGACTCAGATGTTGTTGTGTGTGAAATGCTTACCAATAGTTATTTAGTGCAGAGATTTCAACGTAACATTTTAAAATTATCGAAACATTTTAACCAGTTAGAGTTTTAAGTAATTTCCGACGAAAGTTCAATAATTGAATCATTAAAGTTGATTTAACCCCCACAATACCCAATCAAGAGTGGTTCGTACCGATTCACACCTTTTCAGGTGTGAATCGGCGAGAGACAAAAATAGCAAAATGAGTATTTTATTCGACCGAAATGAATTCGTGCAATCAAGAGATAAAGCGGTTTTATTTTAAACGAACGGTTTTATTGCGTGGTTTAAACATCAATCAGAAATTATATTATTACGAAATATTCTGTGGTTTTTTTTTCTGTATGAATATCAAAAAGCGTACCTCCACGAAAAAGGCGCACCTTAAAGGTGCTTGACTTTAAATTAGCGTGGCCCCCAAAAATAATCGTCAAAAAGGCGTAACTACAATCTCTATAAACATGTTATGTTGGTTTGTGTACGTACCTACGCTTCAAAAACTCAAAAAGTTCTGCACCGATCGAGCTGAAATTTTTGAATGAATAATAATCCGCATCAAGGATTGTTTTTAGCCCCCGACCAAAAAAAGGGGTGTTATAAGTTTGACGTCGATGTCTGTCTGTCTGTCTGTCTGTCTGTCTGTGTGTCTGTCTGTGTGTGTGTCTGTCTGTGGCACCGTAGAGCTCAAACGGGTGGGCCGATTTCGATGCGTTTTTTTTATTTGAAAGTTAATATTCGTGCGGATGTTCTTAGCTATGTTTGGTTAATATAGATTCAAGATGGCCGCCGCCACAAAATGGCGGACAAAATATTTCTTCCCAACCTACCTCAATAGGGGGTGTCAAATGAATGGGCTTGATTAGTAGAATACACTATAAAAAAATCAAATCCAAGATGGCCGCCACCACAAATGGCGAATTTTATTATTTTTTTCACTACTACCTCAATATGGGTATCAAACGAAAGGGCTTGACTAGTAGAATACATTGCACTATGACTAATTTCAAATCCAAGATGGCCGCTTCCACAAAATGGCGAAATACATGTCTTTTTTCACAACTCCCTTAACATGGGTATCAAATGAAATGGATTGACTAGTAGAATGTTGTACAGATAACAAATCTGAGATAGTCGGGGGTTAGTCAAAATTTTTAATATTGTTCTTGTTATCTAATTTTTGCATCACAATGTGCCACAGCGAAGCGTGCCAGGGTACAGCTAGTTAATTATAATTTAATTTCATTTTTATCTTTGATCACTGCAGTGTTATACACTCCGCGAGGTATAAGCTGAGCTTTGCACTAGTGTGAGTGATCACCAATCAGGCAGGAGCTTGAAATTTTGTCCGCGAGGTATAGGCTGAGCTTTGCATTAGTGTGAGTGATCACCAATCAGGCAGGAGCTTGAAATTTTGTCCGCGAGGTATAGGCTGAGCTTTGCATTAGTGTGAGTGATCACCAATCAGGCAGGAGCGCGGCGAGACAGAATGGCGCCGTGCCTAAGGCCGGTTGTCACACCTACACTATCCATGTACACTCACACAAATGCAAAGCTCAGCTTATGCCTCGCGGAGTGTACCGTGTTTTGAGCTCTTCGCGTGCAAATAAACTGCGTGCCTCCTGTTCTGTTATGGGTAAACGTTTTGTTTACCATCAGACACACGTCTCGCTCGCCTATTCACGGTACTTTATAAAAAAAAAGCAAAAGCTATTCTCAGCGATAAGTAAGAATATTGATTTTAGAGCCGATAGTAATATTTCATGTTATGAAAGAATGCCTGTAACTGGCTGTCAGGCTCAGTTTTCTTAGTAAATGGCTGACGCTTTACCGTATTTAATATACTGCCGGCGTTATTATGAAAAATAACCTCTTCAAATGTCGGGCGGCGCAGAATGCCTGCTTTGATATTATACTAAACTAGACTAGCTGAGACCCGCGGTATTGCCCTCGTAATTTCCAGGGGTAACTGTTATTCGATTATTAATCTGTTATTTATCTGATTTATTAATCTGAAACTGTATTCCAAATTTTAACCTGATCCATTCCAAAAATTCCGACGTGATTGAGCAAAAAACATCCGAATATTTGGATTTGTAATAAAAGCAGCGCCCCGCGGTTTTACCCGTGTAGTTCTCGTTCCCGTCATATTACCGGGATAAAATGTAGCATGGGTGTTATTCCAGGCTATAATCTAAATGTGTTCCAAATTTCGACCAGATCCGTTGACGACGTCACGCCGCAACGTCATTGAGCAACAAACATCTAAATATTGATATCTATAATATTAGTGGGTTTAGTAGAAAGTATAATAGATTGATAGATTGTTAACAAATCCTTGATCAATTTTGTAAAAAACGGTCGATATAATTTCAAATTTTAAATGGTATCCTTTTTTATTTATTTTATTTTATTAATTGCGCTCGTGACCCAGAGATCTAAGATGTTATATCACTGTAATTTCAGTGGAACCATTGCCCTTCAAACCGGAACACAGTAATGTTTGCACATTACTGTTTGGCGGTAGAATAACTGGCATAGGTGTGTTACTTCCACAGGCGGACTCTGCCAAGAGTCCTACCACTGCAGACCTCCTTTCCACATTGTTGTCCTTTCGACATTGTTGGCCTTTTCTTCGTAACCCGGCTGTACTGGCAACATTATTATGAAAAACAACCACTTCAAATATAAAGGAAGATAAATATTGGGGATATTTCCGTGTAAGCGTCAAAATGGCGGCGTTTCCCGTTCCGCTTTCGCACAGTTTTGGCAGTCGCCGCTGTAATCTTTGTTACGAGGTTTAAAAACGTGCTGAGTCCTAAAGGTTTAAGGATACAACATCATTATCATCAACCCATTTATTATTCGTCGTAATGAATGTCATCGAGGTATGGTTTTCCCGTTCTACCGGCGGACTTTCGTAGGTAGTTGTTGCACCTGACAGAACAGTCAGTTGAGTTTGTGGTTGAGTTGAGTTTCTGTTGACCCGATCACTACCTTTTAGGATTCCGCTTGTAATCGACTCGACGTCGTCATTTGCTATATCCTAAGTCGCGTCCTTCTGGCTCAGAGCCCCTGCCGCATTTCTGTCCCTGATGGCCATCTCCAAATTGAAAATTCAGATGGTCTTCGGTGGTGCAGCCAACGCTCGCCTTACGAACCGACCGATGGCTTCGTCAAAAAAGTATAGTTAGGAAGATTAGGTTAGTGGGTCCTGCGTCTCTCGGTTAGCCCAAAGAAGCAGGTTCAATACCACTCTCAGGCAACTGCAATAGGTTCCTTTAAGAAATAAACTACTCACCAGCAGTTATCGGTTCGTCTGTAGATGTGTTCAGGCCATTTGCTGCATCAGCTAGCTAATAAGGAAGGAATAGCATCATCATATGCTAGTTTCCACGTAGGTGATGATGATTGTATGTAGATTGTGGAGTCAGCGTGGTCTTGACTATTTCCTTGTGGAAGAAGACCCTGAGACCCGTAGCAGTGGAAACAATGGGGCTGTTTCTGCGTTTGCTGATGACACAGACAAATAGTGTCTGGTTTTTATAGACTTTCTGACCGATTTCGGCTTTGGCGGCTTTAACTTGCTCTCAAGGGGTGTGACAGAGTTAAATTGACGCAAAGAAGTAAAAGAGGTATGGTCGTTGGTCATGCTACTGACTTTTGCACCAACGTAGTGAGACGAAGAAGTATGGTCATGCTACTGACTTTTGCACCAACGTAGTGAGACGAAGAAGTATGGTCATGCTACTGACTTTTGCACCAACTTAGTGAGACGAAGAAGTATGGTCATGCTACTGACTTTTGCACCAACTTAGTGAGACGAAGAAGTATGGTCATGCTACTGACTTTTGCACCAACTTTTCGTACTCGAATAGGACGCGTCAAAATACCGTTGTTTAATTCTAACTCATTAGGAGTTGGTTTCTCTTTGCATCAAGATTTTAACACGTTTTTATGTTCTTTTGTTGTCTTACTTGGCATGTTTGCATAGTGTATCCAGCTAAGACGAAGAAGTATGGTCATGCTACTGACTTTTGCACCAACTTAGTGAGACGAAGAAGTATGGTCATGCTACTGACTTTTGCACCAACTTAGTGAGACGAAGAAGTATGGTCATGCTACTGACTTTTGCACCAACTTTTCGTACTCGAATAGGACGCGTCAAAATACCGTTGTTTTAAATTCTAACTCATTAGTAGTTGGTCTCTCTTTGCATCAAGATTTTAACACGTTTTTACGTTGTTTTGTTGTCTTACTTGGCATATTTGCATACTGTATCCAGCTAATAATAATATTAGCTGACAATACAAAAACCTTTTACATTCTTATGAATGATGTTTTTTTTGTATGTTGCTCAATTACTTAACAGATTGGATTTTGGATAAATATTACACAGTGTATTTTTCTATAGACTGGCCCAGTATTGAGGTGAAAAAATATAAAATAATAATTAAATTTTTGGACATAAATAAACCATGTCTAAAACACAGAAATTTATGGAATTAATGTTCGTGCATACTAGTACTGCTTAAAGAACAAAATATTTCACTTGACTATAAACCTACAATATCTCTCATTTTGACGTAATAGGTTAAATATTACGAATGATGTAGAATCTCCATCCATCTCTGGGAGTGTAAGTGAAACAAAATGGAGTTATGCTAACGAGAGATGATTTTTCTCACGCCTACTGCTTGTTGAAGACAGGGATAATATACATATATCTTTTGAGACATATTTCGAGGACTTGTGACATTCACCAACCCGTATTTGGCTAGCGTGGTGGTTAAGGCTTTAACTATGTGCTTGTGAACGATCCCCTGACCCGAACCTGTGAGAAATGAAAGTGGGCTGTGAACATTCACAAAGCCTAGCAAAGCCTAGCTAGCCTAGCCTAGCTAAGTATAGCAAAGCCCCGCCGTTCTACTAGTGCAGTTCCCGTGTTTCTCCTTAAAAAAGTGTTATTACCTCACTGTATTCTATATTCCAAAGTTCAACGCGATCCGTTCGAACGTTCCGATGCAATTCAGCGAACAACGAACGAACAAACTTTCACTTTTTTTTTTAATAAGAAGTGACGAGACGAGCAGGACATTTGCCTGATGGTAAGTAACATGCCTGACACATAACAGCACAGTGACACGCAGCTATTGGAACACGAAGAGTCCAAATCATTACCTAGCGCTGTACTGCGCTCGTCACCCAGAGATCTAAGATGTTATACCTCTAAGCCCTGTAATTTCTCTGGAAACATTGCCCTTCAAACCGGAACACAGTAATGTTTTCACATCAATGCTTGGCGGTAGAATAACTGGCAAAGGTGTGGTACTTCCCCAGGCGGACTCTGCCAAGAGTCCTACCACTACTAAATTAATATCCAGATAATGCTAGAATATACGTTACAAAACCTGTATCTCCAAGTCTAGGAGTGAATCAGTTTCCTCTACGTAAGCGCGCTGCATCGTCGCTTAACTTCAGCCGAGAAAGCGGAACCGAGAAAAGTTTAAAAAATCGCAAAAATAGTTCCGCGTCAAACGTGTTGTTTGTTAAAAAAATGCTGGTGTTCTACCGCCAATCAGTTATGTTTTTATCATATTACTGATACTTTTAATGTTTTCTCCTATGAAACAGGACAAATAAATTACTATATAGTAACATTTCATTCACAAAACTAAAGAAAGCCCGTCAAAAATTATAAATGATAAACAATCCACATCCATCTCCGCGAGTGTGAGCGAAACAAAATGGAGTTACGCTAACGAGCGATGATTTTTCTCGCGTCTGGTGCGAGTTGCGGAGGACACCGGCATTTGTCTTGTAGGACGGGGGATGCTTCTCTAGTGGGATGCTTCTCGTGGGATGCTTCTCTACGTGGGATGCTTCTCTACGTGGGATGCTTCTCTACGTGGGATGCGTGGGATGCTTCTCTACGTGGGATGCTTCTACGTGGGATGCTTCTCTACGTGGGATGCTTCTCTACGTGGGATGCTTCTACACGTGGGATGCTTCTCGTGGGACGTGGGATGCTTCTCTACGTGGGATGCTTCTCTACGTGGGACGCTTCTCTACGTGGGATGCTTCTCTACGTGGGATGCTTCTCTACGTGGGATGCTTCTCTACGTGGGATGCTTCTACGTGGGATGCTTACACGTGGGATGCTTCTCTACGTGGGATGCTTCTCTGGGATTGGGATGCTTCTACGTGGGATGCTTTCACGTGGGATGCTTCTCTACGTGGGATGCTTCACGTGGGATGCTTCTCTACGTGGGATGCTTCTCTACGTGGGATGATGCTTCTACGTGGGATGCTTGGGATGCTTCACGGGATGCTTCACGTGGATGCTTCACGTGGGATGCTTTCACGTGGGATGCTTCACTCTTCGTGGGATGCTTCTACGTGGATGCTTTACGTGGATGCTTCTTCACGTGGATGCTACGTGGGATGCTTCTCTACGTGGGATGCTTCTACGTGGGATGCTTCACGTCACGGGATGCTTCTCTACGTGGGATGCTTCACGTGGGATGCTTCTCTACGTGGGATGCTTCACGTGGATGCTTCGTGGGATCACGGGATCTTCACGTGGGATGCTTCTCTACGTGGGATGCTGCTCTACGTGGGATGCTTCTCACGTGGGATGCTTTCTACGTGGATGCTTCTACGTGGGATGGGCTGCTCTACGTGGGATGCTGTTCTACGTGGGATGCTGCTCTACGTGGGATGCTTTTCTACGTGGGATGCTTTTCACGTGGGATGCTTTCTACGTGGGATGCTTTCACGTAGGATGCGTCTCTACGTGGGAAGAGCGACGTATTATCATAGCGCATTAGATCATTAAAGGAAACTTTTGTAGTGGTAGGACTCTGCAAAGAGTGATGCATGGTGATTGGTGAAGTATCGTATATTGACATTGGCGAAATTGTGAGGTTAAACCACAATAAAAGCCATAAACCAAGAGTTGAAATTGAAGTTAAATTATTACTATCTAATAACTACGTGATGATGTTTTTGTGTTTGGATGATAATAATGGAATGTTTTGTTTTAAATGCTGAATGTTGACTTGATGATAGTTATCTATCATCAAGTCAACATTCAGCATCTCCTAATGACGAATTAGTTCTAATTCGTCTTTAAATAAGTAACTGTGTCTGTATGCCATATAGGGCAGAAGCTAGTGATACTAACTACGTGCAAAACTTAATATCAGTACATAATCTAGCCTTCACAGGCCAATAAAGCATTGTATCATATCTTTGCTAGATATTCTACCGCCAAATAGCAATTGGCGGACTTTAATTACTGTGTTCCGGTTTAAAGGGCAATGTTTTCAGAGGAAGGTTTAAGTCTTACATCTTTGTGTTACAAGCGCCGTAAAATGCTAGGTAATGATTTAGATTTGGAGTTTTCGTGTTTCAATAGCTTCGTGGCCCTGTGCTGTTTTCGGCAGGCGTGTTGGTTACCATAAGGCACATGTCCAGCTCGTCGCGTTAAAACTCACTGCCATAAAACGTGCGCTTCATCGTAGACAGCATTGTAGTCTAACATGAGGGAAGATGGCGGCCCAGCGCAAACCTATTATTGATGTAATATCATGAAGTAGCGACAATGTAGGTGGTATTTCAACATGCCATGTACAGTGTATCCCTGTAATAGAATCGAGTTATCCAATAATTCCTCATCTACACTGGAATCGCTCCCGAAATGTCACCTTTCAATCTGTCACACGCATTCGTGGGACCCCGACCCGAATACTCGGGATTACATGCTGACCCTCTTTTTTACCCGACTGCGCAAGAACCTTCAGAAGGTTTTTAGACGCGGAAGCTTTGTATCTAAATGTGCTCGGTCTACTGTCGGCTTAGTGGGCTAGTGTAAATTCAATTCAATTCATTTATTTCGAACCTTAGGAATCTAAGATACACTTGGTAACGTAAAATTTACAAAAAAAAATAATCTAAGCAGTGAAACATTTTTTTTTTTTTTTTTATTTAACCTCAGCTGTCCCACTGCTGGGCAAAGGTCTCCCCCAATTCCCTCCACTTTATCCGGTCCTGAGCTACCATCATACTACATAGTAGTTTTAAATATCATTACATTCAAACAAAAAATAAATTAATTAAATCACATTCTATCAAAGCTAAGCAGTGTAAAACTGTAAAAAAATGTGTTTGTTAGTGTCTCAATAAAGAATTTCACATATGTCTAACTACATATATAGCCATACTACCATTACTACCTAAGTAACTCGACTGCTACTCGAGTAATAGTTTATTCTAGTGTCACAAGTGTTAAGGGAGAGGCTATCGGTTCCGAAACACAGTATTTCATATTAGTTCGGAAATTATGGGTTCCAATTAATCTTGTAAAATGTATGTTTCAATAAAGTATATTGTATATTTGTACTGTATTAGAACTACAACCAAAATCGGACTAAAATCAAAAAGCGCGGTTGAAAGTGTTCCCTATTTTCCTTTTCTTCTCTTAATCTAAGACATATGTGTATGTGTCAAAAAAGAATCCAAAGGTCTTGGACCCCGGAGTCTGTGGAATAGTGGAATTACTGATAGTCGTAAAAGTTGCTAAATTTTAAATACGCTACCCGCGGTGTTTGTTCTTACCTGTACATTACTGTGTTCCGGTTTGAAGGGCAATGTTTCCATAGAAATTACTGGGCTTAGAGATATTATATTTTAGAGCTCTGGGTGACGAGCGCAGTGCAGTGCTAGGTAATGATTTATAGTCCAATAGCTGCGTATCACTGTGCTGTTGTGTGGCAGGCATGTTGCTTACCATCAGGCACATGCCTTGCTCGTCCCGTCACTCTTTGTTAAAAAAAAAAAGTTTAGATAAAAGTACAGGAGACGGACACAGAAAATCTTTTAGCTTTTATAAAATAACGAAGGTGTGACCGTGGTGGGCTCTTGCTCTATAATGTTAGGACTTCGGAGGATTTATTGAAAACGTATATTTCTACTGATGTCTGAAGAATGGACGTTATAAACAACGTCATCTCCGTTTCCGGCAAACATTATCTATCTTTGACATGTTCATATTTATAACAAGCGTTGTTGTGCTGTTTTATTTTCTGGATTTTTTCGGAATGGCACATAAATAAATGTTTTTTGTTTTCTTGTGAAATCTTAAATGTTGTGTATGACTCGGTTAATCAGAAGAATTTTGTATTTTTTTCATATATTTTCTGGATATTCTGGGAGTGTTACTTAAAGAATTGTTTTTTCTAAAGCTGAAAGATGTGTCAAGTCTGTGTAGCAAGTTAGTTATGGATACACAGTTGCGATTGAGACACACTAAGTACACAGTTTTAAATGTTAAACGGGTTTGTAATTATTCGTCATAATCATAAATAACTTTATTGTATAATATTTGGTAACTTGCTCAATAGGAGCATAGCCCACAAACCCACTAAATGTTCCCACTGCTGGAGCTCGGGGCCTTCTCTCGCAAGGAAGAGAGTCAAGGCCATAATCCACCACGTTGGACCAGTGCGGGCTGGGTGACACATGACTTCGAAAGATTCTAGATACATGTCGGTTTCCTCACGCTATTCTCCCGACTAGACCAGCCGTAACTTGCCTATTTGCATTTATGAAAATACTAAGTGCTATAGGCTATACAAGGTTATTGGTAAACAGCCTGCATCCTTTGAAGAGCCCATGCTCTTAAATAGGTATATTAAAAATGTCAACTTTTTATTCTACAGTTTGTATAATTCAAATAGTTTTTGTCCCCATACGTAATAAAAGAAGTGTATTTTATGTATCCGGTCTAAAAACATCGAATTCTTTTAACAAGAGCGCGCGCACTCTTTAACAAAAGTTTAAAGTTTTAACTAAACTTGTGGAACAAGAGGTGGTTTCCCAATTTCACCGTAGGTGGCGCCACTGTTTTATTTTGAATTACAGAAATTTCACAAAAATCAACCGTGGTGCCACACTTGACACTATTTAGAACTATCATTGACAAGTCTTTTTGCGTCTGCGAAACGCCTCATTAATAATTAATGCACGTCAATGGATGCAGCGTCATTAGCCTAGTAACCCTGTATATTATGTACCACGGATGAAGCCGGCATGAACCGCTAGTAAACTATAGCCGTAACCTAGTGTTTCAGACGGCCTCGTTTTACCTCTAATCTACCTCTAAATGTAACCCCATCCCCGAGTTACTCCCAGTAAGGTTCGTTGCCCTCACACTAAGTAGTTTCTTATGTTAGCAGTTTGACTTAACCGACTAACTAGGCGCTAAGTTCTATGTAATGCCCTTATTAACTTTTGTACTAGTTTTAATTCTATGTTCACTGTTACACTAGACCACTTTATACTGAATTTATCACATAAAACATCTTATATATCTCTGGGTGACGAGCGCAGTGCAGTCCTAGATAATGATTGGGACTCTTCATGTTCCAATAGCTACGTGTCACTGTGCTGTTACGGGAGGCATGTTGCTTACCATCAGGCACATGTCTTGCTCGTCTTGTCACTCTAACTCTATATAAAGACAGCCAGATGCCATCTAGACAAGTTGCTGTGTGATGCCCAGGGTGCACCACGTCGAGGTTCCCGAGCCTCTCACTCCACTGTTTTGCTGCCTGAGGGAAAATCTACATTTTTTTTTAACTTTTATAGTCTTACAATTGACCGCCATCTCACCTGATGTTAAGCGACGATGCGGTCTACGATGGAGCGTGTTTACCTAGAAGAAACCGATTCACTCTGGATTTGAAGACACAAAGATTGTAAACATCGGGGAAAACCCACTCAGGCAACGTATTCCACAGCCTAGACGTTCTTATCACAAAAGTAGAGTCAAATCTCTTCGTTTGTTTCTTTGTTCGTCACATAGGCTCATGCGCGGTCCGAGGGGGGGGGGGGGGTCACAGGGGACATGACCCACCCCAAAATCGTATACGTTCAACTAAAAATCTAAAATATCCAGTCAAGTATTAAGTATTTAGTACTCGATTTATTGTATTCCTACTAGTGACCCCCCCAAAACCTGAGACTACGTACAGGTGACCCCCTCCAAAATTCGAGGCTGGGACCGCGCCTGCATAGGCTGTAGTTAAAAAAAAAATGTTGTTGTAGTTTGAACTATGAGGTGTTTGGTTAAGAAATATTTTTAATATTTTTTCAGTAGAGCACAAGAACAAAATAAAAAATTTTGACTAACCCCCGACTACCTCGGATCTCGGATTATCTGTATAACGTTCTACTAGTCAAGCCCTTTCATTTGATACTCATATTAAGGGAGTAGTGAAAAAATAAATTTATTTCGGCATTTTGTGGTAGCGGCCATCTTGGATTTAAATTTGTCATAGTTCAAAGTACTCCACAAGTCAAGCCCTTTTATGTGATACCCATATTGAGGTAGTAGTGAAAAAAATAATACAATTCGACATTTTGTGGTGGCGGCCATCTTGGATTTCAAATTTGTTATAGTGTATAGTATTCTACTAGTCAAGCCCTTTCATTTGATACCCATATTGAGGTAGGTTGTGAAGAAATATTTTGTCCGCCATTTTGAATCGATATTAACCATACATAGCTAAGAACATCCGCGCGGATATTAACCTTCAAATAAAAAAAACCGCATCGAAATCGGCCCATCCGTTTGAGCTCTACGGTGCCACAGACAGACACACACACAGACAGACAGACAGACATCGACGTCAAACTTATAACACCCCTTTTTTTGGTCGGGGTTAAAATCAACAGCAGTTGAGCGATCACGTTTACTATGCTGTACATAGTGCACGGAAGAGGGACGCTCTGTCATAATACATCACACGAGCAGGTGGGGGGAAGCGCCCTGTAAAGATAGGTTCGGGAGATATTTAGCCGATAGTAAACCTTAAAGTTTACGTCATAGGACTTGCCAGGTACTGAAAATGGAGCCTATCTGACTTTTATCTTTAAAAAATATTGGATAGTACACTTCTCGTCCTACACTCTTGGCAGAGTCCGCCTGGGGAAGTACCACACCTTTGCCAGTTATTCTACCGCCAAGCAGTAATGTGCAAACATTACTGTGTACTGAAGGTCAATGTTTCCAGAGAAATTACAGGGCTTAGAGATATAACATCTTAGATCTCTGGGTGCCGAGCGCAGTGTAGTGCTAGGTAATGATTTGGACTCTTCATGTTCCAATAGCTGCGTGTCACTGTGCTGTTATGTGGCAGGCATGTTGCTTGCTATCAGGGACATGTCGTGCTCGTCCCGTCACTGAATGAAATGAACACACAAAATGAAAAAAAAAACAGGTGTGTTACTTACCATCAATCACATATTCTGCTCATCACGTTACTCTTTACCAAATAAAACGCAATTTACTCAAATTGCATCATTGTTTCAACGACAGGGTTATATATAGAAAGATAACCCCTAACTTAACGCGTTGCTTGGTATGTAAAATTGTTATTGTAAAAACCATCGGATATTATGATAATCTGACGACGTCAAATTACAAATTGACCTAACCTAGCGTACGCCTAATAACCGTAATGGTGTATCCTAAGCTATTATAATTTCACGCGTTATATTGTAAAATGACGATGAGTGCAACTTTATAGCAACATATACATAAATAAATAATAATATTAAAAAAAAATGGCTGTCTGTGAAGATGGTTGGTTTACGGACGATAGTTTAACGTGACAACGTCATAAAAAAACATTGATAGTTGCGGCGCAAGCGTACAATGAGCGTAACGGGACATAACGGGACACTTTCGTGCATGCAGCACGCGTTCAACGATTTATTAGGCGTTGTCACGTCCAAACATGGATTCCCAAACTAAAATCCAAAATGCATCCAGTTTTATCCGCGCTAAAGAATTGCCCTTTAATTAAGAATTAATTTGTTTTTTTAAAGCCATCCATTGTGATATTGTTCAAGGGATGTAAACCAGCCGGTCAAGCCATGGCGAACGCAGTCTGACGTCATAACCAGACGGCTACCAGTTATTTATCCGCGTGTCACGATATTTACCCGGTTTACCGTGGAACGGATAAAAAGGAGAGACGGCGCATTCCAACTTGCATAGTTCCGAAATATCACTAGTTCGAATTACACAATTTCATAGCATAGCACAAGGAACCCACTAAATGTTCCCACTGCTGCGACTCGGGGCCTTCTCTCGCAAGAAGAGAGTGAAGGCCGTAATCGGCCACGCTGGCCCAGTGCGGGTTGGTGGATGACACATGATGACCTCGAAAGATTCATGGGATCTCGCCATTTGAACATCAAGGCTTGTTGCCGTCTTTGAGGGCTGGTTATATTAACAAGAACAAAATTAAAAGTTTTGATTAACCCCCGACTACCTCAGATCTCGCATCATCTGTATAACGTTCTACTAGTCAAGCCCTTTCATTTGATACCCATATTGAGGTAGGTTGTGAAGAAATATTTTGTCCGCCATTTTGTGGAGGCGGCCATTTTGAATAGATATTAACCAAACATAGCTAAGAACATCCGCACGGATATTAACCTTCAAATAAAAAAACCGTATCGAAATCGGCCCATCCGTTTAACCTCTACGGTGCCACAGACAGACACACACACACACAGACAGACAGACATCGACGTCAAACTTATAACACCCCTTTTTTTGGTCGGGGGTTAAAAAGGGCCGATACTATATTTTTTTGAACTCTCCAATTTTCATCACCTTCATGTTTTTTTTTAACCCGGATGTTGTTTCAAATATGCGCGTCGTTTGTTCGCTAATTTGTTATGTAACGGCCTGTTTTGTCTGGTGATGGATGGGGGGCGAACGGACCGGTCAAAAGTTACCCTCTTGTTTTGTTGTATTTAAAAAATTGTGTGAGCTTGGAGCAAATTTTTCGTTAAGCTCTAATGAAGTCAATGAGGAAAAGTCAGTGAAGGACTTTTTTTCTGTTTTCTTTATTGGGTTTAAACGCAGTAAAGGATTAAGTAGTTATGTTATGTAGTTGATAAGTTTAGTACTTATTGGTATTTAAAGGCCACTAGCAGTGCCCCGCGGTTTTGTTCGCGTATTTCCCGTTGCCGTGATAAAAAACAACTTAATATATGTTCTTCCAGACTATAATCTGTATTCCAAATTTCCGTTCCGTTCCGTTCAGTTCAACAAGTTCCGTTCAGACGTTAGTTACTACATGATTGAGCAATAAACATTCAAACATTGACATTTATAACGTTAATTTATAAAAGCCACTATAATCTTTGTATATAAAAATGTTATGTTGGTTTGTGTACGCTTCAAAAACTCAAAAAGTTCTGCACCGATCGAACTGAAATTTTACAATGATATATAATCCGCATCAAGGATTGTTTTTATCTAATTTTTGCATCACAATGTGCCACAGCGAAGCGTGGCAGGGTACAGCTAGTTATCAATAAATAAAAGGTCAGTTTTGATCTACTACTTTTGATTTGTATGTAAAGTTTAAAAAAAAAACATTACCAGTAATTATTAGTTTTTTTTTAGAACTACATAAATATAGGACGTGTTTTATTCTGTACCAGCATGTACCAGCTTTAAAACGAAATCCATTTCAAGCAATTCTGTTTGAAAAGGATGACGCATAGCGTATTTGCATACCATACAGAGTCATAGAGCATCGCGTTAAGAGTCTGAATAATCTTCTATTCATATGTATGCCGTTCACTATTTGAAACTACCCACACTATTACGAGTCTCAAAATAGTTAGTTGGAGGTTGAAGGTAGAATGTAAGTAAAAGTAGGGATTTATATATTTCATTCGATCAAGTACTAATATATCATTAAAAAAACCGGCCAAGTGCGAGTGGGGCTTAAAAAATCAAGTTTGTTGTATGGGTGTTTTAAATATTTTTAATTATAAAAAATATTTATTTTATTTTATTTTTAGTATGTGTTGTTATAGTGGCAATAGAAATACATCATCTGTGAAAATTTAAACTGTCTAGCTATCACCGTTTTTGAGACACAGCCTGGTGACAGACAGACGGACGGACGGACGGACAGCGAAGTAGCAGTAATAGGGTCCCGTTTTTACCCTTTGGGTACAGAACCCTCGAAACTGTTATGAGCAAACGTATAGCTTGGCATCAGGTCCATGTTCTGTTGGTTCCTTCACTCTATATCTATATTTTATAAATAAGAAGCTATCAATCAATAAGTCGTGTCGTCCAGATTAATGAAAGTATCTAATTTTATTTTTTGTTCATATTTCAAAGATCGCCACACCGATTACGATGAAAATTACGTGGGACCATTTCTGAAGTATAATCTACCAAACAAATAAAGAACCATCGAAATCGATTCACAATTGGTGGTGCTATCGCGCAACATTGGTACATAGCATAAAAAACAATTGGTAGTCATAGGAACTGCAGATAGAAGTGAAAATGTATACGAGTAACTCAGAATTTGATTGCTTACTTTGGAAACTACGCGGATGAAATCGGAGGGTGTGGTTATGTGTGGCTAGAAAAGCATCAGCATTTCTAGATGGCCCGATTTTACCCGATGATTTCTTATCATTCCCTAGCGTGATGCTACAATTCAATTCACAGCCCACGAAAAATCTGACTGTGACGCGTCAAAAGAAGTTTTCACTTCAAAAACATACAACCGAATTGAGAACCTCCTCCTTTATTTAAGTCGGTTAAAAATGCCCGAATTTGTTGTACACATTTCGCGAATGACCCCTAGAAGTGACGTCTGATTTCTCGCCCTCTCTGACGTTCCGCACGTACACAGCTTAAAAGCTAAGTAAACAGTGCGAATGTATTAACTTCGTAGGAATGATATGTAAAAATGTTAAATTTCACTCATGAATAATGTAGAGGGTTTATTTTGTTCGGGACTGAATAAGCCGAGGTGAGAGACTTTAGGACGATATGTGGTCGGGTTTGTGAACATTTAATTTATGTGGTCATGACTCATAACTTTCTGTAATCATGCGCGTTCCGAAGGGGGGGGGGGGGACTCAAGGGACAAGATCTCCCTCAAAATCGGATACTTTTAATTAAAAATCAAAAAAAAATCAAACTTTCTCATAGTACATAGACTATTTTTAACGCGGGAAAACAACTGTAACATCAACTACGCGGTTAAAATCGCGAGGCGCTACTAGTAAAGTCTTTTTTACTCAATTTTTTGTATTCCTGCTGGTGACCCCCCAAAATCTGAGGCTGGATACTGGTTTTACATACCCCTACACATTTCAAGGCTAGGACCGCGCCTGTCTGTAATCCCCTAAAATTTATACTATGTAGCCTTATTAAATAAGCTAGGACTGGTAGGACCCTTCGCAGAGTACGCCAGTACGCCTGGTGAAGTACCACACCTTTGCCAGTTATTCTACCGCCAAGCAGTAATGTGTAAACATCACTATTTTCCGGACGCCATCGGCTAGTCGACCGTAAGGTCCTGCAATGCGCTGGAAAGACGAGATCGGCGCGTTAAAAAAAAATGGACGATGGGAGCTTAGGACCAGATTAAGTGTAGGGAATTGGGCGAGGCCTTTGCCCGGCAGTGCTACACTTGAGTTTTATAGAAAAAAAATAGATTTAGGCGCGCTTGATGTTAAACGAACATTCAGTCTACGATACGTTTACAACTAAATTCACTCAATACTTGCGGAAGTCTAAGAGATTATAACCATTTGTTTCTTGGATAGTCTATGATCCACATCAGTCCTAGTTACTTAGTTTACTGGTCATCCTCCGCCTCCGAGAACAAGCCGGCACAAATGTGTAATGAGTGAGCGAACGAGCGACTCACTTCGACATTATGTGCGTATAATTGGACGCACGTCGCCATTTTGATGTATTGCGACGCGTAGGGGTGTCGAGTGTTGATTTTAGACGAAAATATTGGGCATTAGGAATTGAATGGAGGAAATTACATGTTGTACTGACCCTACCTAAAGTAGAATAAAGGTAGGCAAATGATGATGAGACGATATAGTTGTAGATTCTTACGAAATTTGATCGAGGGACGGAATTTAATTTGTAGTTTGAAAATTAATTGAAGATGGAAATTAATTGAAATTGAAGTAGGTTTTTTTTTTTTTTTTTTTTGAGAAAATATACTGTTATTATAAGCGTTGAAATAAATAATAAAAGCGTTGAGAATGCTTGCATTGCCATGCAGAAGAACCCTGACTTTTTGTGTATAATTATAATAATAATACATTTTAATAAAATTCCGAAATCGTTTGATAATGACGGGGCAACCCTAGCCACGGCCGAGGGTGAGATGCGCATGCGTTTCTATTTGCGTACACGACGTCGGACGAATTGGTTTGTGAAGTCTGTCTGTTATTTAGATTTATTTACGGAGGATATGTGTGCAAATTGTGCAGATGCTTGATTTAAGTCTGTACTAAAGCTCGAGATTTTAGACGTTTGCAAACAAATATTGTTACACTGTATCGCACTAGCGCATGCGCTTATGATTTAAATGATAAGCGTATAGGCGTTTAACATATGAATCATCATTTATGTAGTTTCATTATTACAAACTATTTACTTATACAATATAATTAACCAATAGTATACGAAAATATTAGAACACGCTTAGAGATGAATGTGTAAAGGTAAATTTTCGTGAAGTGTTGTAGATTCTGTAACATATTTACAAGATCTTACTCCACTAGACGAACTTACTAATTGTAAGAAAATAGATCGCATTTTGTGCTAAAAATGTTTTGGAATTTTAGTATTAAAATTAACGTGGTTGTTATACATATTTAATTGGATAACGGGACACTCACGTGTATACGGTCGGTCAATCCGACTCGAGTTTCGGCCGCGTCCGGCGGCCTTTTTCAAGGAGAGTGCACACGCGCGGTGGCTGCCCGTTTGGCAGTTGCCAAACGGGCAGCCGTCGCGCCAATTAAATATGTTTTGGAATGATACGAAAATACGGATAGTTTGAGATATGGAAGGTAAATCTTGTTGCAAATGAAAAACGAATTTAATTGCCGAATAGATTATGTATGAATACACATTTATTTTTACTTAACAATAAATAGCATACGAGTACAATTTTAAAAGCATAATAATATATTTTAGTATTAAAACTAACGTGATTACATATTTTAAATGGATCCACTGGTAACTCACGCATGATATAGTCAGCGCATGAGCGCTGCTCGTTTAGCGTCAGTCCCAGCAGTGGTCACGCGGATGCAATCTCCTTAAAAAAGGCCGCCGGACGCGGCTAAAACTTAAGTCGGACTGGACTAACTGTACCATACGTGAGATACTCGTCTATGCGTTTAAAAATATCATATTTACCTAGATTAGATAAGATTAAACATCTTAGTGGTAAGCGTTGTGTTTTCCCATTTGTAGTCGTGGATTTCGTGTCGGTCGAATTAACAGTAAGACAGGAGTTCTTGAATTGAGCAGGGTTTATCGCAGCATTCTGTGGCGATGCCGTGTCTCTTTCCTCTGGCTCCGCTGAGGACTACATCCTTCTCGTGAGCAAGCCAGGCCCAGCTTACTTGCGAATTTCTAAAACTTTCACCTCCCAAACTACCCACAGGGCTCTTCATATGACCTCCACCTGCCATTCTACTCGTAGGCCCAAAAAAACTCTTCGGCGAAAAATCTTCTTTATCATCATAACCCAAGAGTTCATTGTAGTCTGACAGGGATCTCTTAATCAAATTGTCCTGTTGCTCACAAAGGTAGTCGAGGGTTTCCGGCAAGGCTCTACCGCAGTATCGTTTGTCTCCAAATGACTGAGCCACAATGATGACCAGGACATAGAATAATGTTTGTACCTTCATGTTGGTTGTGTATCACCGAAGAGCGCCGTGAAGTGCTATCCCGAAGAAGGTCTTAGTTAGAATGTGAGATTTTCAATATTACTTCAGCTTTTATACTTTAGATTCTCATGAATATTCTAGTAGTTACGGTGTTCAAGTTAATGTGACCTGACAGGTTCAACATGTGTAAAGTCTTGACGGTACGTGTAGGACGCAAAATAACGCTTGAATGCTTTATGAAATGTGAGGGTAGAGAGAAATTTGTTGCGACGTGTGACATGATTTCCATATTGAAGCTGGAATAATATTGTTTTTCCAAAGATTCTGGCGGTGATTCAGAGGTTGAAGTTTAATTCCACATCATCATAAAACATCTAAACTGCTAGAATACTTTGTTAAAGTCTTACATTCAATAAGCTATAATCCTAAAAAACCTAATTATAGTCCGTCAGTGAGATTGCCAAAATATATTGTACATGTATTTTTTCTTTTGTTTCACGAACTATAAAAATTACGAAGCTAGAAGTTTCGAGTTTCGTCATTTGTGGTTAGGATTTTTACCCACAAGACGACCCCCCACTCTAGAAATTTGATGATCAATCTTTGTCGATTTTTTATAATTTGATAAAATAAAAAATACGTGTTCCATATTTTTCCATGATTGCCTGACGAACCATTTAGGATAGTTTATTTTTGACCCAGTCTGCATCCCTATTGAATATGTTTTTTTGGCCCTATTGAGTTTGAATGTATTATTTTTTGGCCCTATTGAGTTTGAATTTTTTTTTGGCCCTATTGAGTTTGAATATGATTTTTTTGGCCCTATTGAGTTTGAATAGGTTTTTTTTTGGTCCTGTTGAGTTTGAATATGATTCTTTTAGGTATGAAACGTGCTTCATTGTAGACCGATTGTCACTTAACACGTCAAGTACAATACCTATATTTTAATACAGCAATCTTCTCTGCATGTTTTTTAATTAAACTCTTAAAAAAGCTGGACCAATCTTGATGATGGTTTAGATTAGCAGAAGTTTAAAAAATTAAATCCTAAAATTGTTGGCATTTTAAGATGTGCGGTTGTAGGTCACGTTGGCGAACCGTCAGGTCGGCTAGTTTTTGAATGAATAAAAACCAGCCAGATGCGAGCGTGTATGTGTGTGTACGTGCGTGCGAGAGTGCATGCGTGTGTGCGTGCGTGCGTGCCTGTCTGTCTGTCTATTACACAGTAGAGCTCGAAACTGGTCGACTGATTTCAATGCGTTTTTTTTATTTGAAACCTATTTTCCGTGTCGTGGTTCTTAGCTATTTTTGGTTAATATTGATTCAAGAGGCAGCAATGGGTTCGTGAGGAAAAGGGTAGTGAGTTTTAAACTTATGTGAAATAATAGAAAAAAAAGGTTTTCGAAATTTTCCCTTTATGTATGCTTTATGTACGTTGCTTCACGCCAAATTTTAAGTTTCTAGGTTGACTGGATATATCCTTTAGGTTTTGATTCTCTTGCGAGTAGTTGCGAGTTTCAAAATATACGGCTTAAGGGCGTGTGGGCCGTAATTTTGAATTTTTAAAACAACTTTAAGACCTTTAAAATAGTGTTTTAAACTCTGAAAAAAATATATGTATTAGTTAAGGATCTAATCTAGTGCAATTCGCAGTCAGTAACACGATTTAATGAATTTTACTTGATAAAAAAAAATCCCAAAGTTACCCCTTTTCAAAAAGTTGTTTCAAGTTTATGACTAAACTAATGAATTTTTTTACCAAATTTTTGTACTCAACGAAAGCCACTAAAAAGTTATAGATGCATTCGCAGAGTTTGACTTGATAAAAAGTATCAGTTATTCACTATGTTTAAATATCTACCATATATATAGCGCGCCGTTCGGCCAGCCTGATCAGTCGCGTTTCGGCGCTCACGGACGACGGGCCTGTGCTTGATTTTGCAATTTTGACAACCGATAAATTTTAAATATTACGATCATAGTGCCACAGTATAACAATATCAGTAGGTATTACTAGTGAAGCACGCTATGATCTTGATTTTTGATACCGTTTTCATTGGAATTGCAAATAGACGCTGATACTAATTAGTACGCTGTTTACTTTATGTTGTAGACCAATAAGAGAGTCTCAAAAAAAAACTGACGTCGATACCACATCAGTAAAAAATTCAATGCGGATGCAATGGAAAATAGATAAGTGTCGGTAAAATATTCGTCCGTTAAATCAGAGATCGGGATAAGGAAATATTGAGAGGGGAGAAATCCCCTGCGTAAATCCCCTAATATAAATGCAAGTAAGGTATCATAAATTATACCTAACTTGCATTTATCTGCCATTTAGGTAAATTCTTTGGTAGTAAGGTACTTTTCTTCCACGTACTAAGTATAGTACGTGGAAGAAAAGTCCTCACATACAGATTTTATCACTTTGGAAGAGACTTTCGCGCAAACTATTCAGTTTAGAATAAAAATGTTAGGAACTTCAATACAATTTTGAACACCTTTCCATAGATACACGTATTGTTTTGTTAGAATTTTTTTTTATTTCTTTTCCAAGTTTGTGACACCACCAAAATTTTTTGTTTTTTCTTTTTTTTTTTTGTATGAAAATGTTAATATTGTTCATAGAAATTTAGACACTCGACCAAATTTGATAAGAAGCCTTTTAGGCAGTAAAATTACTCGTAGAATTTAACTCTGCACTAAATTTCCGATTCGTATTTTTATATAAGGTTTAGATTCATTTCCTGAGCATAAAATCACAAAATAATAACAAATCCAGGTGGAGCTTCAAGCGCCAGCTCGAAAAAACGTTTTTGGCTGATATTCTGAAAAAGTTATAAAGCCTATTATTATTGTAGAAAATAAAATTTCCCATCTTTTGTTGCCAGTAAACTTTTTTTTCGAACTTACCGATTACGATTTATTATGTCAAATTTGATGATAACAATGTAAAAATAATAATATGTGAATTCTGTTCCCAGTAGCATAAACATGTCCCTTTTTACCGGAATGGAAGAAGGGTTATGTTTTTCGCGCGTATCTTTATGTTTGTAAATATTTTATTTCCACATATCTTCCAAACGGCTGGATGGATTTTGGTAACTAAGATATTCTAAGACTAGTCTGGCTCGCCAAAGTGTCCTTAGATAGTAGATAATATTTTTTACGTGTAGATTTTTTTGTAGTCGGGTTTTTATATTAAAGTTATTCTATCATATTGCTCGTTGCTCGAATAAACAGCACCGTTCATCATCATGATTGAAGAGTTGAACGAGGAGTTTGGTCTCCACTTTTGTAATAAGAACAAGTAAGCTGTGAAACGCATTGCCAGAGTGGGTTTTTGTCGAAGGTTCGAACCTTGGGGTTACGAGGTACACTGTGCTTGTTTCTATTAGAGAAACAAGTTCCATCGTAGACAACATCATTTTCATCCACTATTATTGGCATCATAGCAATCGTATCATTGAATGGGTTATAAATCGTAAACGGTAAGTTTAACAAAAAAAGTTTACTAGCAACAAAAGATGCAAAATTTTATTTTCTACAATTATTGTCAAAATATATAGTTTCCAAAATATTCTCATTTTTTTGTTACTGATGGAATTAAAAATGTATGATTTTCTAAACATTTCCTTTATCTGTGCTATAAAGACGTTACATTGTGCCAAATTTCGAGATTCTGATTTCACGGGAAGTACCCTATAGGTTATGATTCCCTTGGGAGTGTCGAAAGCAGCATAAATGGATGTATCTTTTGATTGCGTCGGCTTTAAAGTTTGATCTTTTCACTCAGCTCCAAGGGACAATTAGACTGTTACTGTTTGAATTTTAACTTGATAAACCATAAAGTTAAAAAAACAACTCCACGCGTTCCTGAGAAACAGGGTCTACAGAGACAGACAGACGACAAAGTAATCCTATAAGTGTTTTTTTTTCTTTTTGATGCCCTCAATCATGATCAACAGCCCACTAAATGTTCCCACTGCTGGGACTCGGGTCTTCTCTCGCAAGGAGAGAGTTAAGGCCGTAATCCACCACGCTGCCACCAGTGCGGGTTGGTGGATGACACATGACCTCGAAAGGTTATAGGTGCATGTCGGTTTCCCCACGATGTTTTCCTTCACCGTTTTAAGTTAGCGGCATTATGCACATGACTTCGAAAAGACAGTGGTGTGATTGGGGTTTCCCGGGGTGTCCGGATCAGCAGGCGCCGTTGTCCCGACTAGACCAGCCGTAACATGCGTAAGCTTTTGATGTGCGGAACCCTAAAAAGTAGCCGAGTAACTTGTCTTATCAGTGTTGTTGATTAAAAATAACGTTAATATTATGAAAATGATATAAAAATGGATAAGTTCTAGTACATAAACGCTATTCATCTCTTCGAGCGTATCTTACACCGGCGAAGCTACGAATACGTGTTAGTTTATTTTATATGTATACACAATAATACACATGTATATAACATATACAAGCAGCGTAGAGATATGTAAAATGCACGTACGAGTATTAATTAAGCATTGAGTCGAGATTACGTACTCGACTGAGAGAGAGATGATTCCTGATTAAATCTGATAATTACGACGCGAGTTTATGTGAACAGCTGATGTAATCTCTGTGTGTTCAAGGTACATATATCGATAACACAGGATTACGAGTAATATGGAGCAGTTTGTTTCCAAGGAATTTATAGGATATAAAGATAAGCTATCCTTTTTTTTACTTTTATAGGTTTACACTTGACCGCCATCTCGCCTGATGTTAAGCGACGATGCGGTCTACGATGGAGCGTGTTTACCTAGAAGAAACCGATTCACTCTCGATTTGAAGACACAAAGGTTGGGTGACGATCACTGTGCGACACTAGGTATTGATTGGGTCTCTTCATGGTCAAATGGCTGAGTGACATTGTGCTCTTATGGGCAGGCGTGTTGCTTACCATCAACCACGTATCCTACTCGTTCCGTCACTCCATGCCATACCAGTATAGGTAACAAACAAACAACAAACCTGAAACTAAGAGCACAGACCAAAATTTATGGGTTACCCAGGATTCCAACTAAGCCCTCTGGAACACACATTTTATGTTTATTTTTGCACAACAGCAACCTGCGTATCTACAGCTTAACTACGAATAGAATGGTCTTGGCTTTATTGTTGATCTCACTTTATTTGCGATCGAAATTAACGAAAGCCGACTGTAAATAAGTAAGTAAGTAAGACTGGAAGGAACTGTTATCGTTAATAATAATAAGTCGTGTCGAGTCGGGGCTAAAAGACAGTTTGTTCTAACTGAGCTAAAGACTCCATGTACAAAGAGCTTGTTTATTCTGTCTAAAGATATTTTAATAATGTCTCATTATATTTGTTACAGAGTAATGGCAACAACTACGTGAGCGGGGAACCGCGGCGCAAGCGCGAGCCGCCGCCACGGCCCAACAAGATCCTGCTCTACACCATCATCAACCCAGCCTACCCCATCACTGTGGTCAGTACTATGCTCATCAGTTAATAGTGAAAACCTAAAACTAAGAAGAGAAGTTGGACTAAGAGAAAAAACACCTTATACGAGGGTGAGGACCGCAGCGCGGTTCTAGGTAAATGTGTTGGACTCTCCATGTTCAGATAGCTATGTGTCACTGACCTGTTATGGGCAGGCCGCTTATCATCAGGCACATGTCCTGCTCGTCTCGTATACCATAAAAAAGTTTAGGAGTTTTGCATTCAATCAAGTCAAAACAAATTTGAAATTTTACTGAACTGAACTGTACTGATGAGACTGAAATTTTAGAACTATTATAGCACAGACTCTCTAAATGTAATTAACGCAGATTTGCTTAACCCAGTTATTACGGATATCCCTTTTTTCGGAGTATCGTTCTGATTTTTTATATTCGGTCTAATTATAGGTTTACTATAAGAGGAAAAAAAAAAGTGGTCCGGAAAAGCTGGAAAATGGTGTTTGCTATACGGAACGCTAGTAATATGTACTGCTATCAAGTAAATGTACCGTGAATATTTATTTAAATATATTTTAGCAGTGTAGGTGGGTATTAAAATACAAATTACTATATAAATAGACTTTCTTCACCATAGACCTTGATAGCATCAGGTTGATCGATTTGGATGTATCTCACCATACTATTGTCATTCCATTTACACACAAGCATGTTTACTTTTCTCGTAGATTTAAATTTGTATGTACTTCGTTCAGATTTCTGTAGTTCTTTCTTTTTTTGGAATTGACACTAAGAAAGCCGATTTTCTCTGATGGTGCCTGTAGCCTTGAAATCTCTTTTGCGGAGCTCATCAATCAAAGGTATAAAAGTAAATACATTTTCGAAAAACAAATGAAAAGGTGCCTGGCTGTCCATTTTGCAAAGAACATCAGAGTATTGCAGAACTACACCCAATCCAAGCTTCTTGCAGTCACTGACATCCACTCCAGATAACCTTTGGTATGACATAACCAAGACGAGTTGCTCCCACACGACATTTTTAAGGAAACCCCGTTATAATCGTGTGTAGCAAGGACACACCTGCTAATATTACATAATTTCTTTAGTTATCAAACTCGACCTTACGGGTTTTCCCTTAAGAAAACATAGCAGTAGCATTGGCTCAATTCAAACTAAGCATACACCAAGTTGGGAAGTTACACAAGTTAAATCCGTTCTAACAAGTTGAATTGGACGTAATGACGCATGAACGTCGACAGATTGTACAGTAGTCGGTGCGGGAATTGAACTGCGAGAGAACTTTGTATGGATTATTGCAACAGGTCCTTGCTACTCAACACTTGACGCAATATTTTCTTTATTACTTGCTTTTTCTCTGAACTTTCCCTTGTCTCGATTTACTTTCACTATGACGCACTTGGCAATGGCGATTTGATTGTAGTTGTAGTGTTTGTTGGATTCGCTTTTAGGGTTCCGTAGCCAAATGGCAAAATACGGGACCCTTATAGATTCTGTCTGTCTTGCCAGTCTAATTAATTAATTGACAAAAAATACCTCTGATGACCCTTATCGGCGAGGATTTGACGTCTGTCATCATTTATGCAAAGTTAAAATTAATATGCCAATCTAATGCGGTCTTTAGAATACTATAAAATATTAATAATTCATGATCTTTCGCGTCGCGTAATTGGGTAAAAAGAGTCTTCTAATTAGAAATTGAATGGCACTGTAAAGAAAGTGCTAAAAGAAAACTCGCAATGTATTATATCAAATATAATTTGACGCGACAACAATGAGTTAGTTTTTTTAAACATTAAATGTGATTACTTAATCCAAGTTAAATTCTAGGGACTATCTCAAATGTCCAAAACAGGTATTTAATTTTTGTGACAACCGTATCTCGGAATCGTTCGGCTTTCCCGTCGAACTTGTAAGTGTTGTCTCTCGACTTCTCCGTTCAACGGCCGCTAGCGTCGACAATCTAAATCGTAAGTCGAAAGATCTAAACTTGTTCAGAGGTCTATAAAACTGTGACAACTCAGCTATATCTAAAACATGATTCGAATCGTTCGAGTGCCGCCGACCGTGATATTGGAGATGTAACAACTTTGAGGGTAGCTTGAAGGGATCCCGCACTTCTATATGACCGTTATACGGAGTTTGAATACCGAATTTGATGTAAGAATGATATGGAGTTTAGAATGTTAAAGTTTGGTAACGCTCGCTCTTATATCTTATGAGTCGTACTACTAATAATAAAAAAATAGCAGGGATCACGACTGCCGATAAAAATAAAAACATCGATATGGACCAATGGATGTGCCTTGAGCATCTTGAAATTGGTAACGAACTGCGTCTCTGTGTGCAGCAAAAGTGGTTTACATACAACCAATCTATTTGATCCCTAGAATCGCTAGCGGCTTGATATAGAAATGCCTACTAAAATGCATGAAATGCTTACTGAAAAGCATTTCTAGGTGGCCAATGGCCTCGCGACTACTTTGAGGGACGCCGTGCAAGTGATCAAGGACTCCTTCAAGGCGATGCGCGACCGCTCTATGCCCGAAGAAGTAGCTCTATTGGTAGAAGCCAACCGGAAGCTTACAGCGGAACTGAAAGATATTCGTTGCGAGATAAATGAGATGAGAGCCGCACGGGCGAACCCACCATCGGCCTCTTCTCCGAGCATGGAAGAAATGATGAGAACTATCATGGAGCGAGTCGGCACCATGATAAATGCCCGCTTTGCTGGGCTGGAGGAGCGATTGCTCCCTGAAAAGCGCCACAGGCCGCGTTTAGCGGCGGATAAGCGAAGGGAGCAACTAAGCATTGCCAGCACATCTGCGTCTGTGGCAGAAAATCGTCCTAACAACACTTCAGCTTTTCCTTCCCTTAGCGCTCCGAAAGTTAAAGGCCCAGGAAAGGCTAAGGACGATACCCAGACGTTAACGACGAGCAGCCAAATGGTGGTAGACCCTAAGGCTACGGCCATACCCTTGCCACGAACACAGACCTCAGTTCCCAACAGCTGGGTGGAGGTGATCGGAAACAAGGGAAGAAAGTCTCAGAAGCGGCCAAAACAGCTGCACCAGGTGCAATCTGGAGCCAAGAACATGAAAGAGGCACCAAAGCCTAGGATCCGTGTCCCACGTACCTCGGCTGTCATTTTGACCATGCCACCCGAAGCGGCAGAAAGAGGAGTATCGTACGCGGAGGCTTTGGCTGAGGCAAAACGAAGAGTGGACCTGAGTCAGATCGGGATCACTAGTCTACACTTTCGCAGGTCGGCAACCGGAGGAAGAATACTAGAAGTACCGGGAGTAACAAGCGCAGAAAAGCGGATGCGCTTGCAGATAAATTGAGGGCTATCTTTAAACCTGAAGATATAAGAGTCTCTAGGCCAATTAAATGCGTCGAGTTACGTATCACTGGTCTGGACGATTCAGTAAATACGGATGAAGTGGCGTCCGCTATTGCTCGAGAGGAGGCTGCCAAGCTGGACTGGTAAAGGTTGGTGACATACGCTGCAATTCTGCCGGCGTCGGGACAACTTTTGTTCGTTGCCCTGCATTGGCGGCAAAGAAGGTTACTGCAGGCGGTCGGATACTTGTTGGCTGGATTTCAGCTCAAGTAAGACTGTTGGAGCAGAGACCCATGCGCTGCTACCGGTGCCTCGAAGTGGGGCACGTCCGGGAGCAATGTAAATCAACAACCGATCGGAGTAGCCAATGCTACCGCTGTGGTCAGAGTGGGCACAAGTCTCGCAATTGTTCAGCCGAGCCATGCTGTACAATATGTGCAGCAGCAGGCCAGCCAGCTGGACATCGCCTGGGAAGCAAAGCCTGTGCAACACCCTACAACGAAAAGGCAGGAAGAAAACTGCTGAGGCCAAGTCCCAGCTGCAGTCGTCCCTCCCTCAAAACGAGGCCGCGGTGTCAGATATGGATGCCCAGTAATGGACGTCAAAATATTACAAGTTAATATCAACCACTGTGCCAGAGCTCAGGACCTTATGGTGCAGAGTATGGCGGAGTGGTTGATAGACATAGCTATAGTTGCGGAACCGTACGCAATACCGCAGGAGCAATTGGTTTGGGGACGAAGATGGGCTGGTTGCCATTATCACCCAACAACGTCTGCCGCCAGTTGAGAAAGCTATTAGGGGCAGAGGTTGCATTGCTGTCGTGTCCGGGGGCATTGCCTATATAGGCGTTTATTTCTCCCCGAACAGACATATTGCGGAGTTTGAACTCTGGCTGACAGAAGTAGAGGCGCTTATTCACCAGTGCCGCCCAAACCACGCAGTCGTCGCCGGAGATTTCAACGCAAAGTCTGTCGGGTGGGGATCCCCACGCACAGACGTCCGAGGCAGATTGGTTGAGGTGGGCAGTAGCCACAGGGCTGCAGTTGATCAACCGAGGAACGGTGCATACGTGCGTGCGACAGCAGGGAAGTTCTATAGTGGATCTAACGTTCGCAGTCCCCGCTCTCGCAAGCCGTATTAAGGACTGGGAGGTACTGGAGAGAACGGAGTCACTGTCGGATCACCGATACATTCGATTCGACTTGTCCCCTCCAGGATCCCCGAGCGGTCCAAGCCACAACACGGGTGAGGAGAGTCCACGCTGGGCTATTAAACTTTTGGACCGTGAACTCCTGCTGGAAGCAGCTATTGTTGAAGCATGGCACTCTCCACCTATCGTGGTCTCGGATGCAAATAGCGAGGCCGAGCGTATCCGTGAATCCATGACGAGAATATGCGATGCTGCGATGCCCCGAACAAAATGCCGGCCGCAACGCCGAAGCGTTTATTGGTGGACGGACGAGCTCGCTCATCTCCGCGAGAAATGTGTGGCAGAGCGACGTTTGTACACAAGGCAACGTAGGCGGCGGCATCGTAATGACAATCGGGAAGCAGAATTGTATGCCTCGTACAGACTGGCCGTGACTAGTCTCCAAAGAGCGATAGCGAGAGCTAAAGAAAAGCTAGGGTCGAGATGCTGGAGGCCTTAGATCGCGACCCATGGGGTAGGCCTTACAAGGTGGTCCAGAATAAGTTCCGTGCTTGGGCACCGCCACTCACGGAAGTCTTAGAGCCACAGTTCGTCCAAGGTGTTGTGGCCACTTTATTTCCCAACAACAGAAACCATGTGATCCCAATAGTAAGCTGTGCTACCTTTGGCGGTGCTCAGGAAATGGAAGTTATACCTAAGGTATCAGAAACGGAACTTGCTACAGCGGTTCGTGTACTTAAGGGCAAACACAAAGCTCCAGGACCTGACGGTATTCACGGGCACGTATTGGCGCTGGCGTTGGAAGTTTTAGAGCCTTCATTCAGGAACTTGCTAGATAGGTGTCTGGAACAAGGTAATTTTCCTAAGAGGTGGAAGACAGGAAAATTAGTATTACTGCGGAAGAACGGCAAACCTGCTGACTCTCCTTCAGCATATCGGCCGATTGTCTTGTTGGATGAGGCAGGCAAACTATTCGAGCGCATCATCGTCTCGCGTCTGACAAGACACTTAAATTTAATTGGCCCAAATCTGGACGATTGTCAGTTTGGCTTCCGAAAGGGTAGGTCCACACTTGACGCAATAGAGCGCGTGAGGGTCCTAGCAGAAGAAGCAGTATCCAAAGGAGATTTCGTCTTGGCAGTGTCTTTAGACATTGCTAATGCCTTTAATACTCTCCCCTGGAATGCCATAAAGGACGCACTACGGTACCATCAAGTGCCTCCCTACCTATTCCGAATCCTGGAGGACTACCTCTCAGAAAGAGAGATAATCTTCCCGGGACGGAATGGATGGAGACGATGGACTATGTCATGCGGTGTTCCACAGGGATCTGTCCTTGGACCGTGCCTGTGGAACATCGGATATGACTGGGTCCTGAGAGGGGCCAATCTGCCGGGAGTTCATTTGACCTGTTATGCCGATGACACCCTGGTAACGGCTAGAGGTCGGACCTATAGCGAAGCAGCGGCCCTAGCCACTGATGCGGTGGGGCAAACAGTGGACCGTATAGAAAGCCTGGGCCTCAGCGTTAATATGCAGAAGTCGGAGGCTTTGTGTTTTCATAAAGCTCGATGTCGACCGCCAGTCGGATCAGTGATTGTTGTTGGAAGTGTTTCGATCGCTGTCGAGTCGACGATGAAGTACTTAGGACTCGTCCTCGACAGTCGATGGAACTTCAGAGAGCACTTCCGGCAACTATCGTCAAGACTGATGAAGACGGCATCGGCCCTTGGGAGCTTGTTGCCAAATATTGGCGGAGCGGGAGTCGCCTGTCGCCGCCTCTACACAGGTGTCGTGCGGTCAATGGCTCTATACGGGGCCCCTATCTGGGTGGGTGCCCTGAATAGATATAATACAGCAGCATTACGGAGACCACAGAGATCCATGGCTATCAGGGCAATCAGAGGATACCGTACCGTGTCTTTTGAGGCGGCGAGTTTGCTAGCAGGGACCACGCCGTGGGACATTGATGCCCGGATGTTGGCTCGCCTGTACGAACAACTTTCAACTGCACGGTCTAGGGTGAACAACCTACCCCTGTTGTGATAAGGCAGTGGCACAAGACGGGCCGGCAAGAGGCGTTATTGAGATGGGAGCGCAGGCTTGAGGAGCCAAGCGCGGGGCACTTCACCGTGGAAGCATTCCGACCCATACTAAGAAACTGGCTAAAACGGGAGCACGGACAGCTCTCTTTCAGGCTCACACAAATTTTGACAGGGCATGGCTGCTTTGGTCGATACCTGTTCAGGATAGCCAAGAGAGAGCCAACACCTGAGTGTCACGAGTGTGGTGGTGCAGAGGACACAGCTCAGCACACCATCGAAATGTGCCCAGCGTGGGCAGAACAACGGGCGCAACTTGTCACTGTGGTGGAGCCGATCTCTCTGCTCGCCATTGCATCGGTGATGACGAGCAGCGAGACAGCCTGGCATGCGGTCCGCGACTTCTGCGAGGAAGTCGTCGGACATAAAGAGAGGGCAGAGCGTGACAGGGAGCTTGATCCGCTGAGTCACCCTATGCGCAGGCGGATAAATAGAAGGCGGCTAGCTCACGAGCGCCGGCTGCCGCCATAATATAGGGCTCTGGGCGACAGGCTCGGGGGGATCAGTCGCCCGATAAGAGAGTCCCCAGAGCATGGATGGACAATGTCCCACACACATTCCCACAGCGAAAGGGCTCGGGCAGGAATTGCCCCACAAGAGGGGGTCTAAATAAGGCCAGCGTAGTCGGGGCCGCGGAGGAGTGCGGAAGCGTGCCCGTAGTCCCGATCACTTTGCGCGCTGGTATGATAGCCCAGGGTTTTTAGTGGGTAGGCCGTCACTTAAGTGACGGAGAGCCCCACATAACCACTGGCTCCCTCCCCGAGGGGCTAGTGGTATCTGTAATTGATTTTCCCTGGAAAAAAAAAAAAAAAAAAAAAAAAAAAGGTGGCCAATGGCCATGGTCCCGAGTTAACCCGAAGATTTCTTATCATTCCCGAGCGTGACGCTAGAATTCAATTCACAGCCCACGAAAAATCTGTCTGGCCAGTCAAAAGAAGTTTTCATTTATCTTTATCTTATCATAATCTAACGCGCACGCGCACAGCTACGTTAGAATGTCAGTGACGCGAACCATCCGATTTTCCTCTACCAAAAATAATAGGTGTGCGTGAGTGGATGTGTTTTTGTGTGTACGCATAAAGCTCGAATTTGATACCAAAATGTATGTGATAGATCTCTAACAAGAGGGGGTTGATCTTCGAAAATAGAAGGTCTAAACTTATATATTATATTTATACTTCACATTGGCGAAATTGTGGGGCTAAGCCACAATAAAAACCATAAACCAAGAGTTGAAGTTGAATTGTTACTATCTAATTTTGTAATTAATGTTATTTTTGTGTTTGGATGATAATAGTGCAATGTTTTGTTTTAAATGCTGAATGTTGACTTAATGATAGATAAGTAAAAGGTAACTAATTCATCTTTAAATAAATAACTATGTCTGTATGCCATATAGGGTAGAAGCTAGTGATACTAACTGCAAAACTTAATCTGTACATAACCTAGTCTTCACAGGCCAATAAAGCATTGTATCATTGTAAAAAAACTTTTAAACGGGCAGTCCCGTCGCAGATTGTTATTCGTTTTAATCGCTTTTCCTTAAAAGGTACTTAGGGAAAATATGATTATTTCAACGATGACACTATTCATTCTGTATCTGAGTGGCCATGGGGAGATAGCCCAAGGTGAGACCTTTTTCTTGAATTCATGATACGTTGTTTCCGGAATGTCCAGCTCTTTGTCGGTAAATTGTTAAAAGTATTGTCCGGTAGACGAAAAAGGTAACAGTTTTGAGAGTTTATACGGTGTCTCAATGTACGAGGTATGAAAGCCAAAATACGAGATTTTTAGCAGCATATGTACGAGGGAACTCTTTCTACGGTTGGCAACCCTGCCCAATAATCATCTGCTATGTGGCATACATGTCTAGCCCAGAATAAAAAAATATTCCTCGGCATAAAGCTAACCATCACAAATACTAACTTGGGACTACATTCCACAGTTCAGACCTTCGTTTCGCTTCTATTCGAGATTTGCATTGAAGATGCATTGCAAACAGGGTATGTAGATACCATTTAAACTGAGCCTAGAATGGCAAACGATAAAGTTGGGCCATCAAGTAGTTTATTCTGTGCCATCCCCACAGGTCCATTCATCTCGCTAAAGATAACCACAACAGCTCGAGAGCAGCAGTCTCAAGCGCTCAACTTTACATCGGCGAAGTTAACTCTGGTGTCTGTACTGAACTGAGACTTTCTTGCCGGATTTTATTACAAAATTGCCGGTAAAAAATGTTGTTACGTTCTTTTGATACAACATCTGTAAATGTCATTGCTCGATAAAAACTAAGTTAATGTTGTTAAGGCTAAATTGTAACAAAAAATGTTTAGTAAAAAATGGTGGACAAATCTCTTATGTCGAAGTGACTAACCATATAACACGTGAGTTAAATGTGAATTAATTAAAAATGTGTAACAACCACGCTAGTTTTCATACGATAACTAGTTCGCGTTTTCAAAGATCGAATAGGTGTCTGGATTTCTTATCCGGCTAAAATAAAACGAAACTATCACGCAATGTAGGGTGTATCTCTAACTGTTCCAGCAAGTCGTTTCACGCTATGCAGCCAGGAAACTTGTCCAGTGTGTGAGCAGTCCGAGGGTAGGTTGAACTGGAATCGTTGCGGCGCGGTTCATTCTCGCAGCGAAATGAGGGTAGTTTTGTTACTTGGCCACTTTTTGGTGCTTTTGTTCGCGATGATCTGCCGTGTTCTCGATTCGGAAAGTTTTTCGTTGGAATGAAAGTTATTTTTGGTTCCAATCGTTCTTGAGAATTACTTTAGGTGTTTTTTTAAATATGTTTGTTTGTTTACTTTGGGTTTTAATTGTGTATAGGTTGCAGTTGACTCACAACTTATGTTTTGTTTCCCGATTCCATGGTTTCTCAACTATTGTGTTTGTGATACGATTGATTATTGTACCAGGGATTGTTATTATAATTAAATGTTTATAGTACAGTACCATAGTCCGCTAGTTATGTGTGGCTGATTGTAAGTAAAACTTCAGTTACTTAAGTTGCCCACAAAAATATTATGCTTTGTTTTTAACCCCCGATCAAAAAAAAGTTTGACGTCGATGTCTGTCTGTCTGTGGTACCGTAGAAAACGGATGGACCGATTTCAATGCGGGTTTTTTTTTTATTTGAAGGTTAATATCTGTGCGGATGTTCTTAGCTATGTTTGGTTAATATCGATTCAAGATGCCGCCACCACAAAATGGCGAATTATATTATATTTTTCACTACTACCTCAATATGGGTATCAAACGAAAGTGCTTGACTAGTAGAATACTTTGCACTATGACAAATTTCAAATCCAAGACGGCCGCTACCACAAAATGGCGAAATACATTTCTTTTTTCACAACTCCCTTAATATGGGTATCAAATGAAAGGGCTTGACTTGTAGAATATTGCACAGATAACAAATCCGAGGTAGTCGGGGGTTAATCAAAATTTGTAATTTTGTTCATGTTGTCATATATATCTGCATTCTATACAGACGCTGCGGGCCTGCAACTGCGGCAGTCGCGGGTGAAAATCGCTCCATGTGTTCTTAGCCTTAGTCACTTTGGCCTGTCTGATTATAGACGGGAAAATTCTCAAGCATCATATACCCGATACCCGATATGCAGCCTCGTATCCAAATTACATATTGATCGAACACTTTTCCTCAGAGTGGCGGGTACTCTCCGAAAGTTGTGCCAAGTTGTGCGGAAGTTGTACGGAAGTTGTGCGAAGTCGGCGCGTTCGTTTCACATGCGATAATTTGTCAAAGTGCCCGCACCGGTTAGACCGAGCTGGTCGCTCTATGGGTTTCATGTGGGGGATAATCCATCACGACATTTTCAAGAATGAAAAATCTGTAGATATACTCCTAAATGCAAGCTATCAAAACTTTTGTAGTAGTAGGACTCCTAGCAGAGTCCGCCTGGGAAGAAATACACCTTTGCCAGTTATTATACCGCCAAGCAGTAATGTGCAAACATTACTGTGTTCCGGTTTGAAGGGCAATGTTTCCAGAGAAATTACAGGGCTTAGAGATATAACATCTTAGATCTCTGGGTTATGAGCGCAGTGCAGTGCTTGGTAATGATTTGGACTCTTCCATGTTCCAATAGCTGCGTGTCACTGTGCTGTTATGTGGTAGGCATGTTGCTTACCGTCAGACACATGTCTTGCTCGTCTCGTCACTTCTTAATTTTAAAAAAACCTTTTTTATAGTATAGTTTGACGGGACGAGCCGGATATATGCCTGATAGTAAGCAACACGTCTGCCCATAACGGTAGGTACAGTGTCACACAGACAGTCTCGAACATCGCCGCAAAATTGCTAGTTTACCGGGATGTTTTCGGATACACTTCAGCGAGTGTGCTACTGATCTGCATGATCTAATACCACCTTGTCCATTATTCTATCGGACTTCTCGTATCTCAAAAAGCGACATCGTTTCATGGTTGATGTTCCAATTTTTTTTTTTAATATTAACAATGAACGAGAGAACGTAGAGATTTGACTCCACGTTTGTGATAAGAACGTTTAGATTTTGGAATGCGTTGCCTGAGTGGGTTTTCCGCGAAAGTTCAATTAGACAATCTTGGAGTCTTCGAATCGAGAGTGATTCGGTTTCTTCTAGGTATTTTGCAAGCACGCTCCATCGATCCATCGTAGATCGCATCGTCGCTTAACATCAGGGAGATAGTGGTCAATTGCGAAACTATTAGGTATTATAGTTTAACAAGAACAAAATTTAAAATTTTGATTAACCCCGACTACCTCGGGTTTGTAATCTGTACAACATTCTACTAGTCAAGCCCTTTCATTTGATACCCATATTAAGGAAGTTGTGAAAAAAGAAATGTAATTCGCCATTTTGTGGTAGCGGCCATCTTGGATTTGAAATTTGTCACAGTGCAAAGTATTGTACTAGTCAAGCCCTTTCGTTTGATACCCATATTGCAGTAGTAGTGAAAAAATATATAATTCGCCATTTTGTGGTGGCGGCCATCTTGGATTTGAAATTTGTTATAGCGTATAGTACTCTGCTAGTCAAGCCCTTTCATTTGATACCCATATTGAGGTAGGTTGTGAAAAAATATTTTGTCCGCCATTTTGTGGAGGCGGCCATTTTGAATCGATATTAATCAAACATAGCTAAGAACACCCGCACGGTAATTAACTTTCAAATAAAAAAACCGCATCGAAATCGGCCCATCCGTTTGAGCTCTACGGTGCCACAGACAGACACACACACACAGACAGACAGACAGACAGACAGACATCGACGTCAAACTTATAACACCCCTTTTTTTGGTCGGGGGTTAAAAAATATCACACGACTATTGGAACATGAATATTCCAAATTATTAGCTACTCTACATTCCACTCGTCAGCCAAAGATATATGATGATTTACCTCTATGTCCTGTAATTTCGCTGTCAATATTGCCCTTCAAACCGGAACGGTATATTTACGTTACATATTTAGATTTGACTCTTTCCTTGTGAGAGATGACCCCGACTACCCAGCTAGCATCCAGTGTATTAATTGGATTGTATGTACTTTCATGCTTCGTATGAAAAATGGTGTTTGCCCCGATTTAAAGCTATGACAGGCATTACTTCGTATCATATAGAAAGGGTCTTCCGCCTAACTAAAAATTTCTTATTTACACTTGGCTAAATTTAGTCGACTGAATTCAGAAACAAGTTAAAAGTAAGCAATCCTTGCTTCTGGATTTAGTATACTATCTTACTGTATGCCATTACATTTCACTGAATTCAGTGGCGACTAAATTTAGCCAAAAGGAAAAATTTAATAAGCCTTTTAGCTTATTGCTTTCTCTTTTCGCTTGAAATTATAGAGACAGCAATAGCACACCCAAATCGATTTGGTTAGACGGTAAAAAAGCGGGTCGGTCATACAGCCAAGTCATCTCAATCAAACCCCCCTCGCGTCATCAAGTGCATATAAAGTTATCGGGAAGTTTTCCCATCAGATTCCATCAACCTTCCCTCACGCTCGGCGCCGAGCGTCGTAAAAACGCTTTACCGCCTCGACTTATTTAGATAATGACGGACAGCTTTGCAAGTTTTAAAAAGTTGTCGTTGGCTTCATCCACGTGAAAAAGGCGTGATTCCTCATCATCATCATTAAAAGTTTCTATGTATAACAAGTATGTATTTACAACTATATAAGTATTATATCAGCTATCTGGCCGCCACAGGTTGTGAGCTAACAACTCAGAAAGTGAAACAAAGATAGCTTTAACCATTCTGTATTACATATTTAAACTAATTAATCATTCTGTATAACATCGGTATTTAAACTTGTATATCTATAATTAATTTCAATATCCATCTTTTTTTTCATCTATCTTTTTTCTGACATCTCAGATCTGTCTCCCAAACGAGTTCCCATTTTATTTTTAAATTTTCAGCCAGTAATAATATTTTAGCAAAGAGTTTTGTACAAGCCTATTTGAACCTTACACTGCTTTGCTTTGTTTGGGGTCAGAGGGCGTTGTGTATGAATTGTCCACCAATTTTTATTATTATTTATCTATACTAATATTATAAAGCTGAAGAGTTTGTTTGTTTGAACGCTAGGATCTCGGGAAGTGCTGGTCCGAATTGAAAGATTGTTTATCTATTGGATAGTCCATTTATCGAGGAAGGCTATAGAAAATAACGCTACTATTAACAGAAGCGGAGAATGAATCAATAATGTAACAAAATCGGGAAAAAATATTCCTTTTTGAGAGTTTTCGTACGTTTCGTGCTTTGACATGACACATGACAGCATGTGTCTAAGATTGCGTCATTGAATATCACAGATTACATACCTCTTGGATATAATACCTTTGCTAATCTCTGAGTTGGTACTCAGTACTCTGAGTTGGTTAGCAATTTCCGACACGTAGCGTAACAGGTAGCTGAAGAGGTGTTTTGTTTGAAAGCGATATTCTCAAGAATGACAGAACGGATTTCTAAAAATTTTTCACCGTTGGGTATGAGCGGGATCTCGACGAGTGCTATATATGTTCCACGGGCGAAGCCGGGCCGGACATCTAGTTTATTATAAGCATACACTCGCCTATTTAATGTCCATTAAATGTTCCAAAAAATGAAAGTTTTCATTTATGTGTAATTTACTCCAAATTGAGAGATGTGATAGTTTTTATTTCGATTCATGGTTTTAACGATATCCGACCTAGCCCGTAACGGGCCACTAGTGTTTTGTGAAAGTTACTTAGTTATTTTTTACATTCACCGTAGTAATTTTGTATGTAATTGTATACCTATACAATACGTAGCATACAAGAACAAAATTCGGATTTTTTATCTGGACAACATTCTACTAGACAAGCCCTTTCATTTGATACCCATATTGAGGTAGTAGTGAAAAAAATAATATAAAGTAATATAAGTAAAAAAATAAATGTATTTCGCCATTTTGTGGAAGCGGCCATCTTGGATTTGAAATTTGTCATAGTGCAATGTATTCTACTAGTCAAACCCCTTTCGTTTGATACCCATATTGAGGTAGTAGTGAAAAAAATAATATAATTCGCCATTTTGTGTTAGCGGCCATCTTGGATTTGTTTTTTTTTTATAATGTGTAGTATTTTACTAGTCAAGCCCTTTCATTTGATACCCATATTGAGGTAGGTTGTAAAGAAATATTTTGTCCGCCATTTTGTGGAGGCGGCCTTCTTGAATCGATATTAACCAAACATAGCTAAGAACATCCGCACGGATATTAACTTTCAAATAAAACAAACGCATTGAAATCGGCCGATCCGTTTGAGCTCTACGGTGCCACAGACATACACACACAAACAGGCAGACAGATAGACAGACCGACAGACAGACATCGACGTCAAACTTATAACACCCCTTTTTTTAGTCGGGGTTTAAAAACAGCATTTTTCAATCTGGTTGAAAAGTAATTTTTCTGATCTGTCCGTTAGAAATGTCTCGTGGTGAGACAATAGCGCTCGAGACAATGGACTGTAAACAAATGATACCTTCTCCTGTGCGGGATGAGAAATACATTATGGATATTGCTGACTGGGCAAACAGCTTTTGCTGAGATACCCGTACACTGAACAAACACTTCGGAGAGTGTGCAACTGATCTGCATGATATAATACCACCTTGCCCTTTCTTCTATCGGACTTCTCGTTGCACAAAAGGGCGGCATCGTTTCATGGTTGATGTTCCAAAAACACGAACGAAGAGATTTGACTCCACGTTTGTGATAAGAACGTCTAAGTTGTGGAATGCGTTGCCTGAATGGGTTTTCCCTGATGGTTACAATCTTGGTGTCTTCAAATCGAGAGTGAATCGGTTTTTTCTAGGTAAGCACGCTCCATCGTAGATCTCATCATCGCTTAATATCAGGCGAGATGGTGGTCAAGTGCGAACCTATTATAGTTAAAAAAAAAACAAGGTTTTTACCCTATCCCGATAAAATTAGGTCCTTACATATGAAATTAGTGTTTTGTCGTACTGGCCACTTTGATCTGTAATATCTCCTCTTTGGTTAGGAATTCCAATTTCAAATTTATTCAGCTACTCATGCTTTTGTGTTTAGAAAACCGTAATTCATTTGTTTTTTACTCTATCGGGTATTTTGGTTTAGTAATTTTTTTTAGTCAATTTTCTTTTTTTTTCTGGTATAAATTTGAAATTGCAATTCCTAACCAAAGAAAAGATATTTGAGATCAAAGTGGCAAGTACGACAAAACATCAATTTCATAACTTAATGATCTAATATTAAAAACTAGCGCGTAGCAATTTACCCGAGCTGTTCGTGTTGCCGTTACAGGAAAGCCTGTAGGTATCTGTTATTAGACTAATTTTAAAATGTTATAAAACTAATGGTAATTCTTTTCGGAGTTAAATCAGAATCAACTTCAAACATTTTATTTGCGCGAAGCTTCACAACGACGCCTATTTTTCAGCAAGCTTAGTGTCGTATGAATTCGAATGAAAAACGTTGACGCGTAAACTTTCGCCAACACTATAAGTCTGATTCAGGCCTAAAGAAGGAAATTTTATTGTCGCTTGCCAATCGAGCCGCCTTAGGGTCCACACCAAAAGGAGCAACGGCGCAGCGACGAGCAGTTTCATTATAATGCGTTTAAAACTCTTATTTCAATTTTTTTTATAAATATTGGTGGATAATTCACACACAACACCAACTATCATGTCATGACATAATACATAGTACCGCCCGATAAATCGCGCGTGTATTAAATAAATGGTTATTAGGTTTGTAGGTGCGAGTCGCCGTGAACAACGATACGTACCTCATATATTTATATTTTCTTTAATTTCCACTCTCAAGTAGTCTAAAGGTCGTAGTTTTGCCGTAGTCATTGGCACTGGCGTCAAATGATATGGATCACAATCACTTGCAATTAATTTATTTTGACTTTTACACAAAATTTGTTCCCCAATCGAAAAGATGCTCGGTCAGTGCGCAGTAACTGGACGAGCGCCTCTCATACTTTTCGCTTGCACACACAACCGTTGTGACACGAAACTCATTCATACAGTATTGTCCCTACAGTATTGTTCCGTCGCTGTGGTGCGCGTCGCTGCGCCTTTGGTGTGACTTGAGCCTTACCGTCTATGATAAAACACTCGCCCCTGGCGGCCGCGGCGTGTCTGCTCCTTACTCCATGTCATCTGCTTATAAATCAGGCTCAAATGTGGAGAACCCGGCCGAAGCTGGGAGTTTGAGGCGAAAACTTGGCGGGTTCCGTAGGGAATATGAGTCGCATAAAACTTTGCGTAAACCTCATTAGTCAAGTTCAATGTCGAACCTTTGCGGCATCATTTCAAAACTAGCGGACTAACGTTAGTTCTAGTACTAACTCAGGTACTAACCGTACGTTTTTAACCGACTTCAAAATAGGAGAAAGTTCACAATTCGGTTGTATGTTTTTTTTCGTTTTATAACATGGGTTAGTCTGCATTTTGGAATAATAGACTGTTGATGTTTAAGAATCAGTCAAATTAAAAAAATCGAGGCGAGAGGCGAGCCGAAAGACTCATAGGCTGCCGAAAAAGGCTTTCGAACACCCTTATTCGCAAAAAGCTTCAAAGTCTTGAATATCCCCCCAAAATTAGCTAGTCTAGCATCAATGATTCAAATATATCAATCAAAGCTAAATACCGTTCGATCATGTCAGCTCACATGTAATATTTATTTATTAGTGTATTAAAATCGAATCGGCATACTAATTTTAGTTTTATCTCACGAAGCGACCTGCGTCTTACTTATGGTGACCTAGTGTAACAAAAACAAAATTAAAAATTTTGACTAACCCCCGACTACCTCAGATTTGTTATCCGTACAACATTTTACTAGTCAAGCCCTTTAATATGATACCCATATTAAAGGAGTTGTGAAAAAAGAAATGTATTTCAACATTTTGTATGAATCGGGAATCGGCCATCTTGGATTTGAAATTTGTCATAGTGCAACGTATTCTACTAGTCAAGCCCTTTCGTTTGATACCCATATTGAGGTAGTAGTGAAAAAAATAATATAATTCGCCATTTTGTGGTGGCGGCCATCTTGTATTTGAATCTTTTTATAGTGTATAATATTCTACTAGTCAAGCCCTTTCATTTGATACCCATATTGAGGTAGGTTGTGAAGAAATATTTTATCTGCCATTTTGTGGCGGCGGCCATTCTGAATCGATATTAACCAAACATAGCTAAGGACATCCGCACGGGTATCAACTTTCAAATAAAAAAAACTGCATTGAAATCGACCCATCCGTTTGAGCTCTACGGTGCCACAGACAGACACAGACAGACAGACATCGACGTCAAACTTATAACACCCCTTTTTTTTGGTCGCGGGTTAAAAATACACTAAGTATGTTTGCGTGAAAACAAATTCTTTCACCCGTTTCTTGGGCGGTACTGAGAACGCGGGCACGCACACATTTAGTGTGTTTGTGAACATCGTTACCACAATCACCGCTCGCGTGGCTTCGTGAAATAACAGTATCGTACTACGGTACCCTAAAATCAAAAAATAAGCCAAATATGAGATTCCACAAATGGCGTCTTTACTCCGCTGAACTATCGCCCCGAGTCAAATTTTATTGATACACATGTGTGCGACGTATTCGCTGTAAATGAGGCTTTGTGTCTTATTTCTGCCTATTTTTCAAAATCTACCCTCGTTATCGATTCCGATACGAAAACTTCGGCAAGCTGAAACGCAACACCTGAATGTTACGTTAAAAAAGGTTTGAGCCTAAAGAGGCCGACACACACGCAGCTATAATATATATTTTCATATTTTCGTGACGTCACCCAACTATACCGTAATATACAATTAAGGCATATTAATATAAATTATGGTATAGCGAGACATATTTCGAATATACAGCGTGTTTAAACATTGTCCGAGCATACATCACGAGTTGTTTTTTTAAATTTATTAGTTTCACCTATCCCGATATTAACCAAGATCTGATGATGGATCTTGAAGTGGGTCATAGGAACTCTGTAATGAAATGACGAAACTTCGTCAAATCTGGGATCGTTTTAATTGTCTTGGTCTGATGAAATGGGTCATCCTTTTGGGAGATACGATGCTAAAAACACATAACACAGTTATGTCAAACTTATAACACTGTCGTTATTGCTTAGAGGGTTAAAAAGTTCAAAAGACTCGTGACGTGCGCCCAGACAATGTTGAAACATACTGTAAACTCAAAATATGTCTTGCTATGTTAATATGCCATAATATGAATATATTACGGTATATTTTGCTGACGTCACGAAAATATGAAAATATATATTATAGCTACGTCTGTGACGGCCTTAATTCATCTTTCTTTGATACCAGTGGTCGCTAGTCGCCAAGTGGTCGAAATTTGACCAAAAAGCAGTAATTAATCTATCCTCAATTTGACCACAAACATTAGGCAAAAAAGGAAAGGGTATTGTATATTTTTTATGCTTGTATGTCAAATACATGTTAGTGTGTGTGATGTCTAGTATTGGTTTAATGTATTTTAATGAATATCCGACCACCTTCAATTTGAAAATGAAACTGTGTCATTTATTGATTTAATATAATGTTGAATAACTAACATTACAAAAACCGCTGCGATTTCTATGAAAGAACAATGCCAGAAAAAGAGTTAGCTTCATAATAACGTACTCGTAAATACAAAATGAATGCAATGTGTTTTCTAAGATTTTTCTTTTAAATATTAAAAAGAAACTACGAAAAATATTGCAATATATTGGGTTTTCAAATTATTAAAATAACTTATTACACAGTTGAAATATGCTCATTTACTATAAATCATGACATTTTGATACTAATTGTAATAAATCATTGGCACGGCAGAACTGAATAAAATAAAAAAAACAATTAAAAGTTATTTATTAATTGAAAATAAAAACTAAGGTATACTATAAAATATAAGGTATATTATAAACATTAAATATTATTAGTACAGCGACATGACAGTGACAGATGCGGCTGAAGGACTAGGTTGTGTGGTGCGCCAAAAGAACTTTAATTTATGATCGAAATCTGTTCCGATGAGAACTCGGTGAAAATAAATATGTACACAAAAAAATGGTTGCCTAATTCATGACCTCTTTTATTATATATAGTCTGTTAAAAAGATTGTATAAAAACTGTAATGAACATAGTGGACATGAGCTTTGTAATTCTGTCGCAACAATGCTGCGCCCTGAGTTAATGGGTACAATTACATTGAACGAAGCTGCGTCGCGGTCACTGCTCCGGTACGTTAAGGCTTGTTCGCATTAGGCTAGCAAATTAGTCTAGTAGAGAGTAATTTAGTAGCTAAAATACTCGCTACTATTCAAAAATCGTTCGCACCGTGCTTTAGCACAGTTCACAAGTGAGTAGCGTTTCGCAAGATGAAGAGCCTACAACGCAATAAAATAAATGAATGAATAAGCTAACCTTATCGAATCGTAATGGCTATTTTAGAAGAGGTGAATGAGGAAATTTGTGTGATCAATAAAATAAGTTATTCCACAGACAATTTCGTATTTGCAAAATTGTTTGAAGCTATTTTTCTCTCCAGACTAATTCGACAAGTTCGAACCTGTTTAAATCGGCGAGCCAATGAGCGCACCGCTCGCAACGAACGCGTGGTGGGGGGGTGCTACTCGCCCGTTGAAAATAGAACAAAATGGATTGACTCGACTAAATCACTTCCTAAACTACTCGACTAAAATTTCACTGTTAATACACGTTTAGTTGCTAAATTACTCGCCACTACGCTAAATTACTAGCCTAATGCGAACAAGCCTTTAGAGAGCAAGCAGCGGCGCTAACTATCAATAAGGCCCTCCGCGCGACACGCAATAAATGGCCAAGCTATAGGCAAACTATTCTAATCCAACCAATATTATAAATGTTAAAGTTTGGATGCTGAACGGCTGAACAAATCCCTTTACATAAATACACGGGTAACTCACGCTTAATAATATAGTCAGTCCAGTCCGACTCGAGTTTCGATCGCATCCGGCGATCTTTTTCTAGGAGAGTGCGCGCTCGTGTTTGCAGCTCGTTTAGCACTGGGTGGTACGTAACGTGGTTAGTTCCTTGAAAAAAGATCGCCGGACACGATCGAATCGAACCGAAAATCTTGAGTTGGACCGGACTGACTATATTAAACGTGAGTTGCCCGTGTATTTATTTAAAATGTGTAATAACCACGTTAGTTTTCATACCAATAAATACCTTTAACATTTTAGAAAATAGCTATGTAGACTCTAGAAGGTAGCCTGGAATTATACATAGTGCTACTTTTCATACGAAAACTACGCTGTAAACCCGAGGGCGCTGCTCGTTACGTATTGAATTATATACTTATATAATATGGGCGTAACTTTGGGTGTGTTGCCTTTTTTTTTGATGTTTTTGTTTGGCCGACTTTTTGGCTTAGTTGGTAGTAAGTTTGTCTGCGAAGCCGAGGGTCATGGGTTCGATTCCCATCCAGTGCAAATATTTGTGTGACGAATACAAATAATAGTATTGTGTCTGGATGTTTTCTATGTATAATAAGTATGTATTTAAAATTATATGAGTATTATATCAGTTATCGGGCTTCCATTGTACAGGCTTTGCTTATGTAGTTTGGGATCAGATGGTGTTGTGGGTGAAACGTTAAACGTCCATCAATATTTACCTATTCATTAATTTTTGTTGCTCAGTCATATATCGTATAAACGTATCGGCCCTTTTACCGCTTAACTTCATCGGCTTTAGCTTTGCTGTCTCTATCTATCCAAGTGAAAAGAAAAAAGAGGGCGACATCATAGGTAAGATAGTTTTCGCTAGGCGGTAGACCCCCGGGTTGAAATTTGGAACATAGACTATAGTCTGGAATAACACAGACTACTTTTCTTTGCGGGAAAGTAACCGCAAACTACGCTGTAAAACCCGGGGCCTTCTACCGCCTAACTAAATGTGTGCCGCGCCGCCGCGTGTGTGTATGTTTTGATTGCCAAAGTTTGTTATCGAACATGCACATCGTAAAATTGCAACGCTCTTTATAAAGGGTTAATGCATTATTGTAACCTAAAAAACTAGTTTTTTTTTTGAAAAATAATGTATTTTTAGCAATAAATAAATAAATGGGCTATGGCTTTGCTATTGCCATCTCTATCATTTCAAATGAAGAGAAAAGGGACAGAATAATCAACGCTAATACATAAAATTTTCGCACGGCGCGGCGGTAGAACCCCGGTGCGCCGCTGGTATAATAAAATCAGTTAAATTAAGAATGTATTTAATTCATTCAAAAAGTCAAGAATACGTTTTATTAAAAGTACGAACAAAATATAAAACAAGTTTTAAACTCACAGCCTCGAGCGCGCCAGCTTTTTATTTCCGCGCGAAATATTCGTAGAGATCTCACTACTTACAAAGTTTTTATTTATTATTTTTACCCAACTAAGGGATATTTCATTTTAAAAACGCTTAAAATTATAATACAAAAGTTTCGGGTTGATTTATTTCATTTTTTTATTTCGGGTTTTTCATTCCAGTGAAAACTTAGTATTTAGGGTGACGATAACAAAAAAGGTGTTTAATGTTAGTATTATAGTGGCAACATCGCCATAATATATGATCACAGTTACTACGGCCTGTCTGTGCTGTGCTGTCTCTATAATTTCAAGCGCCAAGAAAAGAGACAGCCGTATTTAATACTAATACAGTTTTATTTAGGCGATAGAAAACCCGAGGGGATGCTTTAAAACACCCAAAGTAGATTCTGTTAAGCAAAACGGCCGACGGAAAGTGTCTGGGAGTATCGGCCCTTTTTTTAAAGATAGTGCCTATAACATACGTGAAAATCAGTTATCAGAAAATACGTGAAGTGAGTAATGTATCTTCTGGACCCCATATCTCAAAATTGGCCGTCTAAGCAAGTTAGTGGGTAAGCATGTGTTCTTAGTACGTACTAACTCTACTCAATCGTCCACATTTCATCCATCAGAAAATACGTGACGTCTGGCGGCCCTGGGATGTTACTCTATAGTAAGATTAGTTGATCATACCATCTTTATTTGCATAATCTTCGGAACGAGTACAGTTACACTCTCTCCAAAATGTATCCGATATTTAATTTTATTGATAAGTACATATTTTTTCTCCAATTAAACCAAAACAGACTTCAATTTAAAATTAAACTCGACAAAATTTCAAAAGAATCTATCATTGTGTCGTTTTAATACATAAATGTAAAATTTAGTTTGTTGTTCTTATTTCAAAAACTGCTACATTGATATGGGACCACCTACGTTTTGGGATTCAACATTTTACGAATTCAACATTGTGGGTCCAATAAATTCAACTTTTTACGAATTCAACATTTTGGGAATCAACATTTTACGAATTCAACATTGTGGGTCCAATAAATTCAACTTTTTACGAATTCAACATTTTGGGAATCAACATTTTACGAATTCAACATCATAAGAAGATCCAAAAGTCTCTGTACTATGTATCTACCAAACAAAAATAGAACCATCAAAAAATCGATTCATAATTGGTAGCGCTAGCGTACAACCGAATTGAGAACCTCTTCCTTTTTTTAAGTCGGTTAAAAATCCGAGATTAGTAATTTTGCAGCGCTGTTCGAGACTTTGAAGTCATTTTTCGAACGAGGATTTCGTTGCCTATGAACCTGACGTCCTGCTAAAACACCAAACAGCATTTCATTCCCTCTCGAAAGATTCATAGCGATTCGCTCCCCAACAATTTTTGCCACTTATTTTTACCTACATAACTACGCTACGGGCAGATACACTCCGTTCGGAAAACGCTTCAAGTTTTATTACTCGCCAGAGATAACTTTGACTCAATATTGGATTTATTTCGAGAATATTCTTCGTAAGGTTAACTTTTCATTCTCGATGTTGAAGTTTTTGAAGACAATATCGTGTTCACGTGACATGGAGAAGTTTGTCTTGTGTTACTATCATGACTGCTGACTTCAGAAAGCGACATCGTTTCATGGTTGATGTTTTAAAGTATTGAACGAACAGTTTTGACGATACTTTCGTAATAAAACTTTCAAACTTTGGAATGTATTGCCTGATTGAGTTTTACCGATGGTTACAACAATCTTGGTGTCTTCAAATCGAGTATCAGATCATGTAGGTCTTATGTACTTTCCACTAACAAGCACATATTCCCTCTTGTATTGGAGTACTGTTCGTACCTTTGGGATAGGTCGGCTAAGTACCAGCTGAAAGCTCTGAAATGGATCGAGAAACGTGCCAAAAGCCTCATAGGTAATGGACACACTTGTCCAAAAAAGACTTCAAAGTCTTGAATATCGACGCAAAATTGTTAGCTTCACAATTTTTAATCGGGGCCACTTTGGAGAGTGAGCATCTGATCTGCATTATCTAATACCACCTCGCTCTTTTTATAATTTTATATTGGACCGCCAATAGCTCTCTAGAAAAAGCGACTAGATTTACGGTCGACATTCCGAAGACTGCACTTGAAGACATAAAGATTATCATAATTGTCATTGGCCATCAGGACAACCCTACATGGATTTTAAAGTTGTTTGGGAATCGTATGCATTTCGAAAAGTGTAAAGCTGATCTACATGAAACTCAACTTCACACTCATTTTAATGCATACACATACGACAAAGAACCGATTAGGTAGCAACTTAGCAGCGATGTTCAATACTTTGAATTCATAGCAATTTGCGATCGCGTTACCGAATATTATGCGTTGTTTACTCTTATTTTGTTATCAAAAGTATCAAAATCTCGTCTACCTGAAGCACTTTATCAACCGAAGCCGCCCCTAAGTGTCCCGATCCTGTTTCCTCGACAAACACAAGTCTGCGATGAAATAAAAATATTTCCACGAATTTGTTGGGGTCAAGTGATGAGCGGTAAGTTAAAATGTATAGGCTAATCGTTGTACATAATAATATGACTTCCTCTATTTGATTTGTTTGACGTAAGATTTGTCTGACCACAAAGTAAGCAAATATATAGTAGTGGCAGGACTCTTGGCAGAGTCCGTCTGGGGAAGTACCACACCTTTGTCAGTTATTCTACTGCCAAACAGTAATGTGTACACTGTAGTGCAAACATTACTGTGTTCCGAACTACAGTGAAACTACAGGGCTTAGAGATATAACATCTTAGATCTGTGGGTGATGAGCGCAGTGCAGTGCTAGGTAATGATTTGGACTCTTCATGTTCCAATAACTGCCAGTCACTGTGCTGTTATGTGGCAGGCATGTTGCTTACCATCAGGCACATGTCCTGCACGTCTCGTCACTCATTATTAAAAAAAAAATCCGTCGTTCGGGTTGGTAAGTGATACATGACATGAATTATAGGTGTCGGTTTCATGACGATGTTTTCAGTTTTTAAATTAGCGGCATTATTGTTTCTAGAGCTACGAAACGCATAGTCCTTGTAGAACTTACCGTACCGTGGGAAACTAATATACCTAAAGACCACGCGACGAAACAAAATAAGTATTACGACCTCCTAAACGAATTAACAAAAAACGGCTATGTAGTTAGTTTATACGCTGTAGAAGTGGGAGCGAGAGGTATACCAGCAAAATCTCTCTATAACCTGCTGAAAGACCTTGGCTTATCCAGAAGTGCAGTAAGTTCTATACTAGAACGAGTATCTAAAGCTGCACTAGTAGGCTCATATCAGATTTGGCTGGGCAGGGAGAGAAAGACGAGTAGTGAAGGTGAGTGTTGATGTACGTCAGAAAGGGGCTCCTTAAACCTACGCCCGAGTCACAAGTCTCGGGATCTACTCGGGTTTTCTCTCTCTGCCACACGATGGACCCGGCACCCGCACGGTGAATCCATGGAATGCTAAGAAAATTGTCTCGTCTCTTATGACTTTGAAAAGACAGTGATGCGTTTGGGATTTGAACCCGGGGTGCGGGATTTAATGAAATGTAATGTGTATACCTAAATAAACATTAATTTAATGGAATCCTGTAAATAAATAATATTTGATCGCTATCTCTCGTGACTTGCCGTAAAGAAACCCCGAGTTTTACACCGATGGAAATAACTTCGAGATTTGTTTTCGTCTACCTGTGGGTGCCTAGCTACCGGGGGCTTGGTTTTAAGCCCGGACTCCACCAAAGCGGAGACGAGGCGAGAGGATCTGTGTTTTAAACAATAGATACAAATTCGTTATTTACACATCTCGCGTCTGCTCAGCTTCAGTGGATACTAGGATACCACCGATATATAGTATCACTAGCAGTGCCCCGCGGTTTTACCCACGTAGTTCCCGTTTCCGTTATTTTCCCGGTATAAAAAGTAGACTATATAATTATGTATTCATTGTCAACCGTTGTTAGATCTAGTTTCACAGACGACTAAAGTATCATTGAGTATTCTACCAGACAATAATCTATGTGCCAAATTTCAACCATTCATACGTTACAGGTTACAACGTTATTGACCAACAAACAGCCAAACATTGACGTTTATAATATTAAAGTCAAAGTTCTTTATTGATAAATGTACAATTTACACGTCAATTTTATAAAAAAACAAAATAAGAGCATACAAAGAGTATACATTTTAAAGTTTAAATTGAACTTTATATTGTACGATAATAGGTATCGTACAAATAAGTGTCAAAATTAAAATATATGTACTTATTACAATTGTAAATATGAACAATGTCAATTTTTTATAATTTTATTGTGAGTTTGCCATCACTATATAAAAACTCGCTGTAACTATAAAAGTTTGATCGATAAGCCAGCTTTTAATCGGTTTTGAAGCTACCCGAACTCGGTGCTGATTTAACTATTTTAGGAAGAGTGTTATAATTTTCCGGTCCCATAATGTGAGTCAGTTTTTCCGATCTCGCGAGAGAGTGAGGTATACTATCCAGCTTGTCAGCGTTACGTATATTGCGCGAATGTCTCTCTCCACGCGTGTCGTATGAGTCTAAGTTGTTTCTGACATACACAGATAGATAGATTGGGATACTAAGATAAAGATGGCTCTAGCTAGATCTGAGCTGTGCGTGACAAGCTGGCGACGGTCGACTGAACACAGCAGAGACGAGAAGAGATGTGTACTAAGCGGCCTGTAGTGAGCGGTGCTATCTGGTCACGGCGCCGCTTGGCTTTCCTGTTAGATCGAAGTAAACTGCAATCCAATTAACGCACACATCTCCGCTACATTCTATTCAGTACGCTCAGCTTTGGTGGATACGCCTTTTTTGACAAGAGCAAAATTAAAAATTTTGATTAACCCCCGACTACCTCAGATTTGTTATCTGTACAACATTCTACTAGCCAAGCCCTTTCACACACACAGACAGACAGACATCGACGTCAAACTTATAACACCCCTTTTCTTGGTCGGGGGTTAAAAAACATCTCTTCGTCTCCGCCTAGCTTCGCTTTGGTGGAGTTTGGGCCTTGTACCACGGCGCCCGCGCGGGCTTGTTCGCTCGGTCCACTTTCGTCAATGTTGCCTTGAGATTTTGATAATGTCTTTGCTAAGGTCATGTTTGTTTTTGCTTGTGCTTTGAAGATTCAATGTTTTGTTGTTGGGCGGAATTAATACGCTTACCCCTCCCTTGTACGTTTAAGGACGTCTTCGAAAAGGGTGACTTTATGAACGTCAGTTGACGAAGGAAGGAAGTTGAAATGGTCGCTTCCTGCTTCTTGGTAAGTCACCAAGGAACCACAAGGGTGGTTCCTTGGTGGTTTATGGACAAACTGAATCTCCTGGTCTATACGTAGAAGCCAACCGTTAAGTTAGGTACTTTTAAAAACTTGAAAACAATTTTTTGGCCGAGACCAATTACTTAATAACGAAAATAATAACCTAAGTATATTATAACTAGGACTGCACCGCGGTTTTACTCGCGTGGTTCACGTTATTTTCCCGGGATAAAAAGTACATAGCCTATTTGTGTAAAAAGTACTCAGATTGTATTATAACTGTTTCAAAATTTTAGCCCGATCCGTTTATACGTTACGACGTAATTGAGCAACAAACATTGACATTTATAATATTGTAATAGGATTAAATAATATATGTGTCGTCTAAATATGTTTATTACGATATTAGTGTTACTGTAGATGTAGAGTATTGCCAGGTTGTGAACTTGCCTGGATACGATTGGCTGCGGTCGGACGGTAGCCATTGTCCTGATCTCCGGACATGCCTCACGCTCCGTTGTCAGTCGATGGTAGCTAGTTAGCTCGCCTGAAACACATTGCTCTAATTATTATCAGTGCCGTAGGTACGTGCAAGTAGGGGCATCTGGTTTCTTCACTCAGGTAATAAGTGATTACACAGAACCGTATGACAGCAGAATTGCCTCATTCTGATATGAATTATTGGGATACCAAAAGCTCCCAAGTAATGTATTGACACATTCACATAATATTATTTATGAATCAAATACCTATAAATAGTATAGTAAACAAAAATACCTAAATGTTTATAAAACGGATGGATAATTTTAATAAAAGTAACGAACTTAATATATGGTTGATTCAAATATCTCTCTACAAACTTATTTCTCTCAAGCGACGTTAACAGCTTATCCGGACAGAAAAGCACTTTAGCAGTTGTGTCAAAGGCAGAAAGGGGAAGTATCGTGAACCTTATCTATTAATAGTGCCTGTAAATATTAAATAATATAAATATTGGTGTACATTTCTTACATAACACTAACCCCAAACTTACCAAAACTTGTATTATGGAAGCCAGATAGCTGATAGAATACAATGACATATATGTTCGTAATTTATTGTGAATGGGAAACGAATCCACGACACTCTGCTTCGCAGGCAGACTTACTTCCAACTAAGCCACTAGGCCAATGGTAGATTTAGTGATAATAGGATAGTGATAGTGTAAGCGGTTCCCAATGCATTCGACTGCGGTCGAGCGCTTTCCATTGTGTGGATGTTGGAACATGCCTCATGCCTCACGCGCCATTGTCAGTTCACGGTGGCCAGTTAGCTTGCCCGGGAGGTTTGGTTGCTACCTATGATACTTACGTACAGTACGGTTATGCTTCGAGTGTGTTTCATGCTTTTAGTTATGCTCTAGGTATGTCCGTAAGTAAGTTATTTACAACTAAAAAGCGGTTTAGCATTGTTTATGTGTGTCTCTGTTTGACAAAATATGTCATGAGAAGTTAGCTTGCACGCTGATATTTATAATAGCATATATACTACTTTTTAATGCAGAAAAACTACGGGTAAAAAAGCAGGTCGCTGCATTTTTTCAGGGGCTGTTTGCGGGAGAATGAAACTGTGGAGCACGTGCTCTTACACTGTGAAGCCACAGGAAGCATTCGATTGGAATCGGGACTCGTTGAAGTAACTCCAAATGAAATATGCAGAGAAACTGACGAAATGGGAGTGAAACTAGTATGCTAGCGACCCAAGGCCGTGCTCCGCTATTTTAAAGAGCTAGGCTGGTTTCGGTAGGCTGGCCGGAGTCAGTGGGACGTCAGTGCACGTCAATTACCCACACCCTGAATTAGAATTAGAAGTAGATGACTGATACAGGACTATAGATATTAGTGTGCTTAACACAGGTTTCAGGAGTGCGCATCTCTAGTATACATTGCGGACTATCTCCAGTTCCAAAGCACCGCATTAAGCTTTATCACTTGTACAGTATAGTGAGTCATAACTAGTAAACTACCCGATAGCGGTGTTAAGTTATCAAGCCGCAGACTGGCAACACACTCGTTACGAGGCGTCTCTCCGGCGAAACACGAGGAACGCGGCAAAGTGGCTGCTTATCCGGCGGCGGGCATCCGGCTTCCTGCGAAACTTATCTAGTTGCTTAACCGGGCCGGGTACGCGGGCGAGCAAGCCTGCAGGAATGATTGTCTATATCTAAACGTTGATAGGTATTGCTGCGCCTTTTAAACACATATTGTCTCCGAACTGTTGGACCCTCACTTTTTTAAATAAATATCACTGTAAAATTGTAAATATCATCAGATTATAAGCTAACCTAACCTACCATAGGATTAGAATCTACAATTGCAACATTAAGCTTTATCACTTGTACAGTATAGTGATTCATAACTAGTAAACTACTCGATAACGGTGTAAAGTCATCAAGCCGCAGAGAGCAGAGAGTTGCACGCGGCAAAGTGGCTGCTGCAAAGCGGATCCGGCGGCGGGCATCCGGCTTCCTGCGAAACTTATCTAGCCGCTTAACCGGGCCGTCATTCGCGGGCGAGCAAGCTTGCAGGAATGATCGTCCATGTCTATCCTGCTAATATAAGTGCGAAAGTTTGGCTGTTTTTTGGTCAATGATGTCGGAACGACTGCAGAGATCGCATTGAAATTTGGAACACGGTTTGTTTTTTATACTCAGGAATGGTATGTAGAATACTTTTTAGTAACGAAATTGACGCGGATAAAACCGCGGAGTGATCTTAGTATGTTAATGATGATTGCCACGCCTACCAAACACATATATCGTCTTTTATCTGATGGGTTAATGATTGGACTGATTCTGATGTAATTATTTTTATTAAGGGTGATGTGGTCGTTATTATTTTAAGTTTTTACTTGTACCGCATTTTACTACATTGCTGTTTTACAATACGTCATGTATGTTTTTTTTTTTGACGATACGAACGTCACGATCGTAATTACCAAATAAACCCGCGGGAAAGCTCGCCCGTCTGAACCCGACTGTTAGCTAGATCGAAACTCGATATCCCGGACACATTTATATCGATTATGCCGGGGTTGGAGTTCGATCTAACGCGACGTTGATGTGGGGATTTTGTAACTGCCGCCTTCGAGGGGGCTTTTACTTTTACTTAGTACGTAACCAAGTTTTATGGTATAGTTCTAGTGTTATGAACGAATGCTATGAGCGAAGATACGGCTGGTCTAGTCGGGAGGACCGCGACTGCCGAACCGGAGCCCGGTTCAAACCACGCCGTCTTTTCGAAGTCATGTGCGTAATGCAGCTAACTTAATACATGTCCTTGACAGGTGTTAAAATATGTCGGTTACTTCATGATATTTTTTTTTCTTTACAATAGTAAGTAGGTAAAACGATTGGTATCAAAGATGTTTGAAAAATACTTGGATTGTAAGATGAAAGTGGATGCTTCTCATTTAGTCGCTGGTAATTACCCGAAAATGCCAACCTTCGTGAATATCAGTTGACTTGGTAAATAATACACTGGACACCAACGAAGTATTACAAATAGAAGCGTTATTGTCTAACAATCATGCAATAAATCACAGCGTAACTTGCACACATATACATAAACCTACACTTCCATTTGCATTAATAAATAAGACGCGGAAGAAAGAGACAACATATCCAGAATATCAGTTGTTGGAAAGGAAAAGATGTAGGTTTAGCAAACAGCATCATACCACAACACAATCTGCTGCCATGACATTAATCGGGGGGTTTACCGCCGAAAGAAACATGTCTTAGCTTTGATATTTCTCTCTTTTTCTTTTCGGTTGAAATGATAGAGACCGCAATAGCAAAGCGAAAGTCGTTTTTTTTAATTTATTTGGTAACAGATTTTTTTTCTTACAAAACAACATTAAGTTAGGCGGCAGAAGGCCGGATCTCTCTTACACTCTCGTTCTAATCTGACTATATCCATCTCGCTCTATCCATTCGTAGGAATTAACAACCAAATTAAATAACAAATAATTTGAAAAATAATTACAGTGTTACTTACGCATGAAATGAAACACTTTTCTCCTTAACAGTTGCAGTATAATTTTTACAATGTCAAAACACAGGATGGAATTTTTTCTTCTGTTGACATGACAATTTGAACCAAAAATACAGGTATTTTCGGTAGGTAAACAGGTATTTGTAGGTCTACAAGCGATATGGACTGCTCTCGACACTGGAGAATGCATAACTGAGCGGGGATAAGATAATTACCTCGTTTTCGTCTTGCCAAAGTTTTGGTCGAGGAACTCGTCTTTTATTAATAGGTCATTGCTGGGAACAAACATCATGCAACTGTAGTTTTATTAATTAAGATAACAAGTCTCGGTCTCACCCTTTATCTCTCTATTCTATAAAAAATAAAACTTGCACAAACAATACGAAACAGCCGCCCGCCTCTGTATATTGTTTTAATCTTCAAGTATTTTTTTCAAATCTGCCATCCACAGGAGAGCTTATACCTCTTGGCGGGTACTTCCCCTTTTTTGCTCCTCGCTTCACGGCTAATAGATTTTAATGGGTTCCTCGGTGGCAGCAGATAACGACGGGAATCTTTTAGAGCTAAAGAACTTTTATATTCAGATATATTAAATTGAAAGTAATGTATTTATTAAAAATAATGTTTTACGCGACGCTTCTAAGTAATCGGTATAAGCAGCGCCCCGTGGTTTCGTCCGCATAGCTATTCCAATATTGACGTGACAACGTCTTATAAATTGGTTTGCCGGGTGACACTTCAAGAAACTGCGTTACGCTCCGCTCACGTTATGCGCTCACAACGAGAGGCACGCGTCCCTTCCACTCGGGCATGGTTAGCCCGCCTAAGAGCGAGAGAGACAGACATAAAAAGTGAAAGGCACGCGTCCCTTCCGTAAAATTATTTTACCACTCAAAGTCGTTGTCACGTAAAACTTTCGCCCGTATACCGACTTTACAGGCAACCAATTTTTTTTTTAACTTTTATGGGTTTACACTTGACCGCCATCTCGCCTGTTGTTAAACGATGATGCGGTCTACGATGGAGCGTGTTTACCTATAAGAAACCGATTCACTCTTGATTTGAAGACACAAAGATTGTAACTATCGGGAAAAACTCTCAGGCAACGTATTCCACAGCATTGATGACGTTCTTATCACAAAAGTAGAGTCAAATCTCTTCGTTCGTGTCTTTGGACCATCAACCATGAAACGATGTCGCTTTTTCGAGCTACGAGCATTCCGATAGAAAAAAGGGCAAGGTGGTATTAGATCGTACAAATCAGTTGCACACTCTCCGAAGTGTATACGATAAAAAAACCGATAAGCTAGCAATCTTGCGGCGATGTTCAAGACTTTGCAGTCTTTTTCGCACGAGGATGTCATTGCCTATGATCCTTTTGGAACGTCTCTCGATCGATTCCAGAGGCTTCAGCTGATACTTAGCCGATCCATCCCAAAGGCGCGATGAAATTCCTATATTTTTTGCGCGATATAAAGTAGCTTATGTTTCATACCACAATATAACTGTTTTGAACCTGATCCGTACAGCTGTTCCAACGTGATTGAACTAAAACTATCTAAACTTTCCCATTTATAAAATTTCTAGCATTGCCAAGCGATTTTACCCCCTTAGAAAATCGGACGTAACGATATACGATTATATACGATATATCGATATAAGAGTCCGCCTGGGGAGGCGGACTCTGCATAGACAACAAAAGTGTGGTACTTCCCCAAATACCACACTTTTGCCAGTTATTCTACCGCCAATCAGTAATGTGCAAACATCACTGTGTTCTGTTTTAAAGGAAAAAGTTTTCAGAGAAATTACATAGCTAGCACTAGATCAGTGCTAGGTAATGATTTGGACTCTTTTATGTTCCAATAGCTGCGTGACAATGTGCTTTTATTGACAACGATTGCTCGCAATCAGACACATGTCATGTTCATCCTGTCACTCTATACCTATAAAACAATTTGGCTGTCTGTAAAGTCGGTTTGTTTACGGACGATAGTTTAACGTGACAACGTCATAACAAAACATTGATAGGTATGGCGTAAGCGTACAATGACGTAACGGGACTTAACGGGACACTTTTTCGTACATGGAGTCGGCGTTCATCGATTTACTAGACGTTGTCACGTCAAACAAATCTCATACGATTCTGAAACCAACATCTCTACTCTCTTAAAATCGGAGGTCCTCACCTCAAAGCTACCGCGGCTTAATTAATACGAAAACCTGTAATTTACCTCCGCTCCCATTCTCAAGGGTAGTGGGAACAGGGGTTGCTTCAAAGACGTCACTCCTGTGACGTTTCGATTGATTTTGAAACTCGGCCTCGATGAGATCAAAGGCGACTGTGAAGTATAGCCGCATTTCAACGACTAAGTAGGCATTAATCAATTTTCAATTACCTATAATATTTGTACTCTTTGTGTGGGATACATGATAACCTGCATTTTCTTACCGAAGACAATTATTATGTTTATTTATTGGAACTTGGAACATTTTGTACACATCTATTTCGTCAATAGAATTAGAAGTATCACTTTATTACTACTTAATTTGTCAATTGAATGTCTAACTAGCTTAAAAACATGCGCGGTCCGAGGAGGGGGGAGATCACAGGGGACATGACCCCCCCCCCCCATAAGAGACGATCTTCTTAGCATTCCATGGATTCACCGTGCGGGTGCCGGGTCCATCGTGTGGCTGAGAGAGAAAAACTCGAGTAGTTCCCGAGACTTGTGACTCGGGCGTAGGTTTAAGGGGCCCCTTTCTGACGTACATCAACACTCACCTTCACCACTCGTTTTTCTCTCCCTGCCCAGCCAAATCTGATATGAGCCTACTAGTGCAGCTTTAGATACTCGTTCTAGTATAGATCTTACTGCACTTCTGGATAAGCCAAGGTCTTTCAGTAGGTTATAGAGAGATTTTGCTGGTATACCTCTCGCCCCACTTCTACAGCGTATAAACTAACTACATAGCCGTTTTTGTTAATTCGTTTAGGAGGTCGTAATACTTATTTTGTTTCATCGCGTGGTCTTTAGGTATATTAGTTTCCCACGGTACGGTAAGTTCTACAAGGACTATGCGTTTCGTAGCTCTAGAAAAAGGAAAATGTCCGGTCTGGATGACGAAACACCCACATCCTCTGGGATTTTGTAGTGCTTTTCATACGTGTCCATTAAAATAGTCCAATCAGGTGCTGTACCCAGGATTGAGTAAGGCTTGTTCCTGGAGTTTGAAGTTGAGCCTGCTTTTACAAAGTTAATTTGTCTTTTGTTTGTCGTCAATCCCTTTTGGGCTCTAGCTACTGAAAGGCTCATGGCTTCACGTATGATTTCAAGTACTCTGTCATGACGCCGTGAGTAATGACCCCATCAAGGAGCACCTTGCATCCCACCAATATGTGCCTTGCTGTACATATCGCCTCTCCACAAGTATAGCAACATTTTTCAGAGGCTTTTCCCCACCTTACCAAGTTACTCTGGTCAGGGAGGGTCATTTGGAATGCATTTAGATAAAATTTTAATAAGGCAGGAGACCAGTCATAGATCAAGGTGCGCCACTTTAGAGCTAATGGGATACAGAACTCACCTATGGTTAACCACTCACTTTGCATTTCTAAATTCATAGCGTGCACTTTGTAACCGTTATTTTCGTCTTGTTGTAGAAAGGTTTTTACCATGTCTCGGTCTTCCCTTTTCCTTCTCGCACCCAACCCAGCAGTATTTACTTGTGCACCTGCCATAAATTGTTTATGGAATTGAAGTCTAGATTCCAGGTCTGAAGCAGTTTTGTCTTTTGGGAGAGATGTAATTAAGTCGTCTTGCGACTTTCCCAAAACATGCGTTTTTGTAACTCTTAGGTGTTTGTAAAGTTCAGACGGTTTCTTTAGTTTCAGCCCAAAACTATTTTGATCCCTAAAAAGAGTAGAGGGATCAGCCGGATGTGCCAATCCTAACCATGACTTCAATATCTTTATGACATTGGCATCTAGCTTTGCCAGGAGAGTTTTACCGATGTCATATACTAGGAAAGGCCAAGTGAGACGTGATGTGAGGTAGTTGTCATATATCCATGCTTTTTTGATATTGCTGATAGGCTGCTGGTCTACCTTATTGAGGTTGTTCATGAAATTTTCAACAACCACCTCTAATGATGGTGTACGTCCTTTGTGATCTATCTTTCTACCAAGAAATTTGAAAGGCACTGCCTCTGCAATTGTGGCAACTCCTTGGCCACTTATGGAGAGTCCCGGATCGTAAGACGTATATTTGGTATTTCGTCTACCCAGACAAAGACAATGACATTTTGATGGTTTTGTCCTCATTCCCTCCGTCCATGTACAGAACTCATCGACTTCGTTCAACAATTCTTGACACTGTTTGGGATTACGTGTAAGTATTGCAAGGTCGTCCGCAAAGGCCAAGATTGACTCAGTGTACTTATTGTTGATTTTAAACCGGTAGCCCCATTTCTTTTCACGGGATATTAATTTGTCTACTAAAATATTTATAACTATATTAAATGCTATTGGTGATAAGCAGCACCCTTGGAATAGTCCTACATTGTATTCAAGTGGTTTTGTGTATTCCTTGTTTACTGCTATGACGAATTTTAAGTGGCAATAATAAGAATTAATTATGTCAATAATTTCAGCAGGAAAGTTATACCATTTTAGGGCAAATATCATAAGTTCATGCTGGACAGAACCAAACGCGTTCTCTAGGTCTATCCAGCAGACTGTAATTTGCCTCTCATGTGTTCTGGCATCTTTCAAACTTTCTGCTAGTAATGTATTGTGTTCCAGGCATCCAGAAATACCAGGCAAGAACCCTTTCTGGTGATTGGGCCTGAAATACTTATTGCTAGTCATAAATGTGGTCATTTTTGTTTGCAATATACTGAAAAGATTTTAGAAATTGTATTGGTTAGGGCTATCGGTCTGGTGTCTTTGGGATGAGTTACTTCCTGCTTTTTAGGGATGAGGACAAAATTGCTCTTCCGAATGCTACTGGGACTTGCTTTCTTGACCAGATCTTAATGAATATATTCAAGATATGTTTACGAACTGATGGACACTTTTTATACACTAAGTAAGGAATGCCATCTGGGCCAGGAGCTGATTTAGTAGTTTTCTTTTTAATTTGATAGTTTACTTCTCTCTTCACTAGGTGGGGTGCTTTGAAAGTTTGTCAGAGGGTCATTAGGTCTTTGGATGTTTGGTTCTACGTACGAGCTCCCGCGTTTAGGCACTTCGTATGTGCTTTTAAAGTGATCGTAAATTTGCGCGTTAGTCAAGATAAGCTTTCCATTTTGCTCCCTGAAAATATTTTTGGAGTATTGAAAAGGGTTTTATCAAAGTCTACTTCGTGTTTAGCTCTGTTAAAATTATCACGATTTTTACTAATTTGAAGCGATATTCCTTGTATTAATTTAAGGATTGATCTTAGAGCCCTGGACAGTTGGTGACTTAGATGGTTATCGCCCATGGTTTTAGCTACACGAAGACGTTTTATTAACTCTCTTTTCTTCCTCCGCAATTTCACTTTGAACATATTTTCCTTGCTATTTTGAGCATAACAAGTTGATGGTGGGTAATGTTCCGAGAAGTATGTATATATGGTGTCCTGGAAAGTTTCTACTTGGCTGTTTAGGTCTTGTTTTGGCCCAGGATGTTCTAATAAGATCGCCAAGTTTTCGTCATGAACTTTCCAGGTAGAGTTTTTAAACTGGGAATGCCAAGACGTGTCCTGATGACAATGGACTCCTGGTAGTTTTCACTCGATGGTTCACCTTGGGATATATGAGGGTCAACTCTATCCATAGTGTTTGTCGAAGTAATGACCGACGGCTGTCGTGCTTCAACACCATCGTGTGTCTTTAAATGCTTTTGGTACCAGGCTCGTCTCTTGTAAATTTTCCCGCACACAGGGCATCTCAAATCCGTATTCGCGCCAGGGTCGTTATTACTATCACACGGTGGACAGATCTTCCGCCCCGCCTCTCGGACTGTCCCAGGGTATTATTCTTATTTGGACTTTTAGCGATTTAATTCCCGGGCTTGGCTTGCTAGGCCTTCACCCTCGGCTGTCTTTCCAACAGTCAGATGTCTTTCCATCCGTCAGATGTCTTTTCCACCAGCCATCTGTCTTTCCAGCGTCATCCCGTCTCTCCGGGCTGTCATTTTGTTTGAGACGATCTTCTTAGCATTCCATGGATTCACCGTGCGGGTGCCGGGTCCATCGTGTGGCAGAGAGAAAAACTCGAGTAGTTCCCGAGACTTGTGACTCGGGCGTAGGTTTAAGGGGCCCTTTCTGACGTACATCAACACTCACCTTCACCACTCGTTTTTCTCTCCTGCCCAGCCAAATCTGATATGAGCCTACTAGTGCAGCTTTAGATACTCGTTCTAGTATAGAACTTACTGCACTTCTGGATAAGCCAAGGTCTTTCAGTAAACAAAAAATCTAAGAAAATGAAAAATATGTAATAGTACATAGGCTATTTTTTAACGCGGGAAAACAACTAACTATAACGGGAACTCCGCGGGTAAAATTTGGGGGCTGCTAGTAAAGTATTTTTGCTCGGTTTATTGTATTTCTACTGGTGACCCCTCCCCCAAAACCTGAGGCTGCGTACTGGTGACCCCCTCCAAAATTCGAGGCTGGGACCGCGCCTGCTTAAAAATAACCATCATAACACGGCCAAAATGTTACGAGCCTTTCTCTAGATCTAGATGGTAAGGGTCAAATTCACAGGGCAGTTAGTTGTCCTCGACACAACGTACCTGTTCAGGGGGTTTCTTTCCGCTGTAGCCCTAACCACTGGTAGTTTTGGCCCTTTTTTGTATCCTAAGGGAAATTCTTTAGGAATTCCACTGGTTCCGGTGAATATGTGGGACTCTCCAACAGATGGCATCCTATCCACTAAAAATCGTGGAGTGTTTCATACCTGTGCTGATATGCTAGAACTGCGGTAACACTTTCGTGCTCCACCGCGGCCCCGACAGCGCTGGTCTCCTAGGACCTATCCGTATATTAAGGGTGGATCTTCCACCCCTATCTTTGAGAGATGCGTGGAAACAATGCTCACTCCACCTCAGAGTCTACCCTAACCTATAGCTTGGACATGTCTCAACGTTCCATCAGTATTAATTTGGCCAATATTATCCCCCTATAACTTTTCTTATATTGCTGTGTAAAAGGACTATAAACAAATAAATATTGGTGGACAACTCACACACAACACCATCTGACCCTAAACTAAGCAAAGCTTGTAATATGGGTGCCAAATGGCTGATATAATACTTAGGGATATGGTTGTAAATACATACTTATTATACATAGAAACACCCAGACACAGTACAAATATTTGAATGAATATGATTTGAAAATTACCATGTATATACCTCTAAGTTCTTCAAATTGTAGTTTGCCGATATGGGTTCCAACGTTCTAATATCTTATCTCCCCATGCTTGTTATAACACGAGCGAGTGGTCTGTCTTGAAGTACCTTCGCCCTGTCCCAACTTTCTTTCATAAGAAACCCTTTAATTCGTCCAACACAAAAATAACTACTTCTAAGCTTTAAAAATAAATATGATTTGAAATTAGAAAATTACCACGTATGTGTAGGTTGTAGGTACATCAATCGGTAGTCGGTAGTTGGCCGATATTGGTTCCGAAACACGGCCGCAGCGCTAATATCTTATCTCCCGCGCGCACGGACCTCCGATCCGATTAGAGCACTCTCCTCGCAATCAGCCGCCGCAAACCGACCGGTATGACGTCATAATAGCTGCGAACGGTTCCGCATTAGCCTAATAGATCAAGATACACCTAATCGTTGCTATAGTTAGAATTTGGTTCAGTTAGCGTGTCTGTATCTCGAGCAAAGCTCACGGAATAGATTCCTAATCTCTCTCAAATAGTATAAAAACAGTTTAGGTTTTAAAAAATCGAACAAAATATTATCCATATTATTTATAATGTACGGGGCTTAATTTACGATATAAATCATTATAATGACAAATTATTTAAAAATCATTTATTCATTTAGTTCATTTACCTATTTACAAAAATAGACGTCCACAAAGTCATGTCAATTAGATTAACCCGCTTCGAACCGTTCCTGGTGCAAATGTGCCCAAAACGCTGGCCGCATTGCCTCGCTGAATAGCGATGGCAATCCTCTGCCTCAGAAACGATCCAGAGCGGGAGTCGCCACCTTGATTACGTAGACGATGCCCAATTTCGCGGACTAAAGCCTTCGCATCGGCTCCCCAACTGCCCATAGTCTCCACGGCCACTGGAATAAAAAAGTACTGCGGCTCCATTGCCGCGTACTTCTGCCGTTTTTTACTAGCGGCCTGCTCCGCCGCTGCTGCCGGAGTATTAACGGTGCTACCCAGGTGCGCAGATGCGACAGTATTGACACATGTTGCATCCCATACCAAGCACTTGCCGTGTCTCCAAGGTACGGTGATTCCGTTTTTCAAGTTCACACGTCATTATGCACATTACTTCGAAAGATAGTTGTGCTCTTGGGATTCGGACCATAGGCTCCGGATCGGCAGTTGCCGTTCTCCCGACTAGACGTAATTTTACGCATTTTCAAGTTGAAGTGATAACTTCTTTTGGCGCGCCACACACAAATTTTTCGTGTGAATTGAGCTCAAACGTCACGCTAGTAAATGAAATAAATCTTTGGGTGAACTTGGGTTTTCTTTTTTTTTTTTTAAATTAGCCACTCCACAGACTCCGGGGTCCGTGATCTTTGTCATTACAATTATCGTTTTTTACACATATCTTGGATAAGGAGAAGAAGAGGAAAATAGGAGGGAGTTGGGTACATTTAAAATCTAATTCTAGTGCTCGTCTGTAGAGCCGATCACTACCGGTTGGGATTCCGCTAGTAATCGACTCGACATCGAGTGTTTACCTTGCCATTTGCCTAAGCTGCGTCCTCCCGGCCCAGAGCCTCCACAACGGCCGCATTTCTGTCCCTGATGGCCATCTGTAGGTTGAAATCGCGGATGGTCTTCGATGATGCAGCCCACGCTCGCCGCACGAACCGACCGATGGCGTCGTCGTGGTGAACTTGGGTTTGGAACTTTGGGTTTCTAGACGGCCATGAAGTGTTACCATGGCTACCATTGCACATGAACACATCTAACCATGGCCGTCTAGATGACCATGCTTAGACAACATACTTAGATGACATTAGCTTTGAAGATTTATTCCAGACTAGCAGCTTCCTCCGGTTTCACCCGCGTAGTTTCCAAAGTGAGCTATCAAATTCAGAGTTATAAATTTCCACTTCTATCGGCAATTGTTTCTCCCATAAAACAGATAAAACATCGCTAATTGTTAAAAAAAGGAATGTGGGCGTAGGTACTAGAAACTTTTAATGAGTTAGGAAAAATAAGAGAATACTTAGAAATGTATAACTATGCGTAGGCGTGCTAATCTTCAGTGAGCCGTGCTACAGCTGGCTAATTAAACTAAATTATTAATTTTAATGTTGATCTCACTAAGCCTCTCTGAAGCGTAAAACATTTTTATCTTGTTTAATACTTTTGTTTTTTAATCTGTAAATCTTATTTTTAGATTATTGATAAGCTCTATGCCCGAGCGGCACGAGGCTAGTTTTTCAAGCTAGGATAGGAAGCTAGATAGACTGGCCTCGTGGCTTAGTGGGTAGTAACTCTGCCTGCGAAGCCGAGGGTTGTGGGTTCGATTCCCACTCAGTGCAAATATTTGTGTGATGAATTCAAATGTTTGCACTGTGTCTGGGTGTTTCTATTTATAATAACTATGTATTTAAAACTATATAAGTATTATATCAGCTATCTTATCGTACTTCTCGTAACTCGAAGAAGCGGCACCGTTTCATGGTGGATATTCCAAAGACACGGACAAAGAGGTTTGACTCTACGTTTGTGATAAGAACGTCTAGGCTGTGGAATGAGTTGCCTGAGTGGGTTTTTCCCGACAGTTATAATCTTGGTGTCTTCAAATCGAGAGTGAATCGGTTTCTTCTAGGTAAACACGCTCCATCGTAGACCGCATCGTCGCTTAACATCAGGCGAGATGGCGGTCAAGTGAAAACATATTAAAGTAAAAAAAAAAAATCTGGCCGCCATAGCACAAGCTATGCTTAGTTTGGGGTCGGATGGTGTTGTGTGTGAATTGTCCACCAATATTTATTTAGTGTTAGCCAGCTAGCAAACTAGTAATTCTCGCTTCGTGTAGTCAAAACTGGCTTTGTGTAGCGTTGTCTACACGAAGCTAGAAGTTGCCAGCTTGCTATCCTAGTTTGAAAAACTAGCCTCGTGTCGCTCGGGCATTACATCTAATTGGCACCTCGGCTGGATTAGCCACAATGTGGTCTACGATGGAGTCTTCTAGTCGTGATAGGATCGGCTAGAAGACTCCATTCGTAATAAGACCGTCTAGGCTCTAGGCTGTGGAATGCGTTGCCTGAATGAGTTTTTCCCGAGGGTCACAATCTTGGTGTCGTCAAGTCGAGAGTGGATGAAATGGTGATGGATGAAAACATTGAGAGGAAACCGACATGTACCTAGAATCTTTCGAAGTCATGTGTCATCCACCAACCCGCACTGGCCCAGCGTGGTGGAATATGGGTTTGACTCTCTACTTGCGAGAGAAGGCCCCGAATCCCAGCAGCGGGAACATTTAGTAGGCTGTTTACGTATCAGTGTAATAATTTCTTTACACCTCAAGATCGTTCTATATTATTGATTTAGTTTGAATAGGATTTCCCTTAGAAACTACACTCAGTTATGATAGATTTGATAAGAATATTCAGTATTGCATTACACATAATGTTTGTAATGTACAGGACTTAATCACGATTTAATTCATTGTTTAAATACCTCGACGTTTCGGCAGCGTTACAACCGCAGTGGTCACGAGAACACTGAAGAAATTGCGGGTCGTCTCATTGCGAAATGAGGGGATCTAGATCTACCCTCATTTGGTCTTCGAAAATCGCAGGGTTACCACCACGACACACAACACTAACCGTATCACCAGGCTTCTCCGAACTCACTCCGCGATGCGTACATTTATCGTATTAAATCGTGATTAAGTCCTGTACATTATAAACATTATTGCATTACAGACTGAAGATAGTTCACCGGTTAAACGTTATGCGAGTAGGTATGCCGTGAACGTATGCTGGCACTCGACATGGCATGCCGTGTTCATGTTTAGGCGCGACGCATGCCAGTGTCATGTAGCACGCCTTGATTTGGATTGAATTGGGAGCTAAGTCTTGGCACTGGTTACATTCTTTCGTTATCATATACACAAACCGAACAACTTGTTTCATTTGATGAGTTGATTGAGGAGAACGTTTTTTCATCACAGACTTAACTTCAATAATCTCAGGGAAATACCAAACACAAACACACACACTCTCACACACATAGACACACCCTCTCACCTTAACCCACCCTCTCACACACACACACACACATCCTCTCTCTCACACACACACACACCCTCACATACACCCTCTAATAGATAGTGCGAGTATTATGATCTCATTCATTCAAGTACATTAAGACTGCTGTAATTATAGATTTGGATTTAATCAATTAATTTATTAATTGTGTTATTTATTTATTTTTTACTTTTTTGTGTTTCTCATCCGAATATAAGCCGAGCGCAAACTGGAAATTTTTGGTAACTGGATGTAGGGTGCCCAAAATACAGGTCTTGCCTAATGTGGGACCCATTGTAAAAGCCATATACCATGATATTATTTTCTGTATGTAAGCCTAGTCTAGAGTAAATTTATAATTGTAATTTTATATGGCAAATAAATATTTTTGACTTTACTTTACTTATTCTACAAATAGATAAATATATGAACTCTCGAAAGTCCTACTTCCTACTAAAGTAATAAACTAGCAATGCCCGGCGATTTTACTCGCGTTGTTCCCGTCCCTTTATTTTCCTGGGATAAAAGTAGCCTATGTATTTTTCAGACTATACTCTGTGTTACACTTTCAGCCCGATCCGTTCACACGTTGCGACGTGATTGAGCTATAAACATTCAAACATTGACATTTATAATATTGCTAGGATATAATTAATAGGAGAAAGGAGATTAATAAAGAATAGGAGTGTCGACCACGAACCGGAAGACGCAGTGTTGGACGGCCTCCCACTAGATGGACAGATGACCTCACAAAGGTCGCTGGCAGGTGTGGAAATCTAGGGGGGAGGCCTATGTTCAGCAGTGGACGTCTTGCGGCTGATGATGATAATTAATAGGATGTATTGCGGAGAATAAATTTCTGTCTATCTAAAAATCGTTAATCACTGTTATTTTTAACCGATTTTCAGAAAAGGGAGGAGGTTCTCAATTCTATTTTTTTATTGTTTTTTATGTATGTTACTTGATAGCGCCTCCAATTGTGAATCAATTTCGATGGTTCTTGTTAGTTTTGGTAGATCACAGTTCAAGGTGGTCCCATATAAATTTTGTCGAAATAGGTCTAGTGGTTTTAGAAATTTGAACCAAAACCACAAAAATTTTCCTCGATGATATATTGTTTCATGTTGGATTTGGTGGAATGCCCGAATTTAATTTTAAATTGAAGGCGGTTTTTGGTTTTTTGGAGAAAATAAATTACACTGGTCAACATGACTTTTTTCCGTTAATCCAATTAAGTATAAGTATACTTTTTCGGGATCTTTCATTAACGGAAAAATAATTAAAAAAAAACTATTACATCGAAATATCTAAATATGACAATAAATATGAAGTATATAGAAGTCCATATAAAAAATAACGTATGGTAATATTATAAATGCTATGTATTAAAAATCTGTTTAAGAAAATCCATTACAACTCTCATTCTTGGAAAATATGTGCAGATCTCAAAGTCGTCGGATTTTTTTTTATTGACCAGTGGTGTTGGAGGAGAATGGAGAGAATCAGCTGGAAGGAAATGAAAAGCAATGAAGAAGTTTTGAAGATGGTAGAGGAGAAAAGAACATTAATGGAAACAATAGAAAACAGAAGAGGGAAGATGTTGGGACATCTGATACGACACGACAACTTCATAGAACAATAATGGAAGGTAAATTAGAAGGGAGGAAGAAGGGAGGTAGACCTAGGAGAAGTTACATGAACCAAGTGAAGGAGAAGATAAATGTAGTGTCGTATCAGGAAGTCAAGGAGAAGGCGGAGTGTAGAAGTACATGGAAGGAACTCCACCGACAAGCGTCGCTCTTAAATTATGAATGAATGAGTGTTATTATCCGTTCTGATTTGGTCGGTAGCATTCTCGATCACTATTTGTTTTGTGTAAGCGTAATATTAACACGTGTGCGCCGTCGGACGTCCGATCGTCCCCGGACACGCAGGTCATGCGATATTACATTACGTATTCAGGGAACCGCGCCGCCGTGTCGCGTGGCGGTCATGTCGCCGCGCGGTACACGCCGCCGACATGTCGCGTCTTCAATACCACTAATTATAACGATGGCCGGGTCAAAAGTATACTGTTCTAATTAGTCTGTCAGATATATTATAAACAAATATGGGGCATGTATTTACTGTTTAAATTGTAAAAAAAATCGACAAATACTTAAATACATCAAAAACAAAACTATGTACAAATAGGTCGAGAGTTCCCATTGAGGTCAACCGGAACACACTTGAATATGTTGATGACTATGTATATCTGGGAAAACAGGTGTCGTTTAGTAGCTCCAGGCATATAGATGAGATAGATAGAAGAATAAATATCGCTTGGAAGAAGTTCTGGAGTAACAATGAAGTATTCAAATCCAAACTACCACAAAAACTAAAGAAAAAAGTAATGGACTCTTGCATATTACCCACTCTAACCTACGGCTCACAATCATGGATTTTCAACAATAGAGCAAAACGTAAAATACAAACTTGTCAACGCTCTATGGAAAGAAGCATGTTGAATATCAAACTCAGAGACCGACAAAAATGTACAGATATTCGAAAAAAGACGAATATCATAGACGCTCTACATCACGCTAAACAATTAAAGTGGAAATGGGCAGGTCACGTAGCACGTGCTCCTGATGATAGATGGACAAAACGAGTCACTACATGGCCTGGACCAAGCAACCAAAGAAGTCGAGGCCGACCGCAGGAGAGATGGGTGGACGATATTAAAAAAACAGTAGGTGGCGACTGGAAGGGCAAGGCAAAAGACATAATAGCATGGAGAATATTGGGAGGAGGCCTATACCCAAAAATAGGGGCCTTACTGATTATAGTTAGCATGTTGATTAAGGAAAAATGTATATATTGTTGATTTTATCATTAAGGAAATAAAGGCTTATTATTATTTATTGTTTAAATTGTAAAAAATCGACAAATAAATAAATAGGATTAGAGATCAGCAAACTGTCGGAGTGGCGGGTTGTGACGTCACGTCTTCGTAAAAAATCGTAATCGTACATCGCTTATTGGTCCGGGAAATTTCTATCACAATATTTTAGTTTGCGATTCTATAAAATATATAGAAATATAAAAATGATTGTTTGTCTGTATAAATAAATAAATAATAAATAAATATTGGTGGACAATTCACAACACCATCTGACCCCAAACTAAGCGAAGCTTGTGTGATGGCAGCCAAATAGCTGATATAATACTTATATAGTCTTAAATACATACTTATTATACATAGAAACACCCAGACACAGTGCAAACATTTGAATTCATCACACAAATATTTGCACTGGTGGGATCGAACCACGACCCTCGGCTTCGCAGGCAGAGCTACTACCAACTAAGCCACTAGGGCAGTCAGTGTATGTCCAGTATGCCCTTTATAGAACGGGATATTACAACGCGGTCACATTAACTCGACGCATCGCTGGAATACGGGTCCCCGCATTCCAGTAGTTTTAAGCAATATTTACTCGATCTTAATAAACAGGCAGAAACTTATCTTTTATAGATGATGGTTCGTAACCTTTCGTGCGGGAGTCCGACTCGCACTTGGCCGGCTTTTTTTTTGCATACCGTACCTACTTGAGCGCCAAAATGACGTCACATGGTCAAGCGTCTAGTTAATGTGACCGCGTTGCACATTACGTATTCAGGGATCCGCGCCGCCGTGACATGCCGTCGACATGTCGCGTCTTAAATACGACTAATTGTGACCGGAAGCTTAGTACGGGCCATCGGTAGACTCGGTCCACTAATGATTTACATGTGGCCAGTGATCGGAAACGTATTCCGAACGGACAGAATAAATCAAATCAATTTATGTGAATAGGTATAGTTTGCAGTCAATAGGCAATACGAATAGAAGCTAGAAATTGATAAAATATGAAGGATCAGATGACATTATAATACAACACAACCGATTAAAAGCTAGAAATGAAAAGAAGACTTTATCAGCTGACTATTAAATAGTAAATTCAGACCAATACAAATGGTTTTGCCAGACATATTGCATGCCTTCTCGAGGAGGCCAGTTTGTACATGTCAACTTTTAAAATGTTTTGTAATATCTTATCTTACCTGCAAATAGAGTAAGATCCCAGGGCCGCCAGACGTCACGTATTTTAGCCAGACGCTTTAAGCTTCCAAAATAATAGAGTTTTAAAGCGTCTGTTAATCAAAACGGCCTACGGAAAGTGCCTAGGACTTAGTCTTAGGAGGTGTGTCTAGGTATTGGGGCCTTATTTGTAAAGGTATTGCCTATAACTATAACATACGTGAAAATCAGTTATCAGAAAATACGTGAAGTAAGTACCTAATGTAGCTTCTGGACCCTATATCTCAAAATTGGCCGTCTAAGTAAGTTAGCGGGTAAGCATGTGTTCTTAGTACGTACTAACTCTACTCAATCGTACACATTTCATCCATCAGAAAATACGTGACGTCTGGCGGCTCTGGGATCTTCGACTAAAACAGTAATAAAGATTTGAATACTTGTTTACTTTGTACGTGTACATAATCTATTTTATAGCCGATAGCACTCAAAGATCAAGTAAATATTCAATGGTGAAAGAATTTTGAAACCTGTCCTGTAGCTCCTGAGATTAGCGCGTTCAAAAAAACACCTCTTCAGCTTTATAATATTAGTATAGATATGGTAGGTAATTTTCACGCTATACCATCTTGCCCAAAATTAGCAAAGCTATGGGGCCTGATATAACATATCAAGTTGTAAATACATACTTATTATTACATAGAAACACCCAGACACAGCACTAATATGTCGAACCTACGACCTGCGCCTTCGCAGGCAGACTTACTACCAACTAAGCCACTAGGCCTGCCAAGTTAATTTAGTTTTTAAATGTATAGGACTTTCTGCCAGTTATTCCACCGCCAAGCAGTAATGTGCAAACATTACTGCTCTCAAGCAACAAGTGTATGCTACAAATCTGTATACTAACGAATAGTAGTTTTCTCAGAAACTGTTGAATGGTGTCGACTGTGTTGCCAGCATCGCTCGTAAACCGGCTTCGTGCAGTGTTGCCATGCCAAATTAAAGCAATCGGTGGTTACGTTGTGCATTTACAATGGTTTAATAGATTTGTGAGTAAATGTGTGAATACTGATGATAGATGATGATGGATTTACTAGCTAGCATATTAGTACGAGCTGGTGTAGATATTTGCAGATGTTATCATCATCATTTCACATCATCACATTACATTTGTAGTGGTAGGACTCCTAGGAGAGTCCGCCTGGGGAAGTACCACACCTTTGCCAGTTATTCTACCGCCAAGCAGTAATGTTAAAACATTACTGTGTTCCGGTTTGAAGGGCAATGTTTCCAGAGAAATTACGGGGCTTAGAGATATAACATCTTAGAGCGTGATGAGCGCAGTGCAGTGCTAGGCAATGATTTGGACTCTTCATGTTCCCAATAGCTGCGTGTCACTGTGCTGTTATGTGGCAGGCATGTTGCTTACCATCAGGCACATGTCCTGTTCGTCTCGTCACTCTTCATTTAAAAAAAATCACCAGCCTGTATTTGTCCACTGCTGGCCTCTACCACATACCTAATATGCCAATCAGTCCGATGCGTTTCCAACCGCCACTAGCTGTCCTTCGTATATCGTTATTCCATCTAGTTTCAGGGTGTCATACACTACGTTTACCGATTTACGATGTCCATTCCAACACCCGCTACCCCAACGGTCATCGGGTCTGGTCTGCGACAGATGTGACCGACAGATTTTATCATTTAATCATAATATCTTCTACCTTTAAACGACCAATTCTTGTAGGTATATAGGTATATGTATACATATAGAATCTGAATCTCGGAAACGGCTCGAACGATGTTCATGAAATTATGTATACGGGGGTTTCGGGGACGATAAATCGATCTAGCTAGGTTTTATTTTTTAAAAACATCATTTTATGCGCGTTTTTAGACAATGAAAAACGCCTACAATGTCATTAGAATACGATAACTTATTTCGCCACTGTTCATCAAGTTCTAAATGGCTCAGACGGAATATGCTCGCCCTCGGAGTCAACAGGCCCCGGTTCGAATCCTGATGATGGTTGCACTCGGGTCTTTTCCTTTTGTTCTTTTTTTTCTGAGAAAATCTTTTACTGAGAGCCCTTTATCAACGCATTTAATTCGTATCTAAATAAATACATATTCTAACAAAAACACAAAAAAATCCTATTGACGATGCACTACATTACATACTTACGTAGGGACAAAGAGACAGCGGAAAGCGACTTTGTTTTATTATTATATTATATTTCATCACTACCTACGTAATTCGTACCTGCCTAAATATCATTTAAAAAAACCGAGCAAAGCTCGGTCAACCAGGTACTAAATTTAATGGGCAGAGCCTTTATTAACAAAACTAAACTACAATTAGAAATACTATTTACTTATGTAATTACTGACACTAAGCACATCACAATTACCCATAGATATGACGGTGCAAAGATAATCGAGATGATCAGTCCCACTACCAGTCGAAAGCGTACAAAGCATGTTTAATGTCAGTAAATTCTCGAAATTTTTTTGCTCTAGTTCAAATAGTTCTAATTTAATTTGTTATAAGGAAAGTTTATAGCAATATACTATTAGTAGAACGTAAAATAATATTCAATGATTCAAACCACTGACACTGAATTTGGTTTCTAAGGTAAATCTTAATAATATCTTTATAAATATGTTGGGTATGTATAAATATTCTACATCTCATAGAAAGAGTTAATCCACACCGGGCGGATCGTAAATCTAGAGGTTACTCGACTATGCCGTTTATTTACAGGCACACCGAATATTCCATGAGTTATGTAAAATAAACGCTTTTAGCATTTTTTGTATTGGGATTTATTTTGAACGTTCAAGTTCGATTTTGAAATAAAAATTCTAAAGAGGCTTTCTGCTTTTTTATAGTTATATTTAAACTGAAGATGTATCTGATTCGGTCCGTCATAAATTTCCACAAATGATTGTGAGTCGGTTCACGGAGGAGCTCAAACGCTTGAGCCGTGATCTGAACGTTAGCTCATTAATATCTATTGAGTTACCCCATGAATAGCAGAGCATACCTGATAGCATAACTTACCGAAAGTTGAATTGTCAAACCCATTAACACCATTAACTGTTTCATATGAAAACTGTTTCAGACTCGAACGTTAACGCTCTTAGAAATATTGACACCGTCAGCTAAAATTACTTGGTAGTGGTTCGAAGGACGCTTTGCAGTATCCGCTTACAGATCTACCACATACATATTCATCGGTTACTCTACCGCCAAATAGTAATGTGCAAACATTACTGTGTGGTTTGGAGAATAATGTTACCCGAGAAATTACCGAGGTATAGATTTAAATCACCTTATATGTCTGGGTGACTGATTTGAGAATTATTTGTGCTCTTCATATTCCAACAGCTGCGTGACACTATGCTGCCTTAGACAGGCGTGTTGCTTACCCACAGGCACATGCTGTACTCGTCCTACTATTCTATAATTTCTGACTTGTCCACATAATGTTTTTCATCCTAAGGTTGCCTGGAAGAGATCGCTCTCAGCGATAAGGTCGACTACTGTCCCAGTAATTTACTATGTTTTGTTTATTTTTCTTTGTATTCCTTTTTGGTATGTCAATAAACTATCTACTATATATGCTAATTAACTTCAGTGTCATTCACTTTCCGAATTTATATTAATACATCTTCAACTATTTACGCACCGTAAAAAGTATATGTAGAAATAAAAAAATGAAAGAAAAGATCCTTCGAACATTATCATAGCTCGGTGAGATAGGAAGGAATAACGTAAATCATAAAGTGGAGTAATTGTTTAATGTTTCATGGAAAAATTGTCTACTTCATATTCATGGCCAGTAAAAAAGCCGTAAAATTTTACTTTTAGGGTTCCTCGGGAATGAATTGTTGATCTCGGATCGTTTAGCTCTGGAATTTAATGTTCTTCCGGTTGCCCCATTCTTCGAGAACTACCTCGTAAAGGTACTACTGTAGAGGATTTATAGCGTCCCGGTGAATTGTTTCATTTGTTTGATTTTTTAATATTAGTCCATCATTATTTAAAAAAGTGGTTTCAACATACTGTGGTAATGTCGATGATGTTACGGAACACAGATGTGATCGGCGGATTTTATACAAGAACAAAATTAAAAATTTTGATTAACCCCCGACTACCTCGGATTTGTTATCTGTACAACATTCTACTAGTCAATCCCTTTCATTTGATAACCATATCAAGGGAGTTGTGAAAAAAGAAATGTATTTCGCCATTTTGTGGTAGCGGCCATCTTGGATTTGAAATTTGTCATAGTGCAAAATATTCTATTAGTCAAGCCGTTTCGTTTGATACCCATATTGAGGTAGTAGTGAAAAAATAGTATGATTCGCCATTTCGTGATGGCGGCCATCTTGGATTTGATTTTTTTATAATGTATTGTATTCTACTAGTCAAGCTCTTTCATTTGATACCCATATTGAGGTAAGTTGTGAAGAAATATTTTGTCCGCCATTTTGTGGAAGCGGCCATCTTGAATCGATATTAACCAAACATAGCTAAGAACATCCGTACGGAACCCTCAAATAAAAAAAAACGCATTGAAATCGACCCATCCGTTTGAGCTCTACGGTGCCACAGACAGACACACACACAGACAGACAGACAGACAGACAGACAGACAGACATCGACGTCAAACTTATAACACCCCTTTTTTGGTCGGGGGTTAAAAAATGGCAACATGAAAATTTGTAATTATGACGTGTGTCCAAAATCTAATTGTTGGTGAGTGGTGACTAATCCAATTAGCATTGTTGAATTAAATGAACGCCACGTTGTACACTTGTATAAGTTGTAGTAATTAATAATTTACGAGTATATTTAAGCTTTTCCATTAACTTTTATAGGGTTAAACTTGACACCATCTCGCCTGATGATAAGCGATGATTCACTCTGGATTTGGAGAGAAAATTGTAACCATTACGACGAGGATTGAATACGGAACCACGGCCATAAATTATCAACTCACACTTTTATCATCCCGAGAAGATTACAGGATATGGTGTAATTCTCTACCGATCGTATATATAATACTTATCGTGCGAATTAATGTCTGTTGAGTCGTTAACGTAATTAAAATACCGTGTTACACGGTGGTTTATGTGCCGCCTTAATCACTTTTTAAATGTTGTTTGGAAAAAGAATATACGGCCGAAGGAGACACGTTTTATTCGCGTCTAATGGTTTTTTTTAACTATCTAATACCTTTAATTTCGGAATCTTGATCTCAGAATATTGGAAATGGCTCCAGTGATATTTATAAAATCTAGTATGTTCTTTCCATTTCCAGTTCCATTTTTAGGAAAAGTCATTTTATTCGTGTTTTAACCGAGGAAAACGCTCATACTGGCGCTTAATAGTAAAGAGTAATGAGACGAGCAGGGCGTGTACCTGATGGTAAGCAACACGACTGTCCATAACAGCACAGTGTCACGTAGCTATTGGAACATGAAGAGTACAAACCATTTCCTAGCATTGCGCTCGTCACCAGAGATATATCATACTTTATCTCTACGCCCTGTTATTTATCTAGAAACATTGCCCTTCAAGCCGGAATACAGTGATTTC